>OZ057405.1:12572974-12600022 GCA_964056735.1 Allodiplogaster pararmata
TCATTATGTCCAGCACTGTATACTATTTTCGCCTTCGAGAGCGGCGATTATGTGATGAATATGTCCAATCTCCCTTTCCGTCCTCGAACTTCTTCAAAGAAAAACCATTGAAGAAAAAAACCATCGCCTCTGAGACCCTTTATTTCTCCTTTCTTTGAACCCTATGTCATCTCCCTGGCTTTTACGAAATCACTTCCACGCGATGTTGTAAAACACTTGCGTAACTTCAAAACTATCTTCTTCTCAGAGGGAGAGAGATAAAAAGAGAGAAGAGCAATAGAAAGAAAGAGAGAGAAAATAACAAGAGAAAAGAGAGAGAGAGAGAGAAAATAACAAGAGAAAAGAAAGAGGGAGAGGTGGAGAAAGGAGAATTTGAAAAAGACGAAAATATAAGTATATTTTTCAAAAATAAAAGACGCCCTCCAGTCTCCTTTTTCTTTAACAAGTACGTCAATTTATTTAGTTTTCTACTCGATAAAATTCTTGCCGGGCTTCGCAAAACTCGTCGCTGTACTGCTGCATGTGATTTCATCGGAGAGGAGAGAACCACAGACGAGGTTCGGTTTGTGTCGTAACTCGTGATACAGTAAACTTACTTACAGTACTAATCTAAAACGTTTGAGAAAACATGGGCAGATTCCTTTTTTTAAATCGTTTCTCTCAATTGAGACATTTCGTTCCCGCGAATTAGGTTTTTAAAAAAAAAAGAAACCTTTACAGTTTTGCAAATCTTCTGCGGGAAGATGTAGAGATTGAGTACCAGAGGTTGAAGTGAATCAAAATAGGCCCATCACATAAACAAGAAAAAAAGATGCAAAGAAAAAAAAGTAGATTCAATTCGCAGTGCGGGTTAGAGAAAGACACTGTTCACGGAATGCAGGCGAGAAGCGCTCTTGCTCCTCTCGACTCTGGCATCGGCTTCCCTCGCGATAGATTCTCTGGCTTCTGTTCTGCCTGGGGTCCTCTCCAAGCTTCATCACACAGCGACATCCAATGCGACCGAAAACGTTCTCATTATCGAGGCTTCTCTGCAGGTTTGGTACTTTCACTTACAGTAATAATAAATTACCCTTTAAAAAAGTAATCTTATTCACAGATATTTGATTTAAACGAGGCTAAAATCCCGTTGTATTTGTTATAGGCAGAGGTACAGAGAATGATACTGTAGAATAATCTTCCTTGGGTTTAGTTCTGCCTTACGACAGCGTACACGACGGTTCCATAAAAAGAATACAGACATCAACAAGAAGAACCATTCGATGCTCTCTGGGTCACTTCTACACATTTGGTATTACAGTAGTGCGCTTAGTAGGATTCGTTCGGGCACCGCCAAAACTTCATGACTCTCTTGATGTTGATAAAATTAGTCGTAGGGAGGGAGGGGAGAAGTTGGCGTAGTCGGAGGGGGAAGGGGGTGTAGTCGGAGGGAAAGGGGGTGTAGTCGGAGGAGGAAAGGGGCGTAGTCGGAGGGGAAGGGGGCGTAGTTGGAGGGAGGAATGGGGCGTAGTCGGAGGGGGGAAGGGGCGTAGTCGGAGGGGGGAAGGGGCGTAGTCGGAGGGGGGAAGGGGGCGTAGTCGGAGGGGGAAGGGGGCGTAGTCGGAGGGGGGAAGGGGGCGTAGTCGGAGGGGGGAAGGGGCCGTAGTCGGACTGGGGAAGGGGGCGTAGTTGGAGGGGGAAGGGGGCGTAGTTGGAGGGGGAAGGGGGCGTAGTCGGAGGGAAAGGGGCGTAGTCGGAGGGAAAGGGGCGTAGTCGGAGGGGGGAAAGGGGGCGTAGTAGGAGGGGGAAAGGGGAAGTAGTCGGAGGGGGAAGGGGGCGTAGTTGAGGGGGAAGGGGGCGTAGTCGGAGGTAAAGGGGCGTAGTCGGAGGGGGGAAAGAGGGCGTAGTAGGAGGGGGAAAGGGGAAGTAGTCGGAGGGGGAAGGGGGCGTAGTCGGAGGGGGAAGGGGGCGTAGTTGAGGGTGAAGGGGGCGTAGTCGGAGAGGGGAAGGGAGCGTAGTCGGAGAGGGAAAGGTGGCGTAGTAAGAAGGGGGAAGGGGGCGTATTAGGATGGGAGAAGGGGGCGTATTCGGAGGGAAGGGGGAGCGTATTCGGAGTGGGAAGGGGGCATAGTCGGACTTTAGAATCTAAGCACAATAGTTAACGAACAAAACCATTGTGTTCCACCCAAATTAATAAAGTTTTCTTCTGACTGATTGAAACTTTTATATTGAAGTTGTTCGGTCGTCTGTTCTCTGATGTGATGAAATCTGATTTGGAAAGCGGAATGGATGAAAAGAAGGGGAAGAACAGAAAGGATTTGAATGGAGAAGGGGAAGCCAATTCGCAAAAACTTAGTTTCGTGAGAAGAGACACAAAATGGAAGAATGCGTTTCTCGAGAGAGCTCTTCCCTTTGTAAGTTACTCCTTCATATTCTATCACTCATTTGTTTTTGGTAGCGTGCAAAATTAAATTTTCAGACCATCAAAAATAGCTGAATTAATTTTCAGTTCTTATTTGTTTCCAACAAGAAACTCCAGAGTTGTGATACTTCACATTTTAGTATGTGATTCGAAGGTAGAATGAGCATAGCAAAGGGTGCAGAATGAAAGAAATCCATCGCACGGGCAAAAATGGCACTCGGTCGGGACCGAACCTCCGCTGCCTAACCAGGGCTTGTAGAGCGTTACCAATGCATCAACCGAGACCACATTATCCTATGCGATTTCTTGCTATGTCAAAGGCACAATGAAAAAAGGGTAGAGAGTGTCATAAAAACACATTTCAATTACACTCTCTACTCTTTGCCAGCATCGGCAAGAATCCTAATCAGGCTTCTGTCAACCATAATTCGCAAAGAAAAAAGGTGGAAACTCTGTGAATGTCGCTTTTGGCGGGTTTGTCTACCCATTCTTGACTTCTTACTTAACCTCTTTTTAGTTTATTAGGAGACACAATTCTGTCTAAGATAAGTTAGGGCCCGTCTTCTCAATCGGCTGTGATTTATATAGTATGCAACCCCATCTCCGGCAGATAGTGTCTCTGCTGTCTTCGCTGGCGACCCACCGTTCATCGTCGGTGCGGCTGTGCCTTCTCCGCAGCCTCTCCCTGCTGCGGGTCTTCTACTCGGCTGATGAGATGACGCAGCCATTGCTGGATGCAGCCGCTCTACTTCACAATGATTCTGATGAAAGGTGAGTGGAAGGGTTCCAATACCGCGTCCGGAAGAGTTACATAGACCTGCGAAGATGTGTTGGTGGCAAGGTTAACCTTGATAAATGTGAAATTGATCCCGCTTAAGATCAAAACAGAAGAGCACTGCAGTGTGTTTATCAAACCCGCAGTGCGTGTAAAATCTATGCGCTATCCGAGAAAGCTAGTGATACAAATTTTCTGATAGTCTGCATCCTCTCTTTTACATCACTTGCTCTTGCTCTCTCTCAAAGGCCTGTTTTTCCCTCATCATTAGTCATTTTGATATACATTCTCTTTCCTGCGGGTTGGAATAAACAGCCAAGAGCACTGATAGGTGGTCGTATACGGCTGTTCAACCTCTCGTTAAGAGTGAGACGAGAGTGCTCGGAGCTGCTCAATTGCTTCACCAGCTCCTCCCTTCATTCGTATGCGATGGAGAGAATCTCCGAGGTGACCAGCCGTCTCCCAGTCGCAGTTCGCAACGCCGGAGACGCCAAAGACGCCTTCAATCAGGTTCTCCTCTAGTGCGTCAAGTATCGAGCGATGTGCAAGCTTTGAAGAAACGAGAAAAGAGATCCAATCCGAACTCCTTTCACAAGTATAACTGAGAGAAGTTCTTATTTCTCCTTATGCTATCATAGGTCACCAACATTGTCAAAAAACTACTTTTTTTGAGTGGGTTGATCTATAATATTGAAAAACTCAACCTTTTCTGACCTCATCCTCAAGCTCGCTTCTCATTATTATAGACTCGCCCGTTCGAAGAGTTTTTCCTTTTCGACAATTACCCTGCCGGAAATAAACGAGAGGAATATCAACACTGAGCGTATCTCGTTTTCCTATTTCAAGATTTAAAGGATTGTATTCAGCAGGGTGTTGTTTCTTAGCACCCGCAGTACTTTTTTTCGAGCGCATAGATTTTTAAAATTTCAGAGTTCAACTTTCAATTTTTCCAATGATTTGGACTTTCCCTACGATAAAACAGAGAGAAAAATTTCCAAGCGCATAGATTTCAATGTTTTTCGCGGTTTTTGGAGAGCACATAGACTGTTTTTACCCGCAGTGCGGGTGAGAGAAACACCCTGGTATTCAGCTGACAGGAGTGCTCTCCCTTCTCTCTCCAGAACTGGCGGCATTGGCAGAAAGAAGAGACGAGAGCCTGACAAGTCTACTGAAGGCCATAGCTGATGCCGTCAAGGTGAACAACAGCAGATTGAGTATCATCTGCAGAAGAGAGTCCGAAGAGGGCCTTAGAGGTGCGTGGCTTACATGTGATATCCTTCTGTATCAATCGATAAGTTGACTTTTGTATGAAGACTTTCCCTGTCAATCAATACAATATGTCTGTGATGAATGACCCTTTTTCATCAGTCAATCAATATATCGGAGCTCCAGTTTGCATACTTGGACATATATACAAAGTTGATCATTGTTAATGTCTAAGCTCAGTTTGGATAGTTGAGACTTAAAAAATCTAAGCTTCGAAGAAATAACAACGGAAAAGAAAAGGGATTTCATAGGTGAAAATTTGGGTGATACGATGAAGAAATGCAAGTTACATTTGTACTTGATGATCAATGAAAATAAGAATTTTAAAAATATGAAGTCCGGAAAGATCAGAATTTTATCAAGAAGAGTGAAGAAGAATGAGAAAGAGCCGGATTCCTATTCCATGGATGGGGAAAATGAAGAGCGAGACGACAGGCGACCACTCTTCAACTTGGGGGAAGGAAGGAATTGACGTTTCTCGATTTCGGCACGTTGGAGTGCACCAAGGGAGTGCTTTGTCTCCCCTTCTCTTCATTTTGGTTATGGATACCGTCACGCGTCCTCTACTGACTCCGGCTCCGTCAACCATCGCATACGCCGACGACATTCTCCTTGCTGCTCCTACACGTGCCGAAATCGAGAAACGCACCCAAGAATGGAATGACGCTCTTAGTAGGCATGGCTTACGCCTCAACATCAAGAAGACCGAGTACCAGGAAATCGAAGTGCAAACTGTTCACATCAGCGGTGAACCGCTCCCGAAGACCTCCGAATTCAAGTACCTTGGTTCTGTCCTCTCCTCAGACACGTCAACAAATGTAGCGGCACGCCAAAGAGTAAATGCAGCTTGGATGAAATGGAGAGAAGCTACAGGTGTCTTCTGTGATAGGAATATCACAGTTGGCATACGCGGAAAGATGTATAAAACAGCAATCCGTCTCGTGCTTCTCTATTCGACGGAGACCTGGCCTACAACGCGTATAACCGAGAACATTATCCACACGAATGAGATGAAAATGTTACGCTGGACACTAGGACTGACTCGCCTAGATTGTGTGCGTAACACGATTGTGAGAGGGAGACTCGGCGTTGCCCCAATACAAGACAAGATGCGAGAAGGGAGAGTTAGATGGTATGGACACGTGATGCGAAGAGACGCGACCAACATCGCAAGACACGCCCTTGACATGGAAGTACCAGGCAAACGCCCGCGAGGCAAACCGAAGACAAGATATATGGATACGCTCAACCAAGACCTGCGCCTTGCAAGACTCCACTCGGAATACGCAACGGACAGATGTTTCTGGAGAGCTAGAAGCCGTACAGCGGACCCTACTCCGACCTCGGCCGGCGCGGGACAACGCTAAGAAGAAGTGAAGAAGAATGAGTTAGCTCATAAATAATATATCTGCCAATGTGTTTCTTATTGTAAGATTTGCTCCTTTCTCTCCCGCTCGACTTCGGTCTTGACACGGGAGTGGTTGAAGAGGTCGCTGGCCTCCTTGCCAGAGCCAATCCACAGGTTTTTCCCCTTTGCTTTCTGGGCATAAGGTGTAATATGGTCGAACTATGGCACGGGCAGCAGCTAGTCCATGAAGCGGGTTCGAACCCTAACGTGACTCTCTTACTGATAAGGGCGAGGGGGAGGAGCGTTAACCACTACGGGTAAAATAACAGAAAGAATAATTATTCATAAAAAGTTGATAGGATTAGTAGAGAGAGACTATTGTATTTTTAAAAACTTATCCGCTTCATATTCAAGATGATAGGGAATACAGTTTTGTTATTTCTCACGTTTCCAATGAAGTTGAGCGATAATGTGGAATATCTACTATATGCTACACTGTTGATCTGCTATCAGAATTTCGCTGATAGAGAGCGAGGACTGGGAGTACCATAGATAAAATCTGTCTTGATTCAAGAGGTCGATCGCTGAAGTAGGCTAAAATTTCCACTTTCAACTTGACGAAACCGGTTGAAGCTGAATTAGAACTAAAGAAACGTTATTTATGTAGAAAAATGAAGATTTTTACTTTCACTTTAAACTGAAAACTCTGATACATCCATTTCGAGTGAGGGAGAGAGTCGGTAGGTCGGTCGCCCTAGAAAATTTTTGCCAGTTGGCATTTTGCCTATGACTGGGAACCTTCGGAAAAGCCGTACTAAAACAAGTTGATCATTCATTCGTTTTATTTATTCATTTTATCAGCAGATGTTGGAGCTGCAGTCGGATGAGCTCATGGGTTGGGATCGTTCACAGAGCAGTTTTCTCTCCCTCCTCCTACTGACTTCTCTCACAATCACCAGTCAAGACGATACTCTGAGATCAATTTTGAACGGGGTGAGATAATAGAAAAATGAGTATTTCGCTGAAGACGGAGCAAATTACTCTTTAATTTCAAACCTTGTTCCTTTAAAGATCAATATGTTGATCTTTAAAGCTTTTTTTCTGCACCTCGATGTTGTTGTTTGCTCATAGGTCCTGTCGAGGGGAGTCCTTTCGGGATAAGTCTGTGAGGATCCTTTTGAGTCCTGATCAGGGGTTAAATGGAGCCACCCAAATTGGGTTTACGGTTAAATGGAGCCACCCAAATTGGGTTTACGGTTAAATGGAGCCACCCTCAAAGTTTGGAGGAAAAAAGAAGAGGGGATGAAGAAAAAGGGTAAGAGTTTTTTGTCAATAGTGTGTGTACATTGTCCGGGCGTGGCATAGTGGTAGTGTGATAGACCATTGTGCGAAGAGTCCCGAGTTCGACTCCCACCCCGGACAGATCCACCCAAACCAAGGGGGTTAAGAAATGTTGGTAGTGCTCATGCACGAATCTGACTCTCCCCACTGCTGCTAATCACACTAGCAGTGATCTAGCAGGCAGCCACTGGTTCTACCAGGATAGGTCTGTCCTGCATCTCAGGGGAGCGCGTACCCTGCCGCAAGGCGGGAACAAGCGCGAGGAAGAAGAAGAAGAAGTGTGTGTACATGTATCCGCCGACGGGACCGATCCGGTCACTATTTAACTTCTGGTCCTGATACATATATGTTGGATTAAAAAGTGACCGGACCAGCTATGTGGGCGCATGCAAGTTCGCGCAGAAGATTATGAACATTGTCTTCTATTTAAGTTCTATTTTGGTTCCATGACTTTTCGCATGACGACATTTCGTACTGCGACAACTCGCACTCGGATTTCGCAATGTTTTTCTTCAAAGCTCCAATTATACGACTGGTCATTGCATACGGTGTCGTACTAAGCCGTAGGGACTCGTTAGCGTAATCTTTACCTGAGCCTTAGCACAAATTCCAATGGAAATATTTCAATTGTGAAATTTAGGGTGTGAGTTGTCATGGTGCGAAATGTCGTGATACCTCTCTTTTAATTCTCCTTTCTATACTTTTTAGCCTTTCCCAACTCGTTTGGTGCAAACACACATCCTTTTAACGGTTCTTATTTCATGCCTGATCCTAAAAGCAGAGAAGATGAGGATGAGATGGCAAATCAAACTGTATGATAATTTCAGCTCGAAGTACCTCACGCCTCAGCCAGAGTACTCCCTTTCTTGTGATGAGAAACATACTCGATTCGTAAAACCAGTAGCTGCTTCCTGGGTAACTGCCATTGTAAAGAGAGAGTGAAATGTGTGCAAAACACTACCCTGAATAACTAATTTTTCTTTGCTACAGAAGGTATTTTTTCTTTGTCAAGGTGGATTTTACGAATTTGTGCAGGGAGAAGCGATAGCGGCAGCATCAGAAGAAGTCTCTCGAAGAGTTCCTGGGTCAGGGACTGAAGACGACGTGTTCTACGCGCTGGCCCAGTTTTCGATGGAAGTGCTTGCTGAGACGGTAATAGAACCCTTGGAGAGGGAGGACGAGATAGAAGGTCGGTTGTACTTGTACTGAGATACTCAGTAGTATGTACTTTTACTGAGATACTCAGTAGTATGTACTTGTACTGAGATACTCAGTAGTATGCACGGGGACACGGGTGAAATTTTTCTAATCAAGAAATGAACTTGATGGTATTTATTTATTTATTTATTTATTCGTACATCCTAAAGATGTGTCATCAAGTACAGAAAAGGGATGACTTGAGCAAATAATAAATTCATATCAGTATTTTGAAAATCCGTTGGTAAATTGCATCTTACGCCAGGGAGGGAACCAGCTCCCAGCAGAGTGTTCTGGGGAGCTACTGGGAAGCTCCCATCAGAGTGTTCTGGGGAGGTACTGGGAAGCTCCCTGCAGAGTGTTCTGAGGAAGTACTGGGAAGCTCCCAGCAGAGTGTTCTGGGGAGGTACTGGGAAGCTCCCAGCAGAGTGTTCTGGAGAAGTACTGGGAAGCTCCCATCAGAGTGTTCTGGGGAGGTACTGGAAAGCTCCCAGCAGAGTGTTCTGGGGAAGTACTGGGAAGCTCCCAGCAGAGTGTTCTGGGGAGGTACTGGGAAGCTCCCAGCAGATTGTTCTGGGGAGGTACTGGGAAGCTCCCAGCAGAGTGTTCTGGGGAAGTACTGGGAAGCTCCCATCAGAGTGTTCTGGGGAGGTACTGGGAAGCTTCCAGCAGAGTGTTCTGGGGAAGTACTGGGAAGCTCCCAGCAGAGTGTTCTGGGTAGGTACTGGGAAGCGGACCACCAGTTTCGCAATCATCCCTGTGGGAGTTTGTAACACTGAGACGCTCAGGAATCAAGCTATCTGGGTGAAAAAGGTGTATATATGTACAGTACCGCCCAAAATGTTAACATATATTGAATTATTGAACATAACTTTTTTCAAAAAAAACGAATGAAGCTCAAATTTTCAGATATTTTTTACAAGCCAAGTTCACATGTTTCGAGTGATAGAACAACTTTGGAAATTGTTTTATTAGGTTCATTCGTTAAAAAAACGGAAATAGTAAAAAGTGCTTATAGAGATGTTCAATTTTTTTTGAAGTATCAAAACAAATATTCTAGTATTTGGTGGCATATCCTTTGGAGTCAATGACTGCCTGACATCTACGAAATATAGAATCAATCAAAGAGTCAATGGTTACCTGCGAAATCGCCTTCCATTCCTCCTCTAGCTGCTTAAACTTTTCATCAGCATTTCTGCATGTTTTTCCCGTCAATTTTCTTTGCAAATGTTCCCATAAATGTTCGATGATGTTCAAATCGGGAGACTGGCATGGCCAGTCCGAAACATCCACATGCCGACGCCGTAACCAGTTCTGAACGTGCTGAGGTCGATGTTTCGGGTCGTTATCTTGTTGAAAGGTGAATCCACGACCGAATTTGGAGAGGGCCCAAGGGCGCATAGTGCTTTCCATTATGTTCTCATAGCCGTAACGTCTGAGATTTCCGACAATACGTCTCAGTGGACCCATGCCGCTGGCGGAAAAACAGCCCCAGACCATCACAGAACCACCGCCATGTTTGACTGTGAGCGACTGGTATTGCGGCAGGAAACGCTTGCCCGCTGGACGTCTTACCCACCTCAGACCGTCACTGCAGAACATATTAAACTTGGATTCATCGCTCCAAACAATCTGAGACCACTCACGGCGTGTCCAACTGAGGTGATCCTTAGCCCACTGAACTCGAACTTTACGATTTTTTCGCTGATGAAAGGCTTCTTTGCAGGCCGCCTTCCATTCAGTCCAGCGGCTTGCAAACGGCGTTTGATGGTAGTTATTGAAGGAGCAGGAGTCGCGGGCGTTGATATGACAGCTTGAATGTCTGTAGCAGTGCGTTTCGGGTCTTCGCGAGATGCGCGCAGGATGCATCGGTCCATGTACCTCGAAGTTACGCGGGGTCTCCCCGAACTTGTCTTCACGATGACTCGTCCCTGCATTTTTTTGTGTTCCAAAGTTATTCAGTTGTATAAAATTCGTTTACCTGGGTTCGAAAACGCCGGAGGATACGGGAGATAGCGTGCTGAGTTACCCCGAACTGCTGGGCGAGCTCGCTCTGTGACCGGCCCTGTTTCGCCCCAGCAACAACAGGTTCTTACATTCTTTTACTTGTATTTCGATGTCCAACAGTTCGAATCATGACTTGAAACAAAATTTTTATGAATGAAGTTCAAAAAACAAAAAAAAAAATCAACAAAAAAATCATGGAGAAAAAACTTAAAAATGGAAGATATACCAATTTTGGTGTATTTCTCGGAGATAATTAATAAATCACTCCAAATGATGTCCGGTACGGTACAGACACCCCAAAAAACTTCTGTGAAAATTTGAGCTTTGAATTTTATCTTTGAAAAAAGTTATGTTCAATAATTCAATATATGTTAACATTTTGGGCGGTACTGTACTTATAAATGATAAAGCAGTAAGATAGAGAAAAGTAAAATTGAGAGAGATAATGGATAAATTTTTAGTACTATTTTGAATGCAGATGTGAGCCGCGGGCATTCCATGGAAAGTAGTCGCGCTCTCCTCGCGCTTTGTCTGCTGGGCGCATCGACGGCTGCGGTTAAGAAAATGCAGAGACGGAAAAAGGTAACAAGGAAGAAAAAACAACCTCCTCTACCTTTCCTTATCTATCTCGATTGTGCTTCTGAGTTATTAAGCATTTCATAGTCGTGGTGTGGTTGATGTGCTTGGTGAGCTGAAGATATAAAAAGAAACCCAGGTAATCGTTCGTTACACCGGTTTGTGATTGGATGAAATTGCAGCTGTTTATAAGTATACTATACGTTTTGCTGGATTGGATTAGCTGCGAGAATGTGCTCGTCTCGGAAGCGGCGGAGAAGGCACTGCATCATATTGCTGTGGTACGTTTTGAGAAACGCTCGCCATTTGTAGAAGACACCTGTGGTTGAACACAGTTTGTTAAATACACTAAGGGATTGGAGTTCAATTGTCGTTGGGCGGATAACTGTACTGAACTTTGGTGGATATCTATATCTGTCGTTTTGAGAAGAGAAATTTAGCGGAAAAGAATATTTTTTCTCGATTATACGAATTCTCACGTTTCGCGGGTTTCCATTTTCAAACACGCTCCCGCTTTTTGATAGCCTCAATTTCTATTTCGAAAAAAAAACTATCAAAGGCTTTGAGCTCACTAAAAGCGGCATTCGAGGTCCTATCCGATTAAAAAAAAACCTTACGCATGTTCTTGCTGGCTAAATGATTCAGCTATCTATATGAATTATGATGATATAAATGTTTTTTAAAATTAATTCTTTGAAGTTTTATAAATCATTTGAATTAGTTATTATGAAAGTAATCAGAGAAGTATGAATGAGAGGAAAAACTCATTTAGTTTCAGTCAATGCAATTGACTGTTTCCGAAATGCTACTTGAGTACGCACAGTTTGTGGTGAATCGCGTTGCCATAGCTGTCAGAAAATACGTCAGTTTAAATATTTTTGAGATCTTGTACCTCCGAGGGATCTTTATTTGCAAACTTTAGTCTAAAACTATTTTGTGTGGCTATTTCATTAATTTAAGTTTTTTGCTATAAAAGTGAATTATGGTTATTATCTCGGCTATTACAAAAGCACGCTGTGTTCGCTGTGCACGCACGCTGCACGCTGTATAATTACCAATGCACGCCGAGGCGCGGGAAAATTCTTAACTCCGCTCATGCGCTTTATTTAAAACGTCGCCCTAATATATTTCTTATGTTTATTTTTATTTCTTTTGTAATGGCCCAAAAGTATTCTTTTAGTAAAAATTATCACTTTTCATAAATAAATTATAGTGTCAAACAATGTAGTGCGTCAAACACTCTTTCTCTCTTTCCCGCGCCTCGGCGTGCATTGGTAATTATACAGCGTGCAGCGTGCGTGCACGGCGTGCTTTTGTAATGGCCATTATCTCTAAGTCCTCGCTGTTTTTTTCTCATTCTCTTTGTCTCTTTTTTCTCTCTCTTTCTCACTTCACTATCTTCTATGTTCTTTCCTTTCTCTCTCGTGTTTTTCTCTTTCCTTCTTATCTCTCGCTCTCTTTTTCATGTTTTTTTTTCTCTAAATTTTCTTGTTCAATATTGCTGCTCTCCAGTCAGTCTGCCGTCGGTGTCCGAATGTGTTGACTGCCCTACTGGATCGTCTCCCTCACACGTCTTCTTCTTTCTTCCCTTACGCTAAATTAGTGATTGAAGACCTGCTGATTGCGATGGATAGATTCCACTCTGTCAGTTCTTTTTTGCTTACAATTATTTCTTGAAACTATAGAGAAATTGTTGAAGAGAAGTAGAATGAAAGAAAAACTATAGAGAAGGGGAGAAAACAGATAGGAAAAGAACGATACAAAAGGAGAGAAATACAGAGAGAGAGAGAGAGAGAGAAAGAGAAAACCATAGGTAAAAAGAACGATACAAAAGGAGAGAAATACAGAGAGAGAGAGAAAGAAATAACGAGACAGAAGGTGAAAAAGAGAACAAGAAAAGAAGGTAAGAGAACGAGGTGATAAGGTAATAAGGCGGAGTGTTGCAGGACTGGACCATTTCCATTCTGCGAGCTTTTCTTTCTTTCTGTCGAGCAATGAATAGATGGTTCCCGGCTATCAGAGAAGATGATGAAAAGACTCCCAGCAAAAGCGGTCACTCACTAATTATTTTTTCTTAAAAATTCAAAATCAGGGTTTAGTAGGTATTATTCTCCTATCATCATTAATAGAACTCCTTCAAAGTGCAGTAATTGATGTTTGGCAGAAATTCATAATTTCAGTAATTTTTTTCGCAACTGTTCCATTCTCTCATAATGATTCACATGTACTCGTTTAAGAAGTCTGATAAACAAAATCTAGACCAATACCCGTGAAAAGGATCGTTCTGTTTTCATCTGCCATACTCTCGGAGTAAGCTCCGATCGCTCAACTCAGCAGTGTCCTCCGTTGGGTAGTGGTAGCACGCTTATTCTTGGTAAGAAAGAGACGGATGTGTTCGATCCCGCTTCTCAGACTAAATTTTGCTCGTCGATAGTTTTTCATAATTCTACTTCTGAATATTATGTGATCAGAGGCGGAAACCATTACGAGTGAAGCCACTGAAGCTTCCGTCAGAGAATCAGGAGGTGTTCCGGAGCTCGAAACCGAGGGAGGAGGAGAAAGGGTGGAAATGGAAGGACAGGATGAGAAGAAGCAACCTCCTGATCAAATAAGCGTCGTTGAGAACATTTTAAAAAGGTCAGTCGCTGAAAATTGAGATGGAAATCGATTGATTCTCTTGCATGGAAAATGCAGCCTGCTTCAAGCTGCTAAGCCTTCAGAGTTCATCATTCATATTAAAGTGTATCGATGCAGATAAATGATGTGACTAAAACAAGAAAAAAACGTGTTCAAGATTGTTGTATGGGCCTTAAAAGGTGCATTATCATGTGTGCGTGTGTAGCTCAGTGGGTAGAGCATTCGCCCGGAATGTGAAAAATCACGGGTTCGGTTCCCGTCACACAACACGTTTTTTGCACAACTTTCTACGAAAAATCCGCTCCTCTGCTCGGTATAAAAATCCGTTGCTTGAGATCAACGAGGAGTAGGGAATACTCTTATTTACAAGATTCACATAAGTTGTCATAGCTGTCACAAGCGAGGATAAAATCGATGAAGAAAATTATACGTCATCTGAGCAATGTCGGGTGGCCTACGAATTGACAGATCTGCCCATCAAACATATTTGCTTGTTTGAAGAACAAAGCATATGATATCGTCTCCGCACTTTACGGTGCGCATCGTGGTGATGGATGTACTGTATGAGGCACTATGGCTGGTGAGGCATTTCGATGATGTCATGCTGCCGATGGTACACCAGGTACTTTTTCTAACGACTTACGACCTTATTACTCACGACTTTAGTCTATCCAGATGTTTTTGATTCAATTAAGATGCTTTATATGTTGTTGTTGTTGTTGCCGGCAAGCATCCCGCATCGAAGACTTGGTTATGAACACTCTCTTTAATGAGAGAAGTTCTCGTGTTCTTCGGACAAGATGCGTCCGGAGAAGGGTTTTGATGTCCTTTGCAGTCCTGAGACTGTCATGCTGCACCTTGTGAAGGCGGACATCGTTGTAGCAACCTGTTCATGCTATAGGCCTTGTGAGTGGGTGGTCAAGCCGGCCTAGCATCGTTTTGGGTGGGAGTAGAGACGTCTCGCCTGTCGTTGACCGGAGATAGGCAAGAGGCTATTTGACTGGCGCCTCGACTCGCCATTGAAAAGTATAGCGGAGTATCGGCTGATGTTTTGTCCGGTGGCATGCCCAGGCCGGTCCGGCATCACCCTCCTTTGACGAGCTATACTACCCAGTTTTGGTCCGCGGCGGGATTTCTCCCGCTACCTCCCAGCACGAATAATTCGTAGGGAGGCATCCCTCTATCCGCCACCTGAGGTCGCGCTCGATTCTGGACTGGATGATCCGGCTCCATCCGTGACAGGCTCTTAAGGCTGTAGAGTCACGAATGGCCACTGTTGCCAGTGTGTTTCGAGACTTACGACCTTATTACTCACGACTTTAGTCTATCCAGATGTTTTTGATTCAATTAAGATGCTTTATATATAATATACCCGGAACTTTGAGTGAATTTTGAAGAAAAAAAACATCTCCGGATGTTTTAGTGACAAAACCAAAGATGTGGATAGGGTTTACACTTTACGGCGAAAAGGAGTTCAAAACCTTCTAAATGTCGAAATCTGTCTGTTTGATTTGACGAAAGTGAGTGAAGCAGAGAGTTTAAGGGATCATATTTCTCTAGAAATGACTTACTTTGAAGTATTGTCTGCGAAAGTTTACCTGTGAAATTGATGATATCAACGATCTATTATTACCACGCGCTCTCTGTATTAACTTTATTTGCTTTTAATTACGATGCTCTTATTACCACGTGATCTCTGTATGTTTTGTGAGTTTGCAGAATTGGTCTGGCCTTGTGTCTTGTTTCAATGATCAGGAAATGCTCAGCAGAGTCGCCGCCCTAAGAGTTGGATTTTCCTGTTTTACGGTTTTTTGAGAGCGAGAAAAAAGTTTTTTCCAGCACAAAAAGAGGAGTCATTCAAAAGAATAGATTGAGTTAGGTGAAGACATGGAATAAACGTCTGATTATACCTGTGAAACGTCCGTCTAAGTTCAAAAATCACGTCTACCTGAGTTAGGAAATTTTCCCATCGAATTCCGTGGAAATTAAACCTGAAAAATCACACGTCAATCTGTTTTGAAAAGATAATGAAAGTTTCAAGTTCCGTGCCAGAATCAACGCAGCATGGCTCAAATGGGGGGAATCGACTGGTATCCTATGCGACAGACGCATGTCTGATCGACTGAAAAGTAAGATCTATAAATCAGTCGTACGACCAGTTGCTCTATATGGACTCGAATGCACTCCTTCAACAGCAAAGACCCAGCAGATGCTCCATGTAATGGAAATGAAAATGTTGAGATGGAGCCTCGGAGTCACCCGGAAAGACATGATTCGCAACGAAACGATAAGAGCTCGTTTAGGAGTTGCCCCATTACCCGAAAAACTCGGAGAGTCCAGGCTTAGGTGGTACGGACACATGCTGAGATCCAATCCTGACTCCGTTCCCAAGTCTGCTTGGAACATAGAAATCCAGGGTAGAAGACCAAGAGGTAGACCGAAGCTTAGATTGAGAGACACCATAGAACAAGACATGGCGGCTATCGGGCTGATAGCCGAAGACGCCTCGAATCGTATGATGTGGCGAAGTGCTATCTACACAGCGGACCCCCCCGCTCTTCAGCGGGAATAACGCTAGGAAGAAGAAGAAGAATGAAAGTTCCAAGTTTAACTACCCTATGTTAGGTGGTAGTTTAAACTGGGACTTATTTAACCAGACGTTTTTCTTGCTTGCTTGGACTTAACATTATACCAAAATACTTATTGTTTTTAGAGTGAGTGAAACTATTTGTATTATATCAAGTAAAGAACAGAGGTTCTGAATAGGAATACTCGTATGTATAGAAAATTATAGCATGTGACTGCCGTCTTGTGGAACACTACAATGGGTAGGAACAACATGAACCTTTTTTGTTCTCCATCTTAACTAAGACCCTGAACACTCCAATGGGTAGGAACAACATGAACCTTTTTTGTTCTCCATCTTCACTAAGACCCTGAACACTCCAATGGGTAGGAACAACATGACCCTTTTTTGTTCTCCATCTTCACTAAGACCCTGAACACTCCAATGGGTAGGAACAACATGACCCTTTTTTGTTCTCCATCTTCACTAAGACCCTGAACACTCCAATGGGTAGGAACAACATGACCCTTTTTTGTTCTCCATCTTCACTAAGACCCTGAACACTCCAATGGGTAGGAACAACATGACCCTTTTTTGTTCTCCATCTTCACTAAGACCCTGAACACTCCAATGGGTAGGAACAACATGAACCTTTTTTGTTCTAGATCTTCACTAAGACCCTGAACACTCCAATGGGTAGGAACAAAATGACCCTTTTATTTCTCCATCTTCACTAAGACCCTGAACGATTCATTTTCAAGCGGTAAAGCTCTCAATTAAACTCGAATCCGTGGCAGCTATCTTTTTAAAAAAAAAAAGGAATTTGAATTTAAAAGGAAGAACGAAATTATTTGACAGTACAAACGCGGAGATACCGTACTGAAGCGATGGATAATATCGATGCACAGGTTGTCTGGAGAATGGCGGAAGTTTCAAGGGACTTTGTGTACCGAAGAGTGTCGACGGAATGCTGGCCGAAAGTAGAGGGCTGGATGAGGCTGCAACTGGCCAAGCCACCGCACCATTCACACTCCTCCCTATACAAATACCAGCTGAGCATACTCAAGACGTACGTAATTAAACCATTTCCACAGAACTACCATCAACGCGCTAGTCCGGCGTGGCATTATGATAGTGTGTGGGCGATGGATCACAATTACGACCCCCTGCCCAATCATATCCATTCAAACTCAGAGGTTAAGAGATGTAGGTAGTTAATGAAATCCATCGCACGGGCAAAAGTTGTCACTCGGCTGGGACCGAAGCTCCGCTGCCTAACCGGGGCTTGTTTAAGAGAGTTAACCAATACACCAACCGAGCACACATTGTCCCATGCGATTTCTTGCTATTTCTAAGGCACGATGGGATGTAGGTAGTGCTTTGCACCAATCTCTGACTCTTCCCGCTACTGAAATACACACAAGACGACTGTTTGATACTATAAAAAGGTCAACAAGTTTTTTTAAATAGAAATATTACCAATATGTTCAAGGAAGTGTATCAATAACGCGCTTACTATTGGTTAGAAGAGACCACAGGTTCAATTCTGCTCTGTGGTTTGGCTTCTTTTGGTGCGATTGTTGATTCGTAGAGGTTTCTTAAATGTTTCAGGACCGCTCCACTGTGGATCTCCATGAAGCTGCAAGAAGGAGAAGATGCGGACCGAGTATTGAGACTCCTAGGAGACTTCGCCAAAGCCGAGCGACAGTCAAGAGAAGCCAGGAGTGAAGCTCTCGATGCTATGCATCGTATTCAGGGGTACTTGGAAAGAGGGGAGTGTGAAACTGAATCCGTGTAGGCTGTTGGAAGCGAAATTGATTTTGATGCTTATCTGGAATATCTATTTAATATGTATTAGAAGTTGAGCGCGAAGTTGTTCCAAGTTTTCAACTCTTTGTTATAAACTGTATTGGTATGATTCTTGAAGATGATTATTCATCACATCGGAAGTTTTCCTGGAAAATGGACATTGTTTCTTGTTCGCAATGCCCTAGACGGTCGACTCTCCCCACTCTGCTTATCTCACTTAGCTAGTTCGACAAGACTAAAGCCGGCTTCGAGCAGGACTGGAAAAAAGAAAATGTTGACCTACTCACGTGTGTTACAACAAATATTAGCTGAATTAGTTTTTAGTGGATGAAAAAATTGAAATTTAATAAGAAACGATAATTTTATAAAAGATGTTTGAAGTAAATGAAGATAAATTGCGAGTATTTGGATGAATTTATTCTTGTAATAACATTGTAGACCATTCATTGTGAACAATTCATGTCCAGTTTCGCTCGTTTGTGAATTTGGTAAGCGTAAATATTTCAGGCCTCTTTTTTTCTGGCCATCATTCCGCTTTGTCGATGCTCTTTATCCTTTTCGAATGATGTTTCCATGTTTGTTTTTTTCTTCTAAACAGAATAGAAAGTGGGAACTTCTTTACTTTAGTTCCCCCTCCCCTCCAGAGGTTCAATTGGGTCATTTTCTCGTTCGCCTAAGCCGTACGGCCTCGTTAGCGTAAACTTTTTCATAAGCCTAAGCGTTTTTAATGTAAAATAACTTTGTAGATGTAAGTCAGAAGTATGACCCATGGAACCTCTTGTAGGGGGGGGGGTAAAACTAACTTTTTGTAAATGTAAGTCAGAAGTATGACCCATGGAACCTCTGGGAGGGGGGCACTAAAGTGAAGAAGTGCCAGAAAGTGTTGGTGGGTATACGAATCAACGGAAGACATCAACGATTGCTCAGAAAATTTGTTTCACCGAGCGAAGTTTCTCGAATCTTATGGGCCTTTAACAAATCGCACTCAGAGGCTCACTAAAACACGGCCTCAACGAGGCTCACTAAAACACGGCCTTAACTCTGGCCTTTTACAGATCGCACTCAGAGACTCACTAAAACACGGCCTCAACTCTGGAAATTTTGGGGAAAGGAAAGGGGGAGGGGGGCCCTAAAGGGGGAAGGGGGGAGAAAGAGGGCCCTACCTAAGCAAAGGGGGAGGGGGGCCCTAAAGGGGGGAAGGGAGTTTTAATGAGTAAGAAGAAAGAAAGAGAAAAGTGGAAAAAATTAAAAAGAGAAAGAAAAAAGACTACTAATTAATTGAGTTAGGCCGTTTTTAAGTTGAGGCCGTGTTTTAGTGAGTCTCTGAGTGCGATTTGTTAAAGGCCAATCTTATGATGGCCTGCGAATTTACGCACTTGTCCCTTAGAATTCTTGTACGAGTTGTACGTACTTGTACGAGAAAGAATACGTAAGAAGCAAAAAAAAAAAGTAGAAAAAAATTCGTGTTGTACATATGAGTTTAAAAAAAAACATTCACTTTAGTAGTCACAAAAAACATTCAATATTGCAATACACGCATCGAAGGAGTCAGTAGTGACATTGGACCACCGTAATCCGGGTCTATTGGGAAACGAGACATTTTTGCGAATTGCACGCCCCTTCTGTTTTCCATCAGCTCCCAGTAGTAGTATTCGGCGTGCTTTACTGTCGAGAACCGGACCACTTCTTCAAGGAGCAGCGAAAACCGATGTAGGTACCCATTCGAATGATCCTGGTTGAACCAGAACTTGATGGTGTCCATTTCGTCATCTCTTCTGTACTTGATGTCAGGGCCAATTTGACCTTCTCGAATCAGCACGACATCGTCCGTCCAATGATAACAACACATCGTCTCTACCAGATCGTCGAAGGACATGTTGTAGATGGAATGGGTTGCCATACCTACCGTCGCTCGTTTCTCGCAGTTGGTGTGGTGAAACTCTCGTCGTTGTCGTGTTTTTTTTTATTTGAACACGACACGTAAATTGTTAAGATAATTTCCTCCCGCCTTCTTTTTTGTTCTCTCTAGTTACTATATTTTACTCTCTAGCCTTTCTGTGTTCTTTCGCTTCCTTTGCATATGTGTCTCTTTTACTTTCTCTCGTCTTATTCCTTGCCCCGCCCCTAAAGTGGCCTCCACATTCCTTTTCATTCATTCAAATCTTCCTCTTCTTCTTCTACCCTTTCCTTCAAGCCCCTTCCTCCCTTCAATTTTTTCCTACGCTTCAAGAAGGCCTTGGCAAGTTGCCTTCCAAGCGCTCTTCTGAACACGAGCCAGTTAGTGCTCTTCTGAACCTCGAGCCAGTTAGTGCTCTTCTGAACCACGAGCCAGTTAGTGCTCTTCTGAACCCACGAGCCAGTTAGTGCTCTTCTGAACCCACGAGCCAGTTAGTGCTCTTCTGAACCACGAGCCAGTTAGTGCTCTTCTGAACCCACGAGCCAGTTAGTGCTCTTCTGAACCCCGAGCCAGTTAGTGCTCTTCTGAACCCCGAGCCAGTTAGCGCTCACCTGACCACAGAATTCTCTCCCCATCGTCCCTGAGTCTGTCACTAGACCCCTTCACGCCCTCTGTCTATCATCCTCGTGTGAGCCGATCAGTGTCAGTAACTCAAGTTATCAATAACAGTAACTGCTCTCTCTCTCTCTATCGCCTTATTGTATTGTTATATTAGTGCTTTAAACTTCGCATTCTTCAATTTAATAAATATCACTGTGCTGTTCTTGCAAATCACACGCTAATGAGAACAAACAACTACAATAGTCAGAAGCAGAAATAAGGCGAGCATACACTACACTTTTTTCCACATTTGGTGCATCGGCCAAATTTAAAAAAAAGGGCCCTAAAGCTCTCCTTCAAAACCGCGTGGCACTGTTTCTGAGTATTGTAATTGTTTTCATTTTCTTGCTTGCTTTGCACTCTTTCTGGTCTCTCGTTATTATTTCAGTCCTTTCTTGCTTGTTTTTCACTGTTTGTTTTCAATCTGACTCGCTGACTCTGCCCTAAGACAAGTCGATCAGACTCGCTGGCTCAGTCCTAAGACAAGTCAAAGACTCGCTGACTCTGCCCTAAGACAAGTCGATCAGACTCGCTGGCTCAGTCCTAAGACAAGTCAAAGACTCGCTGACTCTGCCCTAAGACAAGTCGATCAGACTCGCTGGCTCAGTCCTAAGACAAGTCAAATCCAGTGGCTGCCAAACGGCCTAAGACCACAGTACTTCGTTCGGCAGCAAAAAGCCTAAGACCGATCGAGCTTGAAAGGCGGCCAAAAGGCTTAAGACCATTCAGTTGTCGAAAGCAACTTCTGAAAACAGCTAGGAAAGCTGTGAGTTGCTCATTACTTCGACAAGAAGAACTCTTGAAGAGAACTCTAAACAAGAAGTCAAGACAAGAGCTCTAAAAGAAAAGGCAAGAAATGCCAAGATCCCTACCATTGGGAAGAGCCTTTGTGCTCAAACTAGACGCACAACGCGCTTGTGCAGAAAACCTGCTCCAGAAGATGAGTCCCTATGAGGGCATCTTCAATGATATTACTGAAATCCTGACGTGCTCAGTTGAAGAACTCACGAAAACGGCAACAGGATTAAGAAAGAAAGTAATGGAGGCAGAAGTGATCGTGAAGAAAGTAAACTGTGCACTTTCAGACTGGCAAAAAGATATATCTACAAATGCAGACGAAGATATACAGCCAGAGCTCGAGAAAGATAAAGAGAGCTACGAGAAAGATTACGATCTCTTCTCTGTCATCACTCAGCTTGAATGCATTATCGATAATGGCAGTCAGTGCTTGGAAATTCTTGCGGAAAGAATTCAAACTCTAAAGAGTGAGAGAAGCGAGGAGCAGAGAGTGAAAGAACACTTGGGAGAAGGGATGACGACTAATCCCTGCCCCAAGAACAAAGGGCACCCTTTCCGTGCAGAAGAAATAGTACAGGAAAGCCCAGTGAGAAATTATCACCAAGAAGAAAGATCACATGGAATACACGAAGGCGATCCAAGGAGCAAAAGTCACCCTTTCCATTCAGAAGAAAGAGTACAGGAAAGCCCAGTGAGAAATTCTCACCAAGAAGAAAGATCATACGGAACACACGAAGGCGATCATACGAAAGTACCGCAACTGGCGATTCCGATCTTTAAGGGAGAATTGCTAGAATATCAAGTATTCCGTTCACACTTCCAACTTGCGATAGATTCAAGCAGGAATCTGAGCCAAGAAGGCAAATTTCTCCACCTGCGCTCCTACCTTTCTGGTGAGCCGCTGGACATGATCAAACATCTGCAACCGACTGCGAGTAATTATGAACTCGCATTGCAAAGGCTTGAGAGAGCCTATGGAAATCCAGAACTACAGATGGAGCAGATCAGAAACAAACTGATAAAAATTCAGTTTGAAAACACTTCCTCAAAAGCACAGCTACAGGCAACCAGAGAAATGCTGAGTTTAGTTGAGGTACTAGAAACGAAAGATGAAAGTGCGGATGCAAACACATTCTTGGCGAAAGAATTGATAATGAAATTTCCCGAGAACACCAGAACAGAAGCAACTAAATGGAGGCTATACATGAAGCCATTTAGTGTCAAAGCTCTGTTGCTCAAGATTGAAGAGAAGCTCGCAATGAATACTCTCGTGGAAGACTACACGAGACCTGTGACAAGAGACGCCACTGGCAAAGACCAAAGAGAAAGGTACAAGCAAGTGCACGCGGCACAAGTGGCCATAGAAGAGTCAAAGAAATGCCTCTTCTGCGGAAAACACTCATTCGCTACATCACAGAGCTGTAGAACGGTGCCAGTAGAGCAACGTAAGCAGATCTTCGTTCAGAAAGGATGGTGCTTTAGGTGTGCCAAACAAGGACACGGTGCAACCAACTGTTCTGAAAACTGCGCAAAATGCGGCAAGCAACATCACGTAACATTGTGCACGCATGACAAAAGTTTCGGATGTTCGAATACTGTCCAAAGTGGGCAGCCACACAATCTTCCGCAGCGCTTGGAAAGGTCATTCAAGCCATACCATAATGAGAGAGGTAGAAACCAGTATAATGTTTCAAAGGGACAGATGCAAACTGCATCGTCTCGTCCGGAACAAGTCTACGGTTCTGGTAACGGAGCAAGACAGACAAGCTTCGGTTATACGCAGCCTCCTCCGTTCCTTCCTTTGCAAAATCAGAACCCTTCATCACTGACCGTGGGAGCAACAAGGACACGGTGCAACCAACTGTTCTGAAAACTGCGCAAAATGCGGCAAGCAACATCACGTAACATTGTGCACGCATGACAAAAGTTTCGGATGTTCGAATACTGTCCAAAGTGGGCAGCCACACAATCTTCCGCAGCGCTTGGAAAGGTCATTCAAGCCATACCATAATGAGAGAGGTAGAAACCAGTATAATGTTTCAAAGGGACAGATGCAAACTGCATCGTCTCGTCCGGAACAAGTCTACGGTTCTGGTAACGGAGCAAGACAGACAAGCTTCGGTTATACGCAGCCTCCTCCGTTCCTTCCTTTGCAAAATCAGAACCCTTCATCACTGACCGTGGGAGCAGCCCATGAGTTCACCGAAAAGGGAGTGCGCATGAGTCGCTCGAGACTCATGCTAATGGATGTGCAAATCAAGCCAAAGGGTTCCGAGCAATGGCACACGGTGCAAGCAATGCTCGATGACGGAGCATGCGCAAGCCTCATAAGCGAGACTCTGGTTGAAAAGCTAAAAATGAAAACAACAGCGATTTCACCCATCACGGTCGTGGGAGTGGGAGGAAGCTCCTCCGGAGCCCGGATCTCGAAAGAATCGAGATTTGAAATCAGAGCAGGAGAAAAGATTCTCAAAGTCAAGGCTTACCCGCATCCGGAGCCATTGATAATGGAGCAAAATAATCTTGAACTGAGTACGAAAGACAAGAAATTCATAAAGAAGAATAACTTGAAGTTAGCAAGTTATGAAGAAGGCAAGCAGCCACAGTTGTTGATTGGAGGAAATCTGAGCATCGAATTGCTGCAGATAAATACCAAAAGATTGCCAAGCGGACTACTGCTGGTCCCATCAAGGACGGGGTACGTTCCGTATGGACAACAATACAACCAAGAAGGTTGGGCCGCGAAACAAAGTGTCGCGATGTTCTCTCTCAAAGAAGAATCAGAATTGAAAGAAGTCACTCCTGAGCAATACACACTGAGTGTACAGGCAGAGTTTCAAAGGACGGAAGAAGAAATTGACCATGGAGAGCTCGGAAAGGCTGTCAAAAACTTCTTGGCCATTGAAGAAGAACAAGAAAACACGGAAGAAGCACTGTCAGAAAACGAGAAAGTCGAGACAAAGTTCATGAAAACTTCAATGAAGAATGAAGACGGAACATGGATGGTTGAATGGCCCATCAAACAAGAAGTTGCATACCAACTGGGCTCGAACTTCTACGTAGCACTGGAGAATCTTGCGCGTAGCAAGTATCTGAAAGATGAAGAGACTTACTACAAAGCAGAAAACATCTTTCAAGAGCAGCTGAGGCTAGGGCACATCGAAGAAGTGCAAGCTGATGAAACAGGTGTGGGCTTGGTGTACTATAGTCCACATTTGCCAGTGATAAAGGAAGAAAAGCAATCCACGAAAGTGAGGATTGTTTACAATGCCTCGAGCAGACAAAAGTGCATGTTGAGTGCCAATGACATCATGCACTCAGGTCCTAACTTGTTACAAACCATCCCGTGCTTGATGATGAGAGCAAGAGAACAACCATTCCTACTCTCGGGAGATATTGAGAAAGCATTTCATCAAATCAAACTGTACAAGAAAGACAGAGACTTGACGCGATTCCTGTTCTACAAAGACAGAGACAAGGCATTAAAGAATCCCAAGGATCAGTCCAACATGATTCATTACCGTTTCAAGGTAGTGCCCTTCGGATTCAAAGCCAGCCCGTTTCTTTTGAATGCGACAATCAAGCTGGACATGCAGCTGAGAGCTCTTTGTCATGGCGAAGAGGACCCAGTTCTGAAAAGAGTGGCAAAAGACGTGCAGGAGAACACATATGTGGATAACATATTTCTCGGTGCAGCAGAGGAGAAAGACATGATTGAGAGCATGTCGAAGAGTAAGGAACTCTTCAAAGATATGGGAATGAAACTCAGACAGTTCGCTTCCAATTCTCAAGAGCTCATGAGACTGATTCCAAAGGATGAAAGTGGTCTTGATGAAGACAACCAAATCAAGTTGTTAGGGATACCGTGGCAAGCTCAAAAAGATGTCCTGTTGATGGAATCAAAGACGTTGATCAAATTCAAACCAGATAAAGATGAGATAACGCTGAGCAAGGTTCTATCGGTAATCGCTTCAGCGTATGACCCATTGGGGTTAGCATCACCCCTACTCGTCAAATTGCGATTGTTCCTGCAAGAAATATTGCTCTCAAGAAGAGAGAAGAAAAAAGCGAAGTGGAAAGATCCCCTTTCTGAAGAAGAAAGAAAGGAGTTCTTGAGGCTGGTAAGTCTCACAGAAGGATTCACAAAGGAACTGCCGAGATACACTGGCCACGGAGTTCCGGACCATACAGGAAAATTTGTGAACGTGAGTCAACACGACATCGTCGCATTCGCAGATGCATCGGAAAAGGCCTATGGGTCTGTGGTGTACAGCGTGAACAGAGACGAAGGTGAAGAAAGTGTCAAGCTCATCGAAGCGAGATCGAAAGTGGCTCCTGGTAGACAGAAGCTAACCATTCCTAAACTGGAATTGAAAGCCATCGTACTGACGCTGCAGAGAGTGAAGTCAGTGCTGAAGGCGAGGGGCGAACCGGATGAAAAGAGCGATGTGATGTACAAAGAAAGAATTCGTTTTGTGTATGATGGAAGAAAAACAGCTTGTTTTAGAGTGCATGAATCCGTGGATAGATTTTACACATTTTCTGGGTTGGAGAAACACTCTGGGAAAAGAGAATTGAGCAGAACCGGTTGCATTCTATAATAATAACGAGTATGTCATATTACAATTACCCATATTTGTTGATGTGATGGGGGGGGGGGTGGAGGCGCCTAAATGTATTGGGTTTGCACTCTTGTTGAAACTCGCTTTATTTTTGTTGGAAATGTTATATTTTGGAAGATTCGAATGTTTCTTGCGTTGAAATTCTTCTAATCTGTTGATTTTGATTGTTCGTTTGGAATCAACTTTAGTTACCCAAATCGTTACTGTTGTTTAATTATTATCAATAAATTCTTATGTTGTTACGTTTGCTTATGATTTTCGTGTGTATTACAAAAAGAAATAGCGGGATGCCAGGAGAATGTAGTGGGGTACTTGTAGATGCCAGGAGAATGTAGTGGGGTACTTGTAGATGCCAGGAGATATATTTAAATATTGATATTTAAATAGCGATATATGATTGTTCTGCATAGCATCGCCAACCAGTTACTATGTATCTGGTATCGATCAAAGAGTGAAGTTATACTGCTGGAAATGTACTAGGGCAAGAAATAATGAAAAATATTACTATATCTTCCACTCTGTTTAACTCTGCCTGAGGCTTAGGCATACGGTCTGAACAGCCTGAGTAAACTACAGGGCAGGTTTGGTTCAATGGGTTTAAGCAGGGCGGCCAAACACTGCAGTTGTCGATCATACGAAAACAGTCTCGTGGGCTCGGGTCTAGAAGATCTTCAAACCTTCTTCGAAGCCGTTACCAAACGAAGATTGGAAAGCACTTAGGGGTCTCCCTAAAGGTCCCTTCAGAACCACCTCGAAGAGGAAATACTCCTCGAAGAGGAAAATAACCTTATGGTGCAAAGACAGTAATTGGTGCAAAGACAGCATTTGAGACTTTACAGTTCTAGTTGAGCTCCGCAAATTGATGCTATATGAATTCGGCCTATTTTTGTCAACTCCAGTAGCCCGTAGCACAGACTAATTTTTGTTTTGGCGCATCAAGGACTAAGAAGAATCAAAAAAATCTCTTGGTACCCGCATCATCTGCTGAAAGTGAACACATTTTTTCTGGCGCTGGCAGAATTGACACATCTTAAGAAGAAAACACCCGGTTGAAGTGTATCTTCTTCGAAGTTTTATCTTTTTTTTGTATTGTGTGTCACTGCTTACTCGAATTTTTTATCGGAAAAATGCAGATTGATTACAGGCCGAAG
>OZ057405.1:12600222-12643786 GCA_964056735.1 Allodiplogaster pararmata
GGAAGGGAGTTTTCATTAATAAAATATTTTTCTAAAAAAAATCTTTGGACGGCTAAAGTAGATTAAAGCAAACTTTTTACGAAGCCTAAGCGTTTTTAATGTAAAAATGATTTTTGATGTAAAATAAAATTTGGCAAAAACTGCTCATCAGAGCGAATCCTAACTCTCACCGAGCTACTCACAGTCTAGCGCACTAACCTATAAACTGAAGTGCCTTATTATAAGATGAAGACGAATAGCAGTGATGTATGTAATTAATTGAGCCAGGCCATTTTTCAAAGTTAGGGCCATGTTTTAGAGAAGGGTGGCAGAGAAAGGGTTGACAGGGAACAGGGCATACTGTAAAATTTCACAAGTAAAAACATAATGAATTCTAGAAACATATGAATTGCCACTTTATAATACGTTAAAAAACTTTATGGCTAATCCGTATGGGATAACATTGCTTTTCAGAAACATGATTCCACGAATCTGTGTAAAAAAAGTTGTTGTCGAATTTTCTAAAGTAATTCCTTTTCCTCAAAGGGACATGGTATGGCGCAAACGTGCAAACGCCGTCAAAAACAGATCTTGAAAGAAAAAAAAATCATACTCACAAGATAGGGACAAAGCTCACGAAGTCGTTCGCACCCAACGGTTTTCGTGGCCGGTAAGCAAGGAAAAAAACAAGTAAAAATTAGTTTGTGTAAATTACCCTGACCTTATTTGATTCATTCTGAGGCGTGCAAACAATTATTCTCAAATTTACTTTCTTTGGCAAAAATTTTTAAAAAATTTAATTTCTATTTTTATTTTGTTTTACAGACTCGTTCGACACGTACGCGCCTCGACCGGTCGGGCTAAAATATATAAGCGTGACCGGTTGTACGCTCCACTTTTCGTAGAAAAATTTACTGTGTTTGATGGAAATAATATATTACACTTCTTCCTCCAGTCATCATTTTATTCCTTTCGTCATGAAGTATAACTTTGATTTAAACAGTCTCCCATGGAAATTGCATACGCATAAAGGCAACGACTGTTTATCGGGTACGACTATTTATCGAGTTTACAACGCGGAAACGCCGCCACAACAACACAACAACAAAACAATTGAACATAGGTCCCTTGATGACAAAAATAACAACAACAGGATACCATTCTACAACATTCAAACAAGACGCATCCTCGAAAAAACTACAGCTGATTTAGAGATATTCAACTAAATCTGAGACGCTAAAAAACACGGAAAATTTTTTTCTTCAAATTATTCTAGCGAACGTAACACTCAAATAGTAAGTCCTCCTCCTTGAGACTCCTCCGAGTCTCTTCTGTAAGGTGCCAGTCCTCCAGCTGACATCCACCTGCCTCTTTCCTGGACTTGCTCGAGTGTGGCTCCTTCCTTCACCGAAACGGTGACGCCTGCAACGCGTAGCGAATGCGGGTTGATGGAGTCAACCCCCGCTCCGAGACACGCGCGTTTTATTTCCTTCCTCAGAGTATCCTTTGACAACGGACAGCCCGTAGAAAAAGACGCAAACACCGGCGCCTCGGGTCGGACGCTGACCCAACTACGGTAGAGGTTTCACACTGCCTTCCCTGGCGAGCCTGGACTGAGGCGAAAAAAGGCCTCTCTACCTTTGCTCCCTTGATCATGCTTCGCTTTGTTCACTCTCACTTTGACCACTACGGCGCCGTCTTCCTGTTGTTTCTCACTAACGTTTCTCCATAACAATGCTGCTGCCTCGGAAATGCGAAGCAGGGCCCCGAACGCTTCTGCAAAAAAAAAAACCCGCTCGCGCATCCTCTCTGCTGGCATCTTTCCTAGCCGCCCAACAAAAAAAATTTTTTCTCGGTCGTTCAATGGCGGGTCTCTTGTGTGCTTCACGATTCTCTCTTTCTTCACCGTACGCTTCAAAGCTGTGATTAAACTTCCAAACTCCGTTTCATCCGCAGTCGTTCCTGTCCTGAACCGAAAAGCTGCTGCTGACACGGCTACCGCTCCCGCTTTGGCACCCCTAACCAGTGCTGCCTAACTTTCCCGAACAGTTTAGAATGGGCTTCCCTCCCTCTCTTTTCCCAAGCAAGATAGGCAACCGCATGTATGCAATTTCCTTATGGGACCATGTTTAAATCGAACAAATGTATGCAATTTCCTTATGGGACCATGTTTAAATCGAACAAATACACTTCTCCCTCCAGCCATTTTATTCCTTTCGTCATGAAGTATAACTTTGATTTAAACAAAGTCTCTCATGAAAATTGCATACGCATGTGGGCAACGACTGTTTATCGGGTAGAACAGATAAAGGCGTGCTAGAAATTGCACCGAAGGAACGCAAAATCCGACGGCGTTTTACTCGACCCGAACAGTCCGGTTTGTATCGAAGAAGGAATCAAGATTTCAGCACCCTTTCCAAAAACTATGCTATCAACTACTTGAGGATCCCACAGAATTTTCTGGAAATATCACTGCCTAACTTTCCCGAAGTCTAGAATGGGATTCTAGGTATCGCGACAGTTTGTTACAAGACACCTTGTTACACGACAGTTTGTTACACGCCCTTCACAGATTTTTTTGCTTAGGCTTATTTAAAATGTATGCTGACGAGGCCGTACGGTTTAGGAAAGAGATCGCATGGAAAAATTTCTCCCTTTCTTGACTTTTTGTCGATTCATACAGTAGTTAAAACACACTAAAAACAAAAGCCCCAAATTGTCATGTAACAAAGTGTCATGGATCCGGGATTCTATCTCTATTTTCCCAAGCGAACGCGTCAACCGCGACGCATCCCATGCATGCAATTTCCTCATGGGACCAGTTTTAATCGAACAATTCCATGATCATGAATTACCGACACTTTGTACCGCGTCACTTTGTATACGACACTTTGTACCCGACACTTTGTACCCCGTCACTTTGTACCGCGACACTTTGTACCGCGACACTTTGTACCGCGACACTTTGTACCGCGACACTTTGTACCCCGTCACTTTGTACCGCGACACTTTGTACCGCGACACTTTGTACCGCGACACTTTGTACCGCGACACTTTGTACCCAAGGAAATTTTAAGACACTGTTTCGTTTGTAGTTTGTAGTTTTTTTGTATTTCTGTTATTTAAGCTTGTTTTCTTTACATTTAATTGTTCCGTTTGTAGTTTTTTTGTATTTTTATTATTTAAGCTTGTTTTCTTTACATTTAATTGTTCCGTTTGTAGTTTTTTTGTATTTTTATTATTTAAGCTTGTTTTCTTTACACTTAATTGTTCCGTTTGTAGTTTTTTTTGTATTTTTATTATTTAAGCTTGTTTGCTTTACACTTAATTGTTCCGTTTGTAGTTTTTTTTGTATTTTTATTATTTAAGCTTGTTTGCTTTACATTTAAGTGTTCCGTTTGTAGTTTTTTTGTATTTTTATTATTTAAGCTTGTTTGCTTTACATTTAAGTGTTCCGTTTGTAGTTTTTTTGTATTTTTATTATTTAAGCTTGTTTTCTTTACACTTAATTGTTCCGTTTGTATTTTTTTTTGTAATTATATATTCTTTAAGCTTCTTTTTCCCTTTTAGTTGTTTTGTTTGTAGTTTTTTGTATTTTTAATATTTAAGCTTCTTTTTGGCATTCAATTGTTCCGTTTTAAGTTTTTTCGTTTTTTAAGCACATGATCTGGTCTCATTAGGTAAATTGTTCCAAAAATTAACTACTCTAGATGTTGAGATGTTAGAACGCCAAGCTGATCGAATTATTGGTTCGATTAGTGCATCCTTTAGATCTAGTACTATAAACGTGGTTGTTGAACAAAAACATAGAGCAAGGATCGGTTGACGTTAACCGATTTAATATTTTGTACGTCATGAGTAAATCTGCAATAAAAACTTGAAACTTGAAAAAAAAACTTGAAAGATGCATAAGTCGATTACCAAGAGAAACTATTGTTCCCTCCTCTAAACTGAGACATGCGTAACTTCTTGTGTTATAACTAGGTTATTCACCGAACTAGCATCCAGTTTTTTTTCAATTGAAACGCTTTATCAAGATCAGCAAGCCACATCGGTAATATAACATCATCGATTATGGAATCTGTTGCGACATGTGACGACTCCACTCCTCAGCGTTCTCTTCCTTCCTTGGGAATTGGGGACTAACGGCTTTGACAAAGTAGTCCCTCCATAGTAGTAGTAGTAGATTGCCCGCCGTAGGTCTCCGGCTGGGTAGACGAGGTCTTCTTTGACATGGCTCAGAAAACAATAACCTTACTTACATCATTTATCTAATTACGTTATTTCTCTTTCTCTCTCGGGGTTTTTTTTCCCTTTTTTTAAAAATTTTTTTAACTCTCTACAATTACTCTCTGCCGCTATACCTTCCCATTCGCACTTTTTAGCCATGAATGGAGATCTGCGATGCTATCAGTTCAATTCAATTCAATTTAACCGCTTTATAAAGATCAACAAGCCACATCGGTAATATAACATCATCGATTATGGGATCTGTTGCGACATGTGACGACTCCACTCCTCAGCGTTCTCTGCCTTCCTTGGGAATTGGGGACTAACGGCTTTGACAAAGTAGTCCCTCCATAGTAGTAGTAGTAGATTGCCCGCCGTAGGTCTCCGGCTGGGTAGACGAGGTCTTCTTTGACATGGCTCAGAAAACAATAACCTTACTTACATCATTTATCTAATTACATTATTTCTCTTTCTCTCTCGGGGGTTTTTTTTTCTTCTAGACCGAGCCCACGAGACTGTTTCGTATGATCGACAACTGCAGTGTTTGGCCGGCCTGCTCAAACCCATTGAACCAAACCTGCCCTGTAGTTTACTCAGGCTGTTCAGACCGTATGCCTAAGCCTCAGGCAAGGTTAACAGAGTGGAATATTTTATTTATTTTTTTTCGTGCCCTAGTACATTCCCAGCAATAATTTTCATTATTTCGTGCCCTAGTACATTCCCAGCAGTATATCTTCACTGTTTGATCGATACCAGATACATAGTAACTGGTTGGCGATGCTATGCAGAACAATCATATATCGCTATTTAAATATCAATATTTAGATTTTAAGTTGAGATGAGATAAACTTTAAGTTGAGATGAGAGAGAACTAGAGAGAGAGAGGTTTCATGTGTACTCTGAGTACTGATTGTGTCAGTACTGGTAGAGAATTTCGTTAAACTCTCCCAAATATCATCTCTCATTACTTATCAAGCTTTTCTCTCTCTGTGATTATGTCTTTCTTACTCCCATTCTTTCTTCCTTCTTCTCTCTCTCATTATCCTATCAATCAACTCTTTCTTGCAATGCACACTCTTGACAAAAAATCTGAATGCAATCGTTTTGAATGCAATTTCAGGAACGACTTTGAAAATTTTGTTCCGAGTGTTTTTTTTCTGATTTCAGGAATGAAAAAAAATTAATGTTCTGTGTGTAGTGGGATGCCAGAATGTCATTGTAGTTCGAAGTAGTTGTGAGATGCCAGGAGGTTAAGACAGTTGAATGTTCGACGTTTTTTTTGTATCTAAGCTTCTTTTCATCATGTTTCAAGAAGTCCTCTTGGATCGAATACATTTATTCTTTCATGATAGGTCATACTTGGTAATTAACTCATCCATTTTTATATTCACTGGTGGTGAAATGGAACATAAATGATCATTTTTTAAGAAGAAAAAACCCGGTTGAAGTGTATCTTGTTCGAAGTTTTATCTTTTTTGTATTGTGTGTCACTGCTTACTCGAATTTTTTATCGGAAAAATGCAGATTGATTACAGGCCGAAGAAAACCAATTGTTTTTGAAACATTAAACTCCCATTTGCATCTACAAGTACCCCACTACATTCTCCTGGCATCTACAAGTACCCCACTACATTCTCCTGGCATCTACAAGTACCCCACTACATTCTCCTGGCATCTACAAGTACCCCACTACATTCTCCTGGCATCTACAAGTACCCCACTACATTCTCCTTGCATCCCGCTATTTCTTTTTGTAATACACACGAAAATCATAAGCAAACGTAACAACATAAGAATTTATTGATAATAATTGAACAACAGTAACGATTTGGGTAACTAAAGTTGATTCCAAACGAACAATCAAAATCAACAGATTAGAAGAATTTCAACACAAGAAACATTCGAATCTTCCAAAATATAACATTTCCAACAAAAATAAAGCGAGTTTCAACAAGAGTGCAAACCCAATACATTTAGGCGCCTACACCCCCCCTATCACATCAACAAATATGGGTAACTGTAATATGAAATACTCGTTATTATTAAAGAATGAAACCGGTTCTGCTCAATTCTCTTTTCCCAGATTAAAAAAATTTAATTTTTACATATAAACTCTTCTTTCATGGTGTTTTAAGAAACAGCTTGGTGTGGACCACTTACTAGAAAAGGTCCCTTAGTATGATTATCCTTGAGAAGAGTGTAGAGGAATGTTGAAGACTGGATTGTCTTGCGGAGACCCATTTCGTCTGCCAAAATCGCGTCTGTTCCGTCTGTTCCATCTCAAAATCCTTAGCTTGTAATCGCACCTGTCAAATAATCTGGCATTTGGCTCATGTTTCATTGTGTTCAAAGTTGAGAAGTGAAATGTTCTCCGTTAAAAAATGATAGTTATTAACTCGGTTGATATTTGAAAAAATTCAAGTTTCAGTTATAATGGTGAGAATCACCCTAAAATATCTATTCCGAAGGAGAAAAAGTTTGAGCAAATTTGAACAGAGAATTCGCTTTTTTAAAATTCCAAAGTCGAAAATTGCATTTGGAATCTCATTCGGAATTGTTTTCTTTTTTTGCGCTTGTCAGGCATTTTCAGAAGCAAACGAGTCAATATGAGACGTGGTAGATCACCGACTGCTCAATGTGAGCAAAGAAAGAAGAATGATTTCTCCTTCTCGCTCATTCCTGATTTTTATTAAAGTCATGCGGACACGTAACGCATTACCTGACAGCCTCTGCCTCGCTCCACGCAGAAGAGAGATTTAGAGTCATTTCCGAGAGTCTTGGCGACTGACAGCTGAAAGCCCTTGCCTAAGAACAAGGGCCGCCCCTTCGAGCTCTCCGTCGCCTCGAGGACGTCCCCTACTTCGTGGTCGGGTTGGTTTCCAGGCTCCTAGATTAATACTTTGAGCGTGACGTATAGTGCCTTTGTAATTTTGGTTTTTCTAATATTCGGCACTTTCACTGAAGAAAAATTTTGCATTTTTGTGAAACAATGGGGCGAAATTTCGCACTATTACGTACACCAGAACATTCCCCTTCTCAATGCAAAAAATGCCCAACATTCATTTTCACTCTCGGAGCGGTCGTGTATGCAGCCTTTTTCTGGAACTTCTTCGAGTTTCTCGAGCTCACAAGTCCTGGAAATAACAGGTGATACATGCAAATAATGAGCGAAATATTACTTCGACACAGCTGGTGAGCTGAAGAATTTTTTGTTTGAAAGTAATTTTTCAAAACACGAGTTTTTTTTTTTTGGAATGATCGATCACCGAACACGATATACTAACGTATGAAAAACAAGCCTTGTTTTATCAACAGGTCAATTGCCCTAATAGATCAAATGTTTCCATTTTATACCAAGATTTTTCTCTGACCCGCCCTGCGAATAAAAAAATCTATGCGCTCCCCAAAAACTCCGAAAAAACATTGGAATCTATGCACTTTGAAAAAAAATTTCTCGGAATTTTCGTTGGGAAAACCCAAATCTTTGAAAAATTGAATTTTGAACTCTGAAATTTCGAAAATCTATGCACTCCAAAAAAGTTGTGCAGGTGCTGAGAAACACCCTGTTATATACTTGACAAAACCTGTTCAAATTGAATTATGGCCGATAGAACTTAACGAAAATGGTATTAATTTCCATCAGGGTAATTCTCTCATCCGCACTGCGGGTGTAAAAAAATCTATGCGATCTCAAAAAAATCTGGAAACTAAATACAAATCAATGCACTCGGGAAATTTTTGATGAGAAAAATTTCTAAATCTTTGAAATTTAGGGATCTATGCGCTTGAAAAAAATGTGCTGGTAATAAGAAACACCATAATAAGTAATAAGAAACAGTGCTGGTAATAAGAAACAAGAAACATTCCATTCAACTTTACGTTAAGCGAGGGTTTGGTAGGTTGGTCACTTCAGAAGAATGTTTTGCCAGTTGGCAGTTTACCCATGAATAATTGTGAAAAGAATCATACAATTCGAAAATAAATTTGTAAACTTGATGTTCTCTTCAACTTCTTCATTTTTTCACTTACTCGAAATGATTTAACATTTCGTAATTCTATATATCATCTAGAATAGGTCTATAGACAATCTTTTGAGAGAATGAGCAACTTAAATCGATGATTTGGCCGACAAAATAATAACTGTTTTTCCGTGATTCTCTTTCCAATTTCGAAGACGAAGCTGTCCTTCCAATTTCGCAACTTTCTCGATGTACTCGATCCTTTCGTACTCCTGAGAGAAATTTTATATGATTTAGACCTCGAGCTATGCAAGAGAAAAACACAGGAAATACCGAGAGAACCTTGGAGACATAACGTTTGAGTGATCGACCATGAAGAAGCAACTATAAACACAAGAGACGGGAGAAAGAGCAAAAATGAGAAAAGTTCGAAAAGAGAGAGAATAAATCAAGCATCCCAAGGAAAGGAAATTTGCCACTTTGTTACTTGGGGGCCGCATTTTACTTAGGGGGACAGGTTACTTTTAAGTGATCTTTTCCGCTTAGGCTTAATCGAAATGTTTGCTAACGAGGCCTAAAGAACAATTAGCAACAATAGTGGAAAAGGGGAGGGTTAAGGCAAAAAGAGTGAAAAGAGAAAGAGAGAAAAATTTAAACAGAACGGAAGGAGAAGAGAATGTAGATAATTCTCGGCGCGAACATGTATGCGCCAACATAGCTGGTCCGGTAACCATTCAACCCCTGCCTACCGACCCTCTCCCTCACTCAAAATGAACGATCAGAGTTTTCACAGCTAAAATTTAAAGATAAAAAACCTTCATTCCTCTACATAAATACAACGTTTCATTAGACAATACACAGCCTCAACCGGTTGCGTAAGGTTAAAAGTGAAACTTCTAACCTAGTTTAGCGACCGATTTATTGAAAAATCAAGACGTATTTTACCTATGATTCAAACAGTAATAGCGTAACTGATTATGCTTATGGCCTAATTTCTAAGTGATATGGTCTTGTTCCTAAACCGGCCTCGTGAGCGTAAAATACACCTGAGCCTTGGCGAAAAAAAGAGTTGAAAGTACCTAGCCCCTATGAAGTGAAGCGTGGCCCCTAAGGTTAGAAAGAGCCTTTGATTTTATGGAAATTAGAGCAAGGTGGCTAAGAGGGCATTGTTTGCGTTTATGCCCCCTCCCCATACCAGAGGTTCCATGGGTCATACTTCTGACTTACTTACATTTACAAAAAGTCATTTTGCATTAAAAAATTTATTTTTAGATTAGAAAACTATTTTTACATTAAAAATTTTGGCACTCCCCGTCAGAGGACTACTATACAAGGCCAGCCGATAGACAAGGCCAGCCCGCGATGTTTTGCATAAGATACGCATGCATGCACGCACGACGCACTACTCAACTTCAAAAAATCTCACTACAAACGGAACACTTAAATGTAAAGAAAACAAGCTTAAATAACAAAAATACAAAAAAAATACAAACGGAACAATTAAATGTAAAGCAAACAAGCTTAAATAATAAAAATACAAAAAAACTACAAACGGAACAATTAAGTGTAAAGAAAACAAGCTTAAATAATAAAAATACAAAAAAACTACAAACGGAACACTTAAATGTAAAGCAAACAAGCTTAAATAATAAAAATACAAAAAAACTACAAACGGAACAATTAAATGTAAAGAAAACAAGCTTAAATAATAAAAATACAAAAAAACTACAAACGGAACAATTAAATGTAAAGAAAACAAGTTTAAATAACAAAAATACAAAAAAAACTACAAACTACAAACGAAACAGTGTCTTAAAATTTCCTTGGGTACAAAGTGTCGCGGTACAAAGTGACGGGGTACAAAGTGTCGCGGTACAAAGTGTCACGGTACAAAGTGACGGGGTACAAAGTGTCGGGTACAAAGTGTCGTATACAAAGTGACGCGGTACAAAGTGTCGTGATACGCATGATCATCAGCATGACCTGTGAGAGACTGAGATGTTGGAAAACTTGTTTGTCCCTGTGACTCGCGATTGAACGTTGACGAAGTGCTTCCGATTGATTGAACTTTATAGGCAAAACTACAACTTATTATTTTATCGATAATTGTTGAATGGAAAGAACGAAACACGTGAACAAAAGCATTTTTATCTCTTGAAGAATAGGACATAACGACAAAACAGAAAATGCATTCTATTGAACGAAAAAGCTACTAAAGACAAATTCTAACAAAGCAACCTTAATGAAAATTGAAGACGAGAAATTCTACAAATATTTAAACCAATAGGTTAAACCTGTACTTAACCTGCTCCAACTCTTATTGCTAATGAACCCAAGAACATTCCATTTCTGTTTGATAAATAGAAATTATCATAGAGTCTAAATTGTTAACATCAAACACAAAACATTTATCTTTTTTGTACCTTTTTAAGACAAAACTAACTTCTTCACGAAAGAGACAACATATTCAACAACAAAAAAAAACACCTTTTAACATTTAATTTTGATCCGGTTATATTCATAGGACGAAACAAGATTTCAACACAAAAAACACATTCAAAAATTTGAGCGCTTTATAAACCTCAGGAAAAGTCTTAACATGAACAACACTTTTACTGGTATATTTTGTCTCGTATTCAAATAAAGGTTTTATCATATCCCTGATATTATATGTCGATTAACTTGTGACCTGAAACTAGTAGATATTTCGTGGATTTGCAATTCAAAATATCAAAGAAACTACCACCAAACAATCAGACATAACTTTCATTGACGGTTCGGAAAAAAATTTATTACGAAGGGATAAAAATTGATTAAACCATTGTCTGATTGTTTGGTGGTAGTCTCTTTGAAAACGAAGAGAGTTTTCATTCTGATTTTGTCAGGGTATGTTAGCAACCTTATGAATAAGAAACAAGCGAAAATTCACACGACTTGATCGAACTCAGTCATTTCTTCCCTAACCGGGAGCAAGCGCGTTACCATTACAACACGGTGACACATTGCTATTCCGTGCTCAAGTTTTATATAAAGGCTCAAGTCAATTGTGATGATTAAAGGTGAGTATAACCGAAGAAATCAAAAAAGAAACTCCTTGCAGAGATGTCAGAGTAATTCACAAAAGAAACAAAGGAGACTCTTTGTCAATCAAAATTTTCCCAACTAACCGAGGGATATAAAGAAGAGATGACATCGCCAAATCAAACGCATTTTTAAGGATCAGTTGCAATAGCCAATTATCCAGTCGTCTATTTGATCAAATTACCCAATTTTCCCACGGCCTTTTCAACTTCCCTTTCTAGTTCTGGAAAATACGTCAGTTTTACAGAACCACATTTATGTGGCAAATACTCAGGTAAGGATTCCAACAACTTCTGGAGCTCTGTGAAGCGTTCCTCTTGTGAGTATTTCTTTTTAATCAAACCGTGCACCACTTCAAATGAAGCGGTGTAATGTTTCATATTTACGAGAAGGCGCATTTTAAGGGTCTTCAATTGCTCCAATTCCGTACGATTTGAATAGGTTCCTATGATTTTCATATCCTTATATGGACAAATAGATAGATCGTTATACAACTCTCGAAATATGCTTCTCAAGCGCGTTTCTTCCATCTCATAAATGTATTCTTCTTCAGTGGTCCACGGAGTCGTCTCATCGGAAAGTGTCTGCGTTTCTTTGTCTGCCATTTCCGAACTGAAGAAGAATATTTAAACCAAGTCCTTTTTTCCCAATGCCTCAGTTTATTCTTAGCACCTCACTTATACTAAGAACCTGAAAAGTGATAAAATCCAAGGATAATGAAGGGTTTCAATAACTCAAATATAATATGAGTCCTCAGATTTTGTTATCGATTTGCATAACTAACGAAATATGTCATGTTTTTAGAAACTTTGCTCTTCTATCCACTCAAGCAATCGACCTTGAAAATAATCAAACGGTATTATATGTACCTATGCTCAAAGCCGTTTTTTTCTCTAAAAGGCACTGCCTAAGAAATCTATGCGCAAGTTTGTGCGCCATAAAAAAGGCTAGTAATACAAATGCTCTGTTCATCTGGATTCTCTCTTAACATAACACGCTCTTTCTTCTCCTCTCTCGAGGCCTGTCGCCCCCTCTTGATTAGAGATCTTGACCTACATATATATATCTGCGGGTAACGAGAAACATTCCGGCTCTAAGACGTTCAAGCAGGGCTAATATAAGGACCGACATGACCCCACGGCGTGTACGTACAAAGGGGGGGGGGATTAAACACCAAAAAATTATAATTTTAGCTCGACCGGTCAGGCTAAAATTTATAAGTGTGACCTGTTATACGCTCCTTTTCTCGTAAAAAAAATTTATGTTGATGGAAATAATATATTCTCTTGATATTTTTTCATTTTTAATTTTTTGCTTGCCTTTCTCATATATTGATTGTCTGCCTCGTTTGTATTTCTTTACCCGAATCGGTCAGTTTATTCCTCGTTGTTGGCGGATACGTACATACAACCATTTGGGACGAATAATAATAGCCCTTCGAGTTAAACTGTGTAAAAAAAAACACATCTCTTACCCCCCCTCTTACGGAAAAAGTTGAGTTACAAAGAGATTTGAGCCCAGGAACCCGAAGACTGAAGTCAACGAGCTTATCATTATCACTGTCACACCAACGTTTTCCTTTCAACTCCACAATGTCCTACGCATGATTACCTAATTTGTATTCCTGATTCAAAACTTATTATGAAAATTTTCAGTACCTCTCAACAATATCATTAAGATGCTTCCATTACCATTTCTGTTTCATGTATTTGTAATCTTATAATTCTAGGTATGCTTTCATAAACTCTATTTTCTTTTAAGCACGGGAAATTCCATGCTAGAAGCACAAGAAACAAACGGTTAGTCAAGCGCATAGATTTTTTATCCGCAGTGCGGGTCAGCAAAACACCCTGATTCGAACTTCAATAATTGTATTTTCACTGAACTATCCATGTTTTCTATCTTGTGTTGGTAATCAACTTCATTTCGACTTGACGCCAAGAAATTCGTTTTTTTTATAAATTGAATTAGCTTTATCATCAAAGGATAGCTTGTTATGGCTATCGCTGACATGGATGATGGGGATGGATATCGTTTTTTCCCTGAATTTTTCACTGATGGGGATGGATATCGTTTTTTTCACTGAACTATCCATGTTTTCTATATCCTTGTTTTTATCCATCGCTGACATGGATATCGTTTTTGGTCCTTCAATTCGTAGAAAAGGAGGAACATTATTCCAATGATAGTTATTTAGAGTTCTTGGTCTCGTACCAAGCCGTAAAAAAGCTCTGAATGATGCTTTGACGCATTAGAAATATGCATGTCTACTGCCAGGAAACATTGCACTGAAAGGGGTTTTGAAAGAATAAATCGGTTTGAGTTACAAGAACTAACCAGTTAATGCAGATGCTGTCAGCAGACTTCTTCGAGATGTTCACTTTTATCATGAGTCTTAAAAATGTATACAAGTCTTTTCAAAACAAAAATTGAAACTGAAACGTAACAAAATGAACTACAAAAGTTCTATTATACTTGGCCATTACTAAACCACACCCTTCACGCCCGTTCATTAATAATCCACGCCACTGCGCGGGAAAGAGAGAGTGTTTGACTCACTATTATTTATATTTTTTGATACGGTCTCGTTAGCCTAAGCTGTAAGGCCTCGTTAGCGTAAACTTTAGCATAAGCCTAAGCAGAAAAAAACATTAAAAAAACTGAATAAAGCGCTTGGGGCGAAGTTGAGAATTTTCCCGCTCAGTGGCGTGGGTAAATAATTGACGGGGTGAAGGGCGTCGTTTAGTAATAGCCTTATATTTTACCCCTCCCCCACTTTTCTAACCCAGGCGTTGTAGGATGCTGCATCAGCATATAGTGGAATGTTTCATGCAACCCTGTAGTACTTTTTGACTCTGCTCGAAACCTAGGTGTTGTTGGTGCAGCGCATAGGCAACTGCCAACTGGCAAAAAAATTTCTAGAGCGACCGACCTATCTCTTCTCTCTCACTCGAAATAAATGTATCAGAGTTTCTACAGCTAAAACTGAAAAAAACTTCATTCCTCTACATAAATAGAACGTTTGATTAGCCATAACTCAGCCTCAACCGGTTTGAAATGTAGAAAGTGAAACTTTTGACCTACTTAAGCGATCGCACTATTGAAAAAACAAAACATATTTTATCTATGATGCAGCATCTAGTTTCAATGTTTTCTGCTTAGGAAAACTTGTGAATTTTTGCAGTCCGATATTCGCTTTGCAAGAGTGGTTAGAATACTTTTTTCCGAAGTTGTCTTTCTTATACTTCTTATTTTGGCTTCATTTTATTTTTCTTCTCAAATTTTTTTTCATTTTGTTGCACTTAGAGAATTGTTTGAAAAGAAGTGGAGAAAGGGCAGAAATTTTATAAAATTAAATCCAACCCCCTCTTCGCTCAGAAAGGGAATTGTCCATATCGACGTAGGCTCCTCCCCTATTCCCCCTAGGGAGCAAGGGTTAAATAAGTCATGTCAGACCTTCTGTTTTTTTATGATAAGAGGGAACCATTATAAGAAAATTTTATTTCCGCCTCTGGCGGGAGTCTGTACCCTTTTCTCATACGCAAAAAAACCATGTGTACGGCCTCGTTAGCGTAACCTTTGACTAAGACTAAGCGAAAAACAGTGAATAATAGCTGAAAACAGCGAAGTCAATTTCCTCAATTAGAGTGTATAATATTTTAAAAAAAGTTGCTATTGGTTCTATACGGCATCGTTCCTAAGCCATACGACCTCGTTAGCATCTATTTTACCTAAGCCTATGTGAAAAAATCAGTGAAAGGTAACCAGGCCCCCCAAGTAACAAAGTGCCGCTTAGGCTTAGTAAGAGGGTTCGTTTTTAGTGTGCATTCATTACATCATTCACTATTTTTTGACAAATTTAGCCATTTGATTGAAAAAAAATTTATGATATGCGAAATTTTCTTATGCGGTCTCGTTAGCCTAAGCCGTACGGCCTCGTGGCACTTTTACTTCACAGGGTGGGCCATAAATAGTTTTACAAATGTTCGAGAACGACGTTTCCTGGGGAATTGACCGCAAGTAGCGGTCACTTTTCTCGTTTTTTCGATTCCGCGTAAATTTTTATACGTGTAAAGTGAGTTGCGATTGAATCCATCGATGTTTAGGGTAATGACAGCGTCGAATCGCTTGCGAACTGTGATCATTCGCATACGCACTCTTGGCCACGCCCCTGCTCGCATTGCTGAAACGCTTCGCCTGCCATGCATGACAGTGTATCGAGCAATCAAACGATTCGAGGAGCTTGGCACATCTTTGGACCGTCCAAGGCGAGGTCATCCTCGCACTGTTCGCACAACACTCATCGAAACCGTTCGGAGTCGGATCAACCGAAATGCACGACGAATCATCAGACAGATGGCGCAGCAGCTCCCGATGAGCCGAACTTCATTGAAACGAATAGTCACGGAGGAGCTGGGACTCAGGTCGTATCGTACACGGAAGGCCGCTTTTATGTCGGCTCGCAACAAGTCGGAAAGAGTCAAAAGATGTTGCGACCTTCTTCGTCGTACGCAGCAAGGCGAACATTTCAATATGGTGTTCTCTGACAAAAGCTGTTCACCGTGGAAGAAGTCCACAATTCCAAAACGTCAGAGTGCTTGCGAAACACGCAGAGCAAGCCGATAGCAAGGGTAGAACGGTCCAACGCAGTACACATCCAACTCAAGTCATGGTCTGGGCGGGGATCTGCGCGACAGGAAAAACACCGCTTGTTTTCGTCGAGAAAGGCGTCAAGATCGACACGGAATACTACCTGAAACATGTTCTGCAAGACGTGCTCCATCCATAGTCTCAATCGCATTCCAATCAGAGGACATGGATCTTTCAACAAGACTCAGCACCAGCCCACAAAACTAAAAAGGTCCAAACGTGGTGCAAGGAAAATTTTTCCGGCTTCATCACAACATCAAAATGGCCGGCCTCATCACCCGACCTGAACCCGCTCGATTATTCCGTTTGGACCTACTTGGAGTCCAAGGGCAACTCTCACTCCCCCCCAAATATTGATTCCCTGGAGAATGCCCTTCAGGCAGAAGGGGACAACGTCGTAATCGAATACCTCCGTACAGTGGTGGAGGCGTTCCCAAAGAGACTTCGAGCTGTAGTTCGGGAGAAAGGGGATCGTGTGAGCTGAACTTTTGCGTGAATGTTGTCATTTAAGTTGTTGATAAAATATGTTAATTTGAGATCATTTTCTCTGTTTTGAAAAAAAGATATAACAATTCCAATTTGTAACACTATTTATGGCCCACACTGTAGTTACCCCCCTACCAAAGGTTATATGGGTCATACGTCTGACTTATTTACAAAAAAGTTTTTTTCATCAAAGCATTTTAAAAAAAAACGCTTAAGCTTAGGAAAAATATTAGGCTCTAATCTATTTTAGCCATCCAATAAAAACTTTAGCCGTCCAATCAAACTTTTACAATTACTCTTTGGCACTACTGCAGTTTAAGGGGCAGCGCTCTTGGGCTTTAAACGCTTCGGTTTCAAAAATTTTTTTGTTCATATATGTTCATTTTGAGCATCAAAGACTACGGTTCTTGCAAGAAAAAATTTTTTTTACAAAAAAAAATTGTTGTGCTCAACTGCAGTTTCAGTCACCCCCAAAGTTTTTCAGTCATCCTCAGATTTTACAGCAAACAAACGCACTAACAAGGTAGGGGGAAGGGAGAGGGGGTTTACCTAAGCAGGGAAGGGAGGGCGGGCCCTTAAGGGGGAAGGGGGTGAGGAAGAGGGCCTTACCTAAGAGAAGACCTAAGCGGGGGGTAGGGGCCCTAGGGGTTAGAGAAGGGAGGAAAGGGGGGGTAAAGGGGGAGGGGGGGCCTAAGGAGAAAGGGGGTTTAATGAATACAAGAAACCACGCCCTCACGCCCGTTAGTTACTAATCCAAGCCACTACACGGAAAAATTCTAAAACTTGTGAAATTTAGAGTTTTTTTCAGAAAGAGATATCATTATATTTATATATTTTGTTCAACTTTATATTTTTCTCAGAAAGAGATTTTATTCATGAAAACTCCCTTCCACTCTTTTCTTCTTAGGGCCCTTTTTCCCCCTCTAGGGGCCCTTTAAACCTTTTTTTTTGCTATTAGAGATGAATTTATAATTGAATTTTTAATACAGATATAAACCACACTAAAGAAAAAACAATTTTCCTGGAAATTTTTTTTTCAAGAACCGGAGTCCCTGATGCTCAAAATGAACATCTATAGAAAAAAACAATTTTGAAACCGAAGCGTCAAAAGCAGGGTGTTTCTCAGCAATTGCACAACTTTTTTCGAGCGCATAGATTTTTAAAATTTCAAAGTTTAACATTCAATTTTCCAATCATTTAAACTTTACCTACGAAAAATCTAATAAAAAAAAAACTTTCAAGCGCATAGATTTCATTGTTTTTCTAGGTTTTTGGTGAGCGCATAGATTTTTTAACCCGCAGTGCGAGTCAGAGAAACACCCTGGTTCAAAGCCCACGAGCGGTGCCCCTTAAACTGCAGTAGTGCCGACTCTTTTATTTTTACATTAAAAAAACGCTTAGGCTTAGGAAAAAGTTTACGCTAACGAGGCCGTACGGCTTAGGCGAACGAGACCGTATCAAGAAAATGACCCAATTGAACTGACCCAATTGAACCTCTGGGAGGGGGGGTCCATAAACGCAAAAAGTACCAAACTGCCACTCTCATCTGACCCATTGAACCTCTGATAGGGATGGTGACTTAAGTGCAAAAGTGCCGGCCTCGTTAGCGTAACCGTTGCTTAAGCCTAAGCAAAAAAATCAGTGAACCTGCCCCCCCCAAGTACAGTGCGCCCCTAAAGGGCAATTACCAAAGTGAGGCATGAGGCATGAGGACGCCGAGGACGTGAGGCCGTTTGTTGTTTTTAATAACACACTTTTACTTTTCAACACTACACTTTCAGTATTAAGGCGATGGTATCAAATAGTGGTCCTGCTCATTTTTAGTTTTTTTTTCAAAAGATTAAAGTGTTAATTGGCTTCTTATGACCTACTGAGCAATAAAAACATGTGCGGGAAAAATTTTTTTGTGTAAATTTTTTTTTTCATTAAACCCCCCCTTTTCTTTCCCCAGAGGCCGTATGCATGGAGCAATCCAAAAGGATTGTGATCTTGGATTAGCAGTTATCCAAATACATTTCACTAATCCGGTATGCATGGAAGCTATAATACTATTGGATTAGAGATAATCCGACAAAATTTTTTTAAAACTTTTTGGATTTTGTAATCCTTGGATTTGAATAATCCAGATTGTTATAATATGTTTTCCATGCATACGGCCTCATAATCTAAGCCAAAATAATGAGGAAAAAATGCAAAAATGAAGAGAAAAATTTTTTTTTCTGCACTTGTTTTTATTGCTCAGTAGGTTTTTATTGCTCAGTAAGCCAATTAACACTTTATTCGATTGAAAAAAAGAAAAATGAGCGGGACTATTTGATACCATCGCCCAGTATTAATGGCAGGTTTTACGTTTGAAAATTAGGTTTTAATTTTAGTTTTTGTTGATAGAAGTAAGTATCGAAGACTTTCACACGCGTTTGAATAAAATTTCACACATAAGTATTTTTTTCACTTTCACACGCACACATAAGTGTGTTATGAGTGTGTTGCTTGTTGGTACAAACAACAAACGGCCTCACGTCCTCGGCGTCGTCTGCATGCCTCATGCATCACTTTGGTAATTGTCCCCCCAAAGTGACAAAGTGCCAACATTTCCCAGGCTGTCAGAAAACATTGCTTCGAAATCTTTTTGAAGGGGGAAAACGAGATGTGCCACAGGAACTAACCAACCAGTTGATGGAGATGCTTCCAGCCAATTTCTTCGAGAGGCCTGCTTTTTTCCAGAGGCCTAAAACGAACCCAACTATATTTGAAACAAATAAATACTTTGAAACTAACACAAGACAGAGAATTGAAATTGCGAAATAAGACGACACCCCCCGTCAGACGACCACTTTCGATAGACTAGGCCAGCACGCAAAATTTTGATAAGGATGCACAGGCACGCACGCGAGACGCAGTCGCGTACGTAAGACGCACTCTGGTACTCTTTCGAGGGTGAGAGAATTCATGTCAATTCATGTATGCTCTACTCGCCTGCACTCTCTCTGGTTAGTGTGTTCTCTCTCTTTTTCTCTCTGTCTAACTGGTCAGTGTTGTCTCTCGCTCTCTTTATCTCTCTGTCTAACTGGTCAGTGTTGTCTCTCGCTCTCTTTATCTCTCTGTCTAACTCACTACGCTTAAAGTTACATTTAACCAGCATAAAATGGTACTTGCCCAATGCATATGCATTGCGAATCGCAAACAAAAAAGTGAAAAAACGGCCCTTATCGATTTTTTTTTTGAAAAGCGCGCTCGCACGCACACGCACGTGCGCACGCGCAGCGTGTTTTAAAATTATTTTCAAATCCGCCGCCTTTTTAGCTACTTCAAGGCGGGATCGTTTGAAGTAATAAAAATTGCGTGCAAACTTAATTCCTCCTTCCTCCATTGTGTGACGGGGTGTGAGACGACTTTCAAGTTTATTATAGAATGCGGCCTCATCTGCAAAAAAATTTTCCCCAATTACACGAGCTTGAATCCAGAAAGCGTTTTCATTTAATTTAAGGTTTGTCAAAAAATATCTACGCTTTTACAGAGAGTTGAGTCGCTCAGTGGGTGTTTTTGTCAATCAAGAGGAAAAAACAATTAATTTTTTATCCGTTCCATGAATAATGTCATAGTCCTGAAGCCCCGTAAGTTTTTAAATACATCACAGTTCTACAGTTATTCATTTTTAAGATGAAGTACGGGCGAGAGCGATGAACGTAGACACAAGAAAGTGAATTTGGTGTAAACAATACGGTTTTAAGATTATTAAAGTCTGCTAGAGAAGCTCAATGAGGCAATTGACAAAAGAAGGTGAAGGTTTTACACAATTTAGGCAACTTTTAAGTATCTTGTAAAACACACTCAACACATATTGGTCTCTTTCCTGAACTGTACGGCCCCGTAAGCGTAACCTTTACAGAAGCCTGAGCGGAAAAAACAGTTAAAAATACCTGAAAGCCCAAGCCAGGGCGAAATAACTGGAATGTAATTTGCAGTCAACAAAAAAGGCCAGAGTTTTGTTATACCCTCATTTTCTTTGGTCAATCGTCTCGTTATCCTATGCCGTACGGCCTCGTTAGCGAAAACTTTTTCCTAAGCCTAAGCGTTTTTTAATGTGAAAAATTTTTAATGTAAAAAGATTTTTTATGTAAAATGAATGTTTCAATGTAAAAATAAATTCAAGAAACGGAGTCCCTGATGCTCAAAAAGATCACCTACGAAGAAAATTTTCGAAACCGTAGCGTTTAACTTCAAAGCCAATTTTTCGTCTAGTATTCCAATGTCTGCAAGACAAGACGCATGGTATGCATCAGAGAATAACAGCCAATACTTTTTATGTTTTTTTCTGCTTAGGCTTTGGCAAACGTTACGCTAGCGGGTTTTTTTTTAACTAGGAGGTACTCTTTACTTCGTGTTAATGTCATTTTGTAATGTAATATTTATAACGCAATAAATATATCATTTAATACTTTGTTTGTGTCTGGGGTACATTCACATTGGGGCCGAAACGCACACTTCCCTCACGCGGTAAATAAGGTTCAGAAAAGGGTTTTCACCACTCTGTTCTATTTCAATCCAAACTCGACCATAACACGTTTGATTGCAGGAGAAGAGGTACGCACATAATGTGTAATTGATCAACAACTTCTTAGTGTTTGCGGAAGAAAGGGAAAAAGGAGGAATCTACGGTATAAAAAGTTAACCATGAAGCTTAGCGAAGCTGCAGGTTAGCCATGTTGGTTCATTTTTTGCCCACTCAATACTTTCGCATAAACAAAACAACAATTTCGTTTTTTTGCAGAAATAACCACCGGCTCGGGACGCTGTGTATAAATAAGAAGTCCGGGGCGGACTTTTCCCGAGGGAAGGAGGTGTTACGCCTGAGGGCGTGAGATGGTCGACCCATTATATTACATCATCGTCTGACATGATTAATCACGAAGGAGGAGGAGACAGGAAAGCCACACCCACAGGATCACTATATAAACCAGGATATTGGGCGGAACCAGAGAGGGAGAGATAAGAGAGGAAGAAGAGACCTAGCTCTGCAAGGTCCTAAAGACCTTGCTCTTTTACTTCAGAACCTTTGTGCGCGTTGTGTTAATGTCATTTTGTAATGTAATATTTATAACGCAATAAATGGATCATTGAATACTTTGTTTGTGTCTGGGGTACATTCACATTGGGGCCGAAACGCATACTTCCCTCACTTAATCAAATCTCACCTCGTGTAATCAAATCTCACCTAGTGTAATCAAATCTCACCTCGTGTAATCAAATCTCACCTCGTATAATCAAATCTCACCTCGTATAATCAAATATCACCTCGTGGAATCAAGTCTCACCTCGTATAATCAAATCTCACCTCGTGTAATCAAATCTCACCTCGTGTAATCAAATCTCACCTCATGTAATCAAATCTCACCTCGTGTAATCAAATCTCACCTCGTGTAATCAAATCTCACCTCGTGTAATCAAATCTCACCTCGTGTAATCAAATCTCACCTCGTATAATCAAATCTCACCTCGTATAATCAAATATCACCTCGTGGAATCAAGTCTCACCTCGTATAATCAAATCTCACCTCGTATAATCAAATCTCCTCTCGTGTAATCGAATCTCCTCTCGTGTAATCAAATCTCACCTCGTGTAATCAAATATCACCTCTTATAATCAAATCTCACCACTTGTATTCAAATCTCACCTCGTGTAATCAAATCCTACCTCGTGTAATCAAATCTCACCTCGTGTAATCAAATCTCAACTCGTGTAATCAAATCTCACCTCGTGTAATCAAATCTCACCTCGTATAATCAAATCTCACCTCGTGTAATCAAATCTCACCTCGTGTAATCAAATCTCACCTCGTATAATCAAATCTCACATCGTGTAATCAAATCTCACCTCGTGTAATCAAATCTCACCTCATGTAATCAAATCTCACCTCGTATAATCAAATCTCACCTGGTGTAATCAAATCTCACCTCATGTAATCAAATCTCACCTCGTGTAATCAAATCTCACCTCGTGTAGTCAAATCTCACCTCGTGTAATCAAATCTCACCTCATGTATTCAAATCTCACCTCGTATAATCAAATCTCCCCTCGTGTAATCAAATCTCCCTCGTGTAATCAAATCTCACCTCGTGTAATCAAATCTCACCTCGTGTAATCAAATCTCACCTCGTATAATCAAATCTCACCTCGTATAATCAAATCTCACCTCGTGTAATCAAATCTTACCTCGTGTAATCAAATCTCACCTCGTGTAATCAAATCTCACCTCTTATAGTCAAATCTCACCACGTGTAATCAAATCTCACCTCGTGTGATCAAATCCTACCTCGTGTAATCAAGTCTCACCTTGTGTAATAAAATCTCACCTCGTATAATCAAATCTCACCTCGTATAATCAAATCTCACCTCGTGTAATCAAATCTTACCTCGTGTAATCAAATCTCACCTCGTGTAATCAAATCTCACCTCTGATAATCAAATCTCACATCGTGTAATCAAATCTCACCTCGTGTAATCAAATCTCACCTCATGTAATCAAATCTCACCTCGTATAATCAAATCTCACCTGGTGTAATCAAATCTCACCTCATGTAATCAAATCTCACCTCGTGTAATCAAATCTCACCTCGTGTAATCAAATCTCACCTCGTATAATCAAATCTCACCTCGTATAATCAAATATCACCTCGTGGAATCAAGTCTCACCTCGTATAATCAAATCTCACCTCGTATAATCAAATCTCCTCTCGTGTAATCAAATCTCCTCTCGTGTAATCAAATCTCACCTCGTGTAATCAAATATCACCTCTTATAATCAAATCTCACCACTTGTATTCAAATCTCACCTCGTGTAATCAAATCCTACCTCGTGTAATCAAATCTCACCTCGTGTAATCAAATCTCAACTCGTGTAATCAAATCTCACCTCGTGTAATCAAATCTCACCTCGTATAATCAAATCTCACCTCGTGTAATCAAATCTCACCTCGTGTAATCAAATCTCACCTCGTATAATCAAATCTCACATCGTGTAATCAAATCTCACCTCGTGTAATCAAATCTCACCTCATGTAATCAAATCTCACCTCGTATAATCAAATCTCACCTGGTGTAATCAAATCTCACCTCATGTAATCAAATCTCACCTCGTGTAATCAAATCTCACCTCGTGTAGTCAAATCTCACCTCGTGTAATCAAATCTCACCTCATGTATTCAAATCTCACCTCGTATAATCAAATCTCCCCTCGTGTAATCAAATCTCCCTCGTGTAATCAAATCTCACCTCGTGTAATCAAATCTCACCTCGTGTAATCAAATCTCACCTCGTATAATCAAATCTCACCTCGTGTAATCAAATCTTACCTCGTGTAATCAAATCTCACCTCGTGTAATCAAATCTCACCTCTTATAGTCAAATCTCACCACGTGTAATCAAATCTCACCTCGTGTGATCAAATCCTACCTCGTGTAATCAAGTCTCACCTTGTGTAATAAAATCTCACCTCGTATAATCAAATCTCACCTCGTATAATCAAATCTCACCTCGTGTAATCAAATCTTACCTCGTGTAATCAAATCTCACCTCGTGTAATCAAATCTCACCTCTGATAATCAAATCTCACATCGTGTAATCAAATCTCACCTCGTGTAATCAAATCTCACCTCATGTAATCAAATCTCACCTCGTATAATCAAATCTCACCTGGTGTAATCAAATCTCACCTCATGTAATCAAATCTCACCTCGTGTAATCAAATCTCACCTCGTGTAATCAAATCTCACCTCGTTTAATCAAATCTTACCTCGTGTAATCAAATCTCACCATGGAGAGGGTTGAGAGCGATTCGCTTGCAGTCGCGCTCGGCGAGAAGTTCGACAGGGGAGAGATCGGCACGAGCAGAGGAACCAGAAGGGAGGCAATTCCTGGTCTTTTTGGTCAGAGTAAGGAACTGGTTCCGTGTATAGCTGTTTTCAAATGAAATCTTGATGGGCCGTCCTACTTCAGAAGAGAGTCGAGGCCGGTCAATAGGATGGCGGTGATGAGTAATGGCCCCGTCTTCGAGTGCCTTCACAAGATTATCTTGTTTCAGGCACACGAATAGGTGGCGGATGGTGTTTCTGTCACTGGCTTGGGTATTTTCAGCATTGTCTTTTTCGGGAAGACGAAGAAGTACCGCTCGCTTGGCCTTTCCCTCGAGCATTTCCCTGTCTCTTAGTGTGGATTCTACTACAGCTGAGTAGATATGTGGCCGTAGAGAGGCGGGCGTGAGAGACATGTTGATCAGGGAGAGTTCTTTTTCCAGACTTCGTAGCTGTAGCGCCTGGGCCACGATTTGTTGTTGTAGGGGGGCGATGGCTTGTTGAATGACATCTTTCAAAAGTGAACTGACGAAGGGAAGGGGAACTGAGGGAATGTTGATGTCAATGAGAGATTGGGGAGATAGGGTCATTTGCGCTTTTGGCAGGATACGGTCGCGGAGATAGGAATAAGTCACCTACTCCTATGAGCGTAGGAAGGGATATGAGCGTAGGAAGGGATATGAGCGTAGGAAGGGATATGAGCGTAGGAAGGGATATGAGCGTAGGAAGGGATATGAGCGTAGGAAGGGATATGAGCGTAGGAAGGGATATGAGCGTAGGAAGGGATATGAGCGTAGGAAGGGATATGGGGGAAGGGATATATAATGATAAGCAAGAGGAAGTTTAGAGCAGAGAGAAGAGAGATAGAATTCCCGCTCGGAACGGAAGTTTTCGCATTTTTGACTAGGGCTGGTGAGCGGTGAGATAATCATACATTTGTGGAATAGTTACAAAAGCATTCCAAAATTAAAAACTATCTATATTAAATAGATGGGGAATGTTCTATGGCTGTTGCAGTCCACAGAATCCGCAATATTTGGCTCTTGCAGTCCACAGAATCCGCTATAAATGGCTGTTGAAGTCCATAGAATCCGCAATATATATCGATGTTGCAGTCCACAGAATCCACGTTATATGGCTGTAGCAGTTCATAGAATCCGCAATATATGGCTGTTGCAGTCCACAGAATCCGCAATATATGACTGTTGCAGTCCACAGTATCCGCAATATATGGCTGTTGCAGCCCATAGAATCCGCATACACAGGCGCAAAACAACAAGAACCTGAGACTGCTACAATACAACTGTAACGGGATAAATGGCAAGACAACAGAAATCCTCGACCTCCTAACCCGCCTGAAGATCGACGTATTCCTGATACAAGAAACGAAGCTGACGGATCTCGCGAAAACTCCTTCATTCCCCGGATACTCCATTGCTAGAAAAGACCGCGGAACCGACACAGGTGGCGGCCTACTCACAGGCATCACCCATTCTTTAAACTACTCCGTCGTCCCGTCTCCCACAGATCCTCACCTGGAATCACTGACTGTTCAAATCTCTGACAACAACAACCTCTCTCTGGACATCGCTAATGTCTACATTCCTCCGATGAGCTTCTGCAACACAGGCTACCACCCGGATCTATCCCCCCCTTCTACGCAACCGCGAAAATTCCATCATACTAGGCGACCTTAACGCCCACGACTCCAGCTGGTTCTCTCACTCGACAGACAACAGAGGAAACGTCATCTCCAGTGCTATCGACGACTCGGAACACGCCACTCTCAACCGCGACATGCCCACACGAGTTCCCTCAAACGGTCGCCCTTCCTCGCCAGACAATTCCATCTGCTCTCAGGATCTCCTCCAAAAAAGCGTCATGGAAAACCATCACTGAAGGCAGCTCCGATCATCTTCCGATAATCATCGAACTAGAAGGCAGCAATTTCAACCACACTCACAGAGACGCAACCTTCACAAATTACCGGAAAGCGGATTGGGAAGCGTTCCAGCAACACGTCGAAGAAAGCCTGTCCAAAACTCCTCCCCAATCTACCAGCCGTTCAAGCAGAACCTCTCTTCCGAAGAATCCTTCTACCAGCTGCTCAGGAACTCCCCTTCTTCATCTCTCGAAAATTCACGCCTCACTCAGGAAGGACGCAAAAAAACGCTAACCCCCCCAAAAACGCTAACCTCATTTCATTTCATTTCTTTATTCCAAGCACATGAGATATCATGAAAACACAAACAAAAACAAAGTTGAATGCATGGACTTTCTTCTAAGTGGCGGTGTTTAGGGGTTGCGGTATAGATGAAAAAGGGGGGAGGGTGATATACTTAAAATCGACCATTATATTAGTCATGAACGAAAGGTTTAGGTAATATCTTTTCAGTGGGCAGAGATAATAATTGTTTTTTGAAACTAGCAGTATTGGGTGTACTGACGTAGTATTGGGTGTAATTGAAGCGTTCTAGCAGTATTGGGTGTAATTGAAGCGTTCCCCCAATAAACATTGTGCCCCCGACTCCAAACTTTTTTTAAAGGTGCTTTGGTGAACATATCTCTAAACTAAGTAGACGTTTCTATTAATAAGGTGGAAGTTTCTCGAAATTAGGTACGAGTTTTTTTTGAATTAGGTACGCATGTTTCTAAAATTGCTTCCTCGTTTTAAATCATTTTGTCATCATTTCACATAAATCATATTTTTTTATCATCATCACATAAATTATCATTTTAAATCATTTGATCAAGTTTATAGAACTTTCGATACGCTTTTCTTTGAGAAAACAAATAATAAGTTCATTCAATTTGGTCTTCTAAAACAGCAAAATTATTCAACTCTAGAATCACATTTTTTTAAACCCTAAATTTGTTCACCTAAAACAGCATAATCAAAAAACAAGAAGAAAAAATGTTGGGTACAAAGTTTCGGGGTATGAAATGTCGCGGTACGAAGTGTCGTATTAACGTGGGTACAAAGTGTCGAGATATTTTTTTCCTCACTCCCTCGCTTAGTTCATTCCCTCGCTTAGTTCCATTCCCTCGCTTAGTTCCCATAGAGGAAGGTGACCCATTAAAAGCTCTCTAAGCCAATCGATATCCCGCTGTTATGCCCACTCCAAAGCGCACAGTCAAGAAAACAGCCGGATGTTTCGACTGCCTGAAGAAAAATGAAGAAATAAGAAGTCTGGCTGAAAAGATGGAAAAACTGGAGGCCGCCGTGGAAAAATTCGAAAGGATGAGCATTCCGGTCGTCCAAGGTGAGTCTCAGCAGAAGAATGCAGATGTGACTAATTTAATGGAAAGAATGACCAAGTTGGAGGGAAGCCTCGAGAGAATTGAGAAGACTTTAGCTCAGTTAATGTCTTCCACTCAATTGATGGCAACTGCCCATCCTCATAACCGTCAATCCCTTCTTTCTCAAAATCTACCTCCCCAAATGCTAGCGTATGAAGCGGCTAGGAAAGCTCTAACAGATGACCGAGTCATACTGAAGGAAAAAGCGGAGAATTTGGTCGTCGTCGGCCTTCCAGAAGAAGAAACCGAGGCGGCCACGAATGCAGCGGACCGGCAGTTCTTGCGTTCACTCTCCCAAGAACTCGGATTTCCCGAAATCTCTACCGCTCAATTCATGCGCCTAGGGAGAATCAAGAATCGACGCCGAATCTTGAAGATTTTCCTAGGCTCAGAAGATCTTCGTTTTGAGACTCTAAAGCTCATCCGAAGACGACGTCCAAGCTGCCTTGCTTCCTTCCCTCACGCGTACATACGCGAAGATCTAACCAGAGAAGGCTTGCAACTTGAGAAGGAGGTCAAGTTGTTGGCTCGAAATTTGAATCAAGAAGAGAGAAAATGGAGAGTTGTGGGTACCACACTTGTTCCAATCCGTCACGCCCAGCCCTTCCATGCCCAGTCCCACCAAAACGAGCATACATTCGCAACGAATTCTTCGCCTTCGCCATCGAATCCTCGGAACTCCTCTCAGCCGCAAAGATTCTCAGAGGTCAGCAGCAGAAACATCACCTCAAGACGCTAGCTATATGATGGTCCGCCCGTTTCTTCACCGTCACCGCCCGACATTCAGCTAAGCTTTGCATATTTTAACATGCGTTCTCTCTATAATAAATTACTTCCATGTCGTCTTTATCTAGAAAAAGAACAACCTGATATAGTTGCTGTCACTGAGACTTGGCTGAGTTCGCGTATAGCTGATTCAGAGATAATTGGTCCTCTTCCTTACGTAATAATCCGAGCTGATCGTAATTCTCGTGGCGGAGGAGTTGCCCATGTATTGAGAGATCACTTAACGTTCTTGAAGCCTAGTTCTTTATGCTCTCCTTCGGAAATTGTTTATATAGACTTACTTTCTACCACTGGTTACATACGTCTGGTTGTTTGCTATCGTCCCCCGTCCTACACCAATGAAGAGACCAGACTTTTTTGTGATTCTTTATCCGATATTCTTTCTTCCACTTCCTATCCTGTAGTTGTGACTGGTGATTTCAATTGCGACACTCTCTCTCCTCCTTGTTCTTCATCCGATCGATTGTTAGTAGACATGATTACTCTCTTTGATTTGACCCAATTCTGCCGTGAACCAACACGTCTTAATCGTTGCATTGATTGGCTACTAACTTCTCTGCCCTCGCTATTGTCTAATTGTAGAATTGTTCCCTCCTTCCCCTCCTCTGATCATTTAGGGATCGCTGGCTGCCTTTCAATTGTGACCGACTCGCTTTTAGCCGAACCAGTTCTCGACTATTCAAGAACTGACTACGATGAACTTAATAAATACTTCAATTCAGTTAACTGGGAAGCCGAATTTGATAACTTCCTCTCGATTGACGATCTGTACGGCCGTTTCCTCGCCGTTATTGAATACGTTATTTCTGAATTCGTTCCAATTCGTAGACCTCGAACCCTCACGGCCACTTATCCTCGCCATACTCAGAGAATAATTAAATATCGTAACTCTCTGTTTCACAATATTGACGACCCTAATACCCGTTCTCTTTACGAGAAAGCTAGTAAAGATCTACTGAAGCAGATAATGAAATGGAGTAGGCATTGTGAGAAGAAGAAGAAATTGTCTCGCTCTCGGGACTTGTTCCGACATATCTCATCCCTCACTCGGCCTAAACCTGTGCCTCCTCGATATCTATTGAATACTACAGGGGACATAGTATTGAAAAATAAACTTAAATGTTCTCTGCTCTCTACCGAATTCGCTTCTCATTATACTAAGGATGATAACCAACGTATCGCATTGCAAACTGAAGCGGCCCCTACTATGAGCCCCTTTCCTATTTTTCTCCCCTCTTCTGTTCTTAAAAGCCTCTCGTAGCTTAAACCAACGGGTAGCAAAGGTTCAGATGGTATCCCTCAGATTGTCCTCAAGAAATGTGCTAAGTCTCTTGCACTTCCTCTTTCCCATATTTTCAACTATTGTATTATCTGTGGTCAAATACCGTCTTACTGGAAACATTCTCTGGTGACCCCTATTCTGAAACCAGGCAAGGAACCTCACTTGGTGTCCTCCTATCGTCCGATTTCCATCCTTTCTCCCTGTTCTAAAACGATGGAGCGACTTGTTAGAGCTTTCATAATCAATCATCTCTCCGAGCACTCTATTATACCTATCAATCAACATGGGTTTAGGCGTGGAGCGTCCACAGTAACCAATTTATTAATATGTGAAGATGATTGGACCTCTTCGTTAGCCAAAGGTCTTTCAACGGATGTCATCTAACTGGACTTCTCTCGTGCATTTGACACCATTAGTATAAGTAAGCTTTTGTCTAAATGCACACATTATGGAATTACTGACCCACTCCTTTCTTGGCTTGAGTCTTTTTTAACTAATAGATCTTTCTCTGTGCGTATGGGTGATTTTTCATTTATTGTTCCACGCAACATTATAAACAATATCACGAAGTCAATACGACAAATTAGAGCGTGGACTATGATATATAATCGAACAGAAAGGAAATTAATTTAAGCACTGATGCTGGTGACAATACGTTTAATTTTTTCTTTAAATAGAGCTGAGTTTTGCAAAGACTTGAATTCACTAGGAAGGCATTCCCATATAGAAATCGATCTAGATACAAAAGTAGACAATCTAGCAGGATAGAGAGCGGGAAGTCTAATGTTCAATTGGTGACCATGCCGTGTATTGTACTGATGAGGATTAAGTGTATACAAATGAGAGGTGTCTATGGATAAGTTGGAATGAAGGCTCTTATGGAGAAAACAAAGATCTCTTATAGTGCGACGGAGTTCAAGCGATTCAGTACCGAGAAATTTCAATCTTTCGGGATAGGAAGCATTGCCAAGGCCACATCTATAGAAAACCCTTCTAGTGTAATTACGCTGCACATATTCAATATCATTGACTAGTTGTTTGGAGACAGGAGACCAAATTTCCGTACCATACTCGAGTATCGGACGAACATGATGTCACTTCTGATCCAATGAATGCCACATCGGGTGTGCCCCAAGGGTCTGTCCTGGGGCCACTTCTTTTTACTCTGTATATATCCGATATAAATGAGGTACTAGAGAACTTTCCTAATATTCGTTATCAAGCATACGCAGACGATCTCAAGATTTATGTTTCTTATGATAAGAACTCATACGGCGAACGAACTCGAGAGCTGCAATCAGCATTAGATTCCGTATTCGATTGGTGTTTAGTTAACCAACTATCTCTTTCTCCATCCAAGTCTCTCCATATTCACATTGGAGGTCGATCTTTATATTCCTCATACAGTATAAATAATGTTTCCATTTCATGTGTATCTCAGATACGTGACCTGGGCATACAAATAGTTTCTTCTTTGCGTAGGAAAGAGGCTGTAGCAGACCGAGTTAAAAAGGCATCCAAAGCTTGTTTGTTTTTTCCCCGTTCAATTCGCTATATTAAAGTCAAATTGATGTATTGCTTTTTTTATCGTATTTGACAATTGTTTAGCTGATCTATTCATTCCTCATTTTCAATTGTAATCAAATTTGTGGGTTATTGCATCGAAAGATGTAGATAAAATATATATATAAAACTTGGAAATACAACATGATCTCCCGAAACTAGACGGATTTCGCGTGATCTCATTGCTTGCTCTCGAACTTATTTCGAAATAAGGAAATTTTGAGATCTCGTAGGTGAAATAGGTTTCACACATTTGTGTCTTTGTAGGATCAGTTCATGTTTGCTGAAGCTTAACAGATTCAACAGCAAACTTCTTCTCATTTACTGCTTATGAAAATGACAATATGCTTTGGACCGAAACACATTTAAACATATTTTTTTTTCTCGCAAAAATTCTCAAAATTTTTCTCAAAAATTTTCTCGCAAAGGGTGGTTGCTCACCCCTTCGCTCCGTTTTATCGAATTTTCGTTAACTTTCTCTTATTCGACGGCTTGTGAGCGTGCCAGATTTCAGCCTGCGCAGCCACTCCGGTAGTACTTTGCATACTGGTAGCACCGATTCATACTTCCATCAACTGCTCCTTGTGCATTGTTTTCTACCGTGAAATAGAAGTCAAATCAGAGAATCTAAAACTGCTAAAAGAGATTTTTGCGGCGTAGCCCGACAGCTACTCAGCCATTTGAGCACTGCCCGTCTTTCTTTCTCTCTGTGTTACCTTTATCAGATTAAATTTCTCACGATCCTCAATGGCAGGGTCTCCAAGTCTTTCTGCTGAAGGAATCCTCCTAATGCAGCATATGAACGATCTCTTTTCGAAACAGCAAAAGAGTAATATGGAGGCGATCAATGCACTTAGAGATGTTGTCACTCAACAAACAACAATCTCTAACAACCTGATCGCAACAGTCTCTGGCCTTGTCTCTTCGGTCAATTCTCTTCTGTCTACCCTTTCGGGTTCAAACTCTAAATCTGCTCTCTCATCGACTCTTTCTTATGCGGCTGTCGCATCTGCCATGACACGGTCTCTCGCCACTAACGCAGAGGCCGAAGACAAGACAACGAGAGCAGTCCTTGTGAACATTGAAGAGAGAGGGAACGACCGCGAGACTGAGGAAAACGACGAGGCACTGCTGATCTCTGTTCTCAAGTTAGCAAATGACCCTTCCTTACGCGCGCTCTTAACAACAGTAGGACAACTAGACAAGAAACGGGTCAGTCTTCACAGACATACTGGCAAAAGTTACTATAAAGATACAGTCAATCACCGTCCGAGACCAATAAAAGTACAATTCGCAGATAGGAATACACGCGATTCTTTTCTTCAACACACTAGAAGCTCTCGTTGTATGACAATGTGCAGCAACAACGTTCACGCCTACGCCCGGCCGGATTACATGAAGCACCAACTGGAGTTTGATGCTGAGTTGCGTAGAGAATGCGGCAAAAAAAATCAGCAGGACGGTGAACTAGTACACATTGTGAGAGACTTGGGTAACGGACCAGAAATATATCAGCTACGTAATCCTCGCGAATTGCCTAGGAGACGGTCATACACACAAGAAGTACGAGTAGAGGCTGTTTCCCCAGACCCCTCTCAGCCTCCCGCTGCGGCGTCTGCTCAGGTTTCACCATACACACCACCTGTGACGAGACGAGGGCGAGGGCGTGGACGTGGACGAGGACGAGTCACTGCAGCCAGCAAGTCACGTGGAGCCGGAAGAACATCTGCAAGGAAAGAACAAAGCGAAATAGCTTCTCTCGATCCTCTTGACCGAATCACTGAAGAAGCACTGCTGAGCGGAAGCACCGAGAATTTCCCTCCCTTGTCGGGAGGGCAGTCAGTCGTTTCCTTGCTTCCTCCATAGGATTCACCACAGACGGAACACATACAGTCATACAAAAAAAAGAAGTTTTCTGAAGTTACCTGTATATTAGTGAATATTCGTTCAGTTTCTTACAAAATCAACATCGTGGAAGATCTTATAACCCAATACAATGCCCTGGTTGTAGCTATTACTGAAACTTGGGCCACATCTCAAACCATCCATGATTCCATGCTTTCGGTTGGTCAAAAATTTTCCGTTTTCCGTAGTGATAGAGTGAGTTCTTTTCCAGGTGGAGGTGTAGCTCTCCTAGTTCATAAATCAATCCATGCTTCTCTTCAGTGTTCCAAGTCATTCACAGAGTACTGCCAGATTGTTACTGTGAGACTGCATTTCGACCATCAGTCAGACCTCCTCCTTCACTGTGTCTACCGAAGTCCCAGCTGCAGTCACAGTGCATTCCAAGACGCCTTAGACAACATTGAATTCAGTATATTGACGTCCACTAACTGTGAGCATATAATAATTGGGGATTTCAACACTCCTGAAATAGACTGGTCCACTGGTAGAGTAACTGGGAATCCAGCTCTGGATCACCACTCTCGCTCCCTTACTCGGTTAGCTTCTCAGCATTGTTTGCATCAACATGTGGACTCTCCTACACGTTTGAATAACATCCTAGATCTTGTGTTTTCATCTAGAAGTAACGTTATTTCAGGTTGTTGGGTAGGTCTACCTCCTCCTTCTTGTGACCACAACACCGTACTTTTCCAAATTTCATCTTGCTTTGAGAGTGTGAAAGGAAATAAAGAGTTCCTTTCTTTTAGAAAAGCAAACTTCGATTTGGCGAACAAACTCATCAGTTCAATAGATTGGCCTAGTCTCTTAGCCGTAAGCAATGATCCTAACTTAATTTACAGCATTTTTACAGATACTATTCAGGATATCATTCAAGAATGTGTTCCAAGATCGAAAGTTTCCAACAAAGCGAAAAAACTGCCTAATTTGGTTATCCGCATTCAACGCCATGTTTCTCGTCTCTACAAAAAAAGAGCTACAATTGGACTTTCCCCTTATATCAGAATGAATCGCAAGCTTAGGCGAGCTCACGACTCACATCGCCGCAATCTAGAGAAGTCACTTCTTCAGAGTGCGAATCTTGCTAAGTTGTATCGCTTTACGAGCTCAAACATCAAGGATGACTCGAAGATTGGACCTCTAATCCTGTCAAATGGTGATTGTATAACCGCTGACGCAGAAATAGCTAAAGCTTTTCAGCGACATTTCAAATCACTCTATCAAAGTCTCTGCAATGACTCGAAAACGTCTCCCCCAATCGAATCATTGACGTCCTCTAAGATAGACTCCTTTCAGGCTCATGCTCATGATGTTTATGCTCAACTAACTCGTCTCCCGCTCAAGCAGAACACATCGCCGGATGCAATACCCTATGTATTTCTAAAAAGAACTGCTCAAAGTATTGCCTTGCCCTTATCGATTCTTTTCAACCGTTTTCTACTTCACGGCATTTGTCCCGCTCTCTGGCTCACAGCAATCGTCAAGCCAGTCTACAAGCGGAAAGGACCAAGAACGGACTGTGGTAACTACAGGCCTATCAGCCTAACGACTTCAACTTCCAAGGTTTTAGAACGCATGGTGTGTTCCAGCCTTTTAGACTTTTTGGATGAGAACAATCTGATAGATCAAAACCAATACGGCTTTCGACCACGTCATTCTTGTGAATTAGCCCTCATTAAGTCACAGGTCGAATGGCATAGAAAGCTTGATAACAAAGATTTCATAAGTTGCGTACTAATAGATTTCAGTCGAGCCTTTGATGCCATCCCTTTGGAACACCTTATGAGAAAAATTGCTTCCTATGGTATTTCAGGTTCACTACTGAGATTCATTGAAAGTTTCCTCTACAACCGAGAGCAAAAGATTCTAATTGGAGATGAATACTCCTCTCCGTATGCAACTCCTTCTGGCGTACCACAGGGAAGTTGTCTGGGACCGCTGCTATTTTTGTTGTACATGAATGACCTTCCAAAGTTATTCCCTCAAGATTGTGCAGTAACTATGTACGCAGATGACGTTAAAATCTCAACTGTTAATAATCCAGGGCTCCTACAATTAGCCATAGACAAAGTCTCCAATTGGTCCAAACAATGGGGAATATCGATCTCAAGCACTAAAACTGTTATTATACAGTTAGGAAATTATCATCCTTCTCATTCTTTCTACTTGGACGGTAAGTTATTACCTCGCTCAAATATGGTGAGAGATCTGGGGGTCGAGTACTCGGATAGTTTGAGTTTTTCGCAGCATATTGAAAACATTAACAATAAAGCAACTGCTAGGTGCAGTTTTATACTTAGAACCTTCAAATCGAAGAACTGGTCTCTATACAAAAAGCTTTTCATCACATATGTGCGCCCTATGTTAGAATACTGCTCTACAATATGGACACCTAGTCAGAAAAACCAAATAAGTCTCTTAGAGAAGGTTCAACGTCGTTACTCCAAAATTGTTTGTAGGAGATCAGGGCTTTCAGAGATGTCTTATCCTGAAAGGCTTCGACTACTCCAACTAGAGTCTTTGGAGGAACGGAGAAACCATGCGGACTTGATGATGACTTTTAAAATCATCACTGGCAGAACCTCAATACCCGCTGAAAGTCTATTCCTGTTTCCTAACCATGACTACAATCTACGAGGTCACAGATACCACCTTCTCATGCCTAAGCTGAAGTCTTCTAAGCACTCTAACATTCTGCCTGTGAGGGTAGTAGACAGATGGAATTCTCTACCAGACTCGATTTTCTCAGCTCAATCCATCAAAGCGTTTAGAACTCTGGTAATAAGCCTATGATTAATTTTTCATAGCTAACACATAGTATTTTAATAGTTTTTTTTTTCGTGTGTTTTTAAATGTGTTGTCCTAGTATCCTCTTTCTCTCTTTCTTTCTTTCTTTCTCACTTTAGTTAGTAAAGTGTCACGCATGTGTTAATTAGATTGTAACAGTTCATTATTTGCTTCCTTGCCGGTCATTCATACACATCGCGATAAAATATTATTATATTTCTCACAAGTCAACAGTAAGACATTCATTTCTCACCTAAAACTGAATACTATAACTGCAAGAAAGAAGTTGAGTCAGTCAAGGATGCATCATATCCATAAATAAGTTTTTGAGTAACAACATGAATAGAGGTTAAATGTGTTCAAAATCAATTTTTGACATAAGATCTGAGAAACATAAATAGAGCAAGCGGGAAGAAAAAACCGTTTAAAGCGTGATATTAGAATTTTTTATATTCGAATTCTTAGCTTCTCTTTACCAGAAAGGACAGAAGAAGAGAATCTTCCTTCAAAACTTGACAAAGTTTGAGAGTGAAAAAAGATGGGTGAGTTCATCTTGTCCCATTCTACCATTTGCCACTGCATCGAAGCGATCCAGTTTCTTCGACGAAGAAACACTAGACTCACGAACATGCTGCTCGATTTTCAAGTTCATAGCATTTCGAAGTCTGAGCATTGATTAATTGGACTACATGGAGAATGTTTTGAAAGAAATTTTTCAGTTAATTCGATTATTAAACACCTGTTAAAATCTTCGTTGGGGAGCTCCGAACGCCAATTGTTTTCAGTATTTCGAAAAACCTGACGTATGTTTCCAATCTCTTGTCTCTCATTAGACAAAATACAGCAGGCATGAAGAGATGACCATGCTGAGAAAGGCATGAGTGAATAGTTGTATGAAACTTGAAATATTCATTAATAGGGGAACCAATTTAACCGTATAATTTATTACCTTTGCAACTTTCATGAAAAAGTAAGTACGGTGAGTTTCGGGAAAAAAACTGTAAATGAAATAAATACCTCGTGAAAAATTTTCATAGCTACAAAAAAATAGTCGAAGTTTACATACATTTAGGATGTTCTTCAAACTAGTGGATTGAATCTCGACTTAAAACTCATTTCACGGTAAATGTAGAATTAAATTACCCTAGTACCGACGATGAACAGTTGACCCCAATTAGAAGGGACAACTCGAAATGTTGCGTCACCACTCCATTCCACATACTCGTTCAGTCGCTCAATACCGCGTTGCTTTGAGAAAATCACAAGCCCTTCGTCAGACAAGCCAGTATCATTATGCCTGACAAAGTTGTCCATGCGTGAAGACTGGAGAGTCAAAAAGCAAACCTACTTTGCGAAGCGTTTGCCCTTGGCTCTTGTTCACAGTCATTGCGAAACTCAATTGCCTGCGCTTAAACCCAAGACATGTTCGCTTAGCGTAATCTGAGGTACGAAGACCCATTCAACGTTCACCGAAGCCGGTATGTTACGTCAAATCAGGCACCAAACTCGACCATTTCTATCAATCTTGAAACCTTCGATAATGAGTCTGGTTTCATTGCAAAGACCCTCTTTTAAGTTGTGATTACGGAGAAGCATTACAGGTGCCCCTCTAATTTCAGTTTAAGTACATGTGTGTGCGGTGGCATTCCTGAAGGTGTAATTCTTTCCAAATCTTCAATGTTCTGCGGGGGCAAAGATTCTTCCGTATCTTCAATTGCTTCTGTTGTAGTCTTGAGTATGCCCGTGAGTATAAAAGAGCCCAAAAGTGTTTTTTTCTAGAAAAACCCAGGAAAACGTTCGGTAAAACAAGTTTTACTCACAATAGGAAGAACATGTTTATATCATTTGTCATCGTTTTCAATAGTTTTTTTTTTCTTGAACCTTTCTCTTGAACCCAATTGAATGTCTTTGTTTTGCTCTTTATTTTCGTTAACATCTTTTAAAAACAAACAAAAAGAAGTAACTTTGAATTACAATCAATGGTTTATAACAATGATCGAAAAACACGTTCAACATTATATCAAATGTTGACGATAATATGAACAACATACAAGGCTTCACTTCTCGGAAGCCGGCTCCAAGTACTCGACGCCGTTTACTTGCATTTTCTCCAGTATCACCTCTTTCTGCACTTTGAGCAGTTCTTCCTTGAGATATGTATTCTCCCGGTTGCTTTCAATAGCCTCTGGCTCACGTTGGATGCGAAGAACTGTGAGTTCTCGAACAATTTTGATTAGAAGATCCGCGATTTCGAGCTCACGACTCAGCAGTTCTCCACAGTCATTGAGCTCGTCTTGCTAGCGTTTTTAATTTTTTAAAAAAAGTTTTGATTAAACAAGAAACTTCGACTAGGCCCTCCGAACGCAAACTTGTCTCGATAAACTTACAGAATAAATGGGTTCGGCGCAAAAGGGTTCGGCGCAAATGGGTTCGGCGCAAATGGGTCCGGCGCAAAAGGGTTCGGCGCAAAAGGGTTCGGCGCAAATGGGTTCGGCGCAAAAGGGTTCGGCACAAATGGGTTCGGCGCAAATGGGTTCGGCGCAAAAGGGTTCGGTGCAAATGGGTTCGGCGCAAAAGGGTTCGGCGCAAATGGGTCCGGCGCAAAAGGGTTCGGCGCAAAAGGGTTCGGCGCAAATGGGTTCGGCGCAAAAGGGTTCAGCGCAAATGGGTTCGGCGCAAAAGGGTTCGGCGCAAAAGGGTTTGGCGCCAAAGGTTTCGGCGCAAATGGGTTCGGCGCAAAAGGGTTCGGCGCAAATGGGTTCGGCGCAAAAGGGCTCGGCGCAAATGGGTTCGGCGCAAAAGGGTTCGGCGCAAAAGGGTTCGGCGCAAATGGGTTCGGCGCAAAAGGGTTCGGCGCAAATGGGTTCGGCGCAAAAGGGTTCGGCGCAAATGGGTTCGGCGCAAAAGAGTTCGGCGCAAAAGGGTTCGGCGCTAATGGGTTCGGCGCAAAAGGGTTTGGCGCAAAAGGGTTCGGCACAAATGGGTTCGGCGCAAATGGGTTCGGCGCAAAAGGGTTCGGTTACACGAGGTGAGATTTGATTTCACGAGGTGAGATTTGATTACACGAGGTGAGATTTGATTATAAGACGTAGTTGGGTTCGGCGCTAATGGGTATGAGCGCAATCGGGTTCGGCGCAAATGGGTTCGGCGCAAATGGGTTCGGCGCAAAAGGGTTCGGCGCAAATGAGTTCGGCGCAAAAAGGTTCGGCGCAAATGGGTTCGGCGCAAAAGGGTTCGGCGCAAATGGGTTAGGCGCAAAAGAGTTCGGCGCAAAAGGGTTCGGCGCTAATGGGTTCGGCGCAAAAGGGTTCGGCGCAAAAGGGTTCGGCACAAATGGGTTCGGCGCAAAAGGGTTCGGTTACACGAGGTGAGATTTGATTTCACGAGGTGAGATTTGATTACACGAGGTGAGATTTGATTATAAGACGTAGTTGGGTTCGGCGCTAATGGGTATGAGCGCAATCGGGTTCGGCGCAAATGGGTATGAGCGCAATTGGGTTCGGCGCTAAGGGGTATGAGCGCAGCTGGGTATGAGCGCAACTGGGTTCGGCGCAAATGTGTATGAGCGCAATTGGGTTCGGCGCTAATGGGTATGAGCGCAATTGAGTTCGGCGCTAATGAGTATCGGCGCTATAGGGTGTGGCGCAAGTGGGGTCAGCGCAAGTGGGGTTCTAACACTAGGCGGCGCAAACGTCTCGGCGCAAGTGTCTGGGACCCGTCGATACAAGTCTTCTTTTTTTCTCAAAAATTGGGCATTTACTTAAGCACGCCGCGTACGCCATGCACACTTTGCACGCCAAATCATTACTAATGCACGCCAACACGCGGGAAAATTCTTAACTACGCCCCATGTGCTTTATTTAAAACGTCGCCCTTCGTCAATGGTTTATTAAACTTTCGCACGTATACTGCTTGATATGGCATGATATTATTGGAGAAAATTCATTTTTTTGGAGGAAATTAATTATAGTGTGAAACACAATAGTGCGTCAAACACTCCTTCTCCCGCGTTGGCGTGCATTAGTAATGATTTGGCGTGCATGGCGTGCTTTAGGCTGCGCACTGTTTTGCTCACCCGCCGTTTTTTACCGTGAAAAAGTAAAACTTATTTGCTCACATACAGTCAGATACATACAGGTTTTTTTAAAAAATTTTTTGCGGGAGCTCCCTGATTAGCAATTTTTATGAACACTGTGACTGTCCAAATGCATCATCTTCTTCCAAAATGCAATAAGTTGCTCCATTTGGACAGTAACAGCGTTCATAAAAATTGCTAATCAGGAAGTTTCCTCACGGGAAAATTCAAACAAAACCTGTATGTATCTGACTGTATGTGAGCAAATTAGTTTTACTTTTTCACGGTAAAAAACGGTGGGTGAGCAAAACAGTGCGCAGCCTTAGTAATGGCCGAAAATTTGTTAGTTGAGGTGTGTGCGGAGAGTGCACTAATTGTTTCTGTGAATTTGGGAAACTCACTGGAATAATAGCACTTCAAACACCAGAAGAGGAAACAGTTCTTTCGTAATTCTAAAATAACAGTACTCCTCTTGTTGCTCAAAACTGAATTAAACTTCATAAAATGACTAGTATCCTACGTTTGTTTGTTTGTAGCATGAAGTTTTCTTCCCGTTACTACCAACAGGTTCTCTCTACTGTCTGAATTTGGAATCTTTTTTTGTTAGATGATTTGTCAAGTTTAAATTTTTTAACTTTAAGATATGGAAGCGGATGAATATTTTCAAGCCTACGATGCGCTCAAAAAGGTTAAAAGATAGTTTTTATTTATTCCACTAGTTGAACTCTGTTTTTGTAAATGGAAATCTTTTAACAAAAATTTATTTTATTATTGCTTTGGTTTCTTTAAAGTTATTTTTCTTGTCTCATATGTTCTCATTTTGTTAGATGTTGTCATTTTAAGATATTTTTAACACTGTGAAATTTGATTATCATAAATAGTTATAACTTGATTTTAAAAAGGTTCATTTTTTAAACCTTGTAAAGGCCTTTTTAATCAGGGAGAGGAGAAGTGTCGAATGACCTTGCGTCAAAATGACACATGCGGCATCAACCAAATCATGTGGTCTTCATTCGACTATATGACTGGGCCTGAACTGCGATTCGTTTGGGATGTTAGTGCTCTTTCCTAGCTCAACTCCGCTTCTCAAAATTCTTTCCAAAGGCCACTCAACCAAGCGAAAAGTCTCTAAAAGGAAATTTTCGTCATTCCATCTTTCATTTATTATAATCGGTAGTTTTTTTGAATAAAAGTTTGAAACAAAACATAGGTCACCTAAATTTATCAGAAAAATTTTCGCGGGCGGGGGGGCCGGGCGGGGTTTTGTGTACCAATTCGATTTCTTATTGTATTTTCTTAGATTTACATTCAAGTAATGAAAATTTTTGAATTTCCTAGCAGAGTTTTATTGTAATTGATTTCTCAATCAAGTGTTTGACCTAAACTTCTTCAACTTAAATAAAATGGTAAATGGACTGCTACATACTTCATCAAACACCAAAAACACCATAATAAAACATAAGGAAATAAATCTGCATCTGATAAAAGCTTATGAACGTGAGAAACAAAATTTCCTTCGTGGGCGGGGGGCCGGGAGGTTTTTTGTACCCATTGGTAACCTATGAAACAAAATTATCAATGTATTATATTTGTGTCAAAAACAGTTTGAAACAACAAAAATCAATGTACTATAAAATAATAAAATAATTTTGAAATATAGAAAAGCTTTGAAATGCAAAGGTTATCATCAGGCTTACAAATCTGCATAGTTAATCGCCTTTAGTTCTCATAGGTCGATCGCTAAAGTAGGCAAACAGATTCACTTTTATGGAGCGTTAGAATATCACTTTTCACTTTGCAATCTGCTTTTTTTGAACGCTCCAATGTCTCACCACGAAAACATGCCTACGGTAAGAAGAAATAACACATGCATTCTAATGTAGTGTTAGAATTCACGAAAACAAAATGAAACATAACGATATCCCGTTTTTTTCGAATTGCGTGAACGTCTTGTTCTAACCTAAAATGTGTACAATTAGTGAAAGAAATATACCGTTCGAGACATGAGCAGCGATGTCTTTTTTTCTTGCAGCGAGAGAGTTCAAACGGGATATCGTTATGTTTCATTATGTTTTCGCGAATTCTAACGCTCCATTAGAATGCATGTGTTCTTTCTTCTTACCGTAGGCATGTTTTCGTGGTGAGACATTGGAGCGTTCAAAAAAACCAGATTGCAGAAAATCAGATTGCAAAGTGAAAAGTGATATTCTAACGCTCCATTAATTTGACGAAACCGGTTGAGGCTGAGTTATAACTAAAGAAACGTGCTATTTCCGTAGAGGAAAGAAGATTTTTTACTTCCACTTTTAGCTGAGAAAACTCTGATACTTTCATTTCGAGTGAGGAAGAGGTTCGGTAGGTCGGTTGCCCAGAAATTGTTTGCAAGTTGGCAGTTTACCTATGCTTGTTCGCTAGTCTTCTCATATTGTCTGGCTCTCTTGTCATAGCCCAATTTAATGCCACTCTCAGTTCTCTTCTTTCTCTTTCCAGTCCTGATTTTGAGGCCATTCGCTCGAATCTGTCGTCGGTACTCAAATATTAGAAGGGTCAATGTTACCGATGATAGTATCGATAACCAATTTTGTATTCACTCTCTGCAAAATATTAAGATTGTTTGACACATTGGTTAATCTAGAAGTTGATGTCCCCAAAATTCTTGAAAGTTGAGTCCAAAAAAAGACCGCTGATTCGACTTGATTCTCACAGTGAGTTCTCACAGATTTGTTTCATAACAATGTGGTCTTTCTGTCTCTTTCCCTCTCGTTCTCCTCTCTTTCTCTATCCCTCTCTCCCTCTTTTTTTCTCTCTCTCTCCCTCTCCGTCTCTCTCTCTCTCTCTCTCTCTCTCTCTCTCTCTCTCTCTCTCTCTCTCTCTCTCTCTCTTCCTCTCTCCCTCTCGCCCTCCATCTCTCTGTCTCTTTTTGTCTTTCGCTCGCTACTCATTTTTCCTGGCCATTCGCTCAAATGAATGCTCTTTTACAGTTTTTTTTTAAGCTCTAGGCATGACCTTTCTGAATTGGCTAGAAATATGTTTTGAGAAGTTTGACAAAATGCACTCAATTCAGAAGCTTACTGTAGTTCCACGTTAATTTTCTTCAACGAACTTTTTGAAAAGAACTTAGTTCATTCATTTATGACAATTTGTTAAAAAAAGAGACTTTTTCCGTAAAAAGTGGTTCCCGTACGCCTTAGATGACTCAAACGAGCCATCTATGCTTCCGATAGCTTCTAAAATGAGTCCTATGCTTCAAAGAGCTGCCTTAAATGAGTCCTAATCAGATAGCCCCTTCGAATGAGCCCCTATGTTCTTCGGGCGGTGAAGAAACGGCATCGGGTTCTTTGGCTGACGACGAGAGTCTTGACTCATCTATGACAACTTCATCGCTTCAGTTCGAAGAGATTGACGACGTCATGCAAGTTGGAGATGCTTTTAATTGAGGCCTATTTTCATTGATTAGGTTTTACCTTATTGATTAAGTATCGGTTTCATAAGTAACTGTTTTATTGTTTCCCTCTCGACATAAAGACCAAATAATGAATGAAATATATCGCACGGGCAAAAATCTGGCACTCGGCTGGGACCGAACCTCCGCTGCCTAACCGGGGCTTGTAGAGAGTTAACCAATACACCAAC
>OZ057405.1:12643986-12698608 GCA_964056735.1 Allodiplogaster pararmata
TTTTTAAAACAGAAATTCACATTCGAAGTTTTAGAGATAAAAGAGCGGTTCTTCAAATTACGGTAGCGCTCTGAAGTTACTGTATGAATTCAGCTTAGTCAAAGCCTCACTTTCTAGCAAAAGTATAGTACTCAACAATCACATCCCAACGTCGAATTCCAACAACGATTTACACGGAATAGTACACGTTAAGCATTCCAATCAAAGGATCGATCGCTTAGTTGAGAAAAAAAAACAACTTTAGAGGAAACTTAACACTATTAACAGAAAGCGACTCAGATCACTGAATTGAAAATAATTCTCGAACTAAAAACAAACAAACAAATAATTATAATTGTTGACAAGAAGAATCAAGATCCGTCATCGAACAAGACAATTTGAGAAAAGAATATGTCTCTTAATCCCAAGTTTCCATTTTCTGTTGAAATGAATAAAAGTTTAAATAAAGCCAAGTGACTTCATTCATCCATTAGTAGTTGTCCCCTGTCACAAATCAACTTCTTTACTCTCTGTCAATGGAAACAATTGATCTTCCTTTTTTGTTGTCTATAACTTGATCCCTAAACACATGAAAATATCGAGAACCATTCTACACCTTCATTTTTCACCTACACTTTCCAAGACTTCACACCTAGATGAAACGCTCGAATATTTCTAAGAAGCTGGAATACGTACAGTGGACCCTACTTTCACCTGGAGCCAAACAGAGAAGCGCTGAGAATGAGAAAAAAAGAGAAAAGACCGCGTTTCACCATGTTTAACATCCCAATCGAGCCTCGCATTTAGCATTTACCTCAGGCAAAGCTCAAAAAAGGTCGCTTGCTAGTGACAAAATAATTGAAAGATCGACCGCTCTTGGAACTAGGAAGTATGGAATAATGAGAAGCGAGCTGAAAGTAAAGCTCAGAGAAGAGAGAGATTTTTTATTATACTTTTCTTGATTTCTCGCTCTGAGAAAGTTTGTTTTTTTCAAAATTCTCGATAGAATCGGTGATTTATGTATGACCACTGGCCAGGCCCCCTCCCCCCCCGCCCCCCTCCCCCCCTTCCGCAAAAAACTTCACTTGCTAAAGAACTGTCTGAACTGTTCATTGCCCATTTTGGGCGCGGCTTTTACTTCCCCAGCTGCTGCCTCACTATCAGCGACAGACTCAGCAGCCGCTTTGCGCACCACGTTACGCGGTACGAAGTCGATCTTGGACGAGTGCCCGATTCGGCCAAGTGGATGGTCTTTTTGTCGTCCGATCGATGCCATAATTCCACCCTCCGACTTTTTCGGCGGATTACTAAGGAAGACTCCTAGTTTACGGCCTGCAAAACTTTTTTCGTGATTTACTCAGGTTTAAATACAACTTTATACCATAACTTGTAAGTATTCTGTACAAAAACACGCATTGAAAAATAATATGATCGAACAGTTATAGAATCATTATTTTTTTGAATCATAAGAGCTCTTTCTCCCTTAGCGATCATCTCATTTCATTCATTCTCGTTCATCCAACTCATTCTACCATACCCATTTTTAGTTTTTCTCTTCTCCTTGTTTTCTCTTGTTTCTCTATGTTCTAAACTCCCCTTCAGCCTCTCTCTCTTCTTATGTTCTCCGATCTCTCTCTTCCTTTTTTTCTTATCTCTTTCTCTCTCTCCATTTTTTCTCTTATCTCCTCTTATCTCTTTTCTTTTTTCTCCTTCTTTCTCATTCCTTTATCTCCTGTTTCTCTCTCCTTCTAATTCTTTCTTCTCTCCTCCTCATTCTAGCTATTTCTCTCTCTCTCTCTCTCTCTCTCTCTCTCTCTCTCTCTCTCTCTCTCTCTCTCTCTCTCTCTCTCTCTAATGATCCCAGTCCCTCACCAAACAAGAGTATCTCCTCAGCCTTGCAAGCAGCCTCCGCTCCAGCATCGTCCTTCATATCCACATAAGCGACCCCCTTCGATTTTCCTGACTTGTGTGTAACTATTCGCACTTCCTTCACATCACCGTAAGTTGCAAAGATCTCCTGGAATCCGCAATTTAATTTGTAATTTGCACCAAAAATATAAAAAGTAACTAATTAATAAAAACAGCCCACTTCGCTCAAAAATTTTTTTTTTTTTTTTTCTATTGAAACATGCTTGTTTTTTCTGTAACTTTCGTCCAATTTATGACTTTTCCTTCTGCTTCACACACTAAAAGTCACCCATAGAGAAGCCAATCGTTCAAATAATGGTTGGGACCTTTTTTTTCAGAACACCACATACCCTGCCACGAGGCGGTAATGAGCGCGAAAAAATCCCTTTTGTTATTCTTCAATATATAACTCCAGATTAATGTTGTAATCTTTGAAATACGATTTTTTTTGCAGTTCAATACAAAGGAAATTGCTTGATGAGGAATGACCTTGATCTGATCGGCTGTAGAGTCATAGTGTATGTTCTTGACGAACAGCTTGTTTTTCTCAAGACCCGTTCCAAATTTGAACCCTGGGTTTCTCTTTTCCTTCTCGACTTGGTTCTCATTGACGTACATCGGACGACCGTTTATTGGCACTCTGTCCTGAAAAGCCACAAGTCAAGGGTGACTATTCTTCTGTTCTTCATTCTTCTCTTCTTCAAGTGTCATAGATGGTTGTGTTAAGTCATTTTGTTTTCCAATGACTTTCGACTCTTGTTAATTATACGACTCATCCTCATCGTCTTCAGTTTCTTTGCTGACGTTCTCGACAGTATCATATAAACTATTTAATCTTCATCAATGGCTCTTCTCAACTTGTTTCAGTCCTCAATTTTATTTTACCCTTCTCGTATTAGTGATGGTGAGAACAAACTGTCATTCAGTGAATAGAGCAAATAACAAGCTTTTGGCGTCAAAATATGGTTTAGAGCTATATAGAGTTAGCTAGAAAGACAGGAATAAACCGTTAATCCGTATGGTTTAGAGCTATATAGAGTTAGCTAGAAAGACAGGAACAAACCGTTAATCCGTATGGTTTAGAGCTATATAGAGTTAGCTAGAAAGACAGGAACAAACCGTTAATCCGTATGGTTTAGAGCTATATAGAGTTAGCTAGAAAGACAGGAACAAACCGTTAATCCGTATGGTTTAGAGCTATATAGAGTTAGCTAGAAAGACAGGAACAAACCGTTAATCCGTATGGTTTAGAGCTATATAGAGTTAGCTAGAAAGACAGGAACAAACCGTTAATCCGTATGGTTTAGAGCTATATAGAGTTAGCTAGAAAGACAGGAACAAACCGTTAATCCGTATGGTTTAGAGCTATATAGAGTTAGCTAGAAAGACAGGAACAAACCGTTTATCCGTATGGTTTAGAGCTATATAGAGTTAGCTAGAAAGACAGGAACAAACCGTTAATCCGTATGGTTTAGAGCTATATAGAGTTAGCTAGAAAGACAGGAACAAACCGTTAATCCGTATGGTTTAGAGCTATATAGAGTTAGCTAGAAAGACAGGAACAAACCGTTAATCCGTATGGTTTAGAGCTATATAGAGTTAGCTAGAAAGACAGGAACAAACCGTTAATCCGTATGGTTTAGAGCTATATAGAGTTAGCTAGAAAGACAGGAACAAACCGTTAATCCGTATGGTTTAGAGCTATATAGAGTTAGCTAGAAAGACAGGAACAAACCGTTAATCCGTATGGTTTAGAGCTATATAGAGTTAGCTAGAAAGACAGGAACAAACCGTTAATCCGTATGGTTTAGAGCTATATAGAGTTAGCTAGAAAGACAGGAACAAACCGTTAATCCGTATGGTTTAGAGCTATATAGAGTTAGCTAGAAAGACAGGAACAAACCGTTAATCCGTATGGTTTAGAGCTATATAGAGTTAGCTAGAAAGACAGGAACAAACCGTTAATCCGTATGGTTTAGAGCTATATAGAGTTAGCTAGAAAGACAGGAACAAACCGTTAATCCGTATGGTTTAGAGCTATATAGAGTTAGCTAGAAAGACAGGAACAAACCGTTAATCCGTATGGTTTAGAGCTATATAGAGTTAGCTAGAAAGACAGGAACAAACCGTTAATCCGTATGGTTTAGAGCTATATAGAGTTAGCTAGAAAGACAGGAACAAACCGTTAATCCGTATGGTTTAGAGCTATATAGAGTTAGCTAGAAAGACAGGAACAAACCGTTAATCCGTATGGTTTAGAGCTATATAGAGTTAGCTAGAAAGACAGGAACAAACCGTTAATCCGTATGGTTTAGAGCTATATAGAGTTAGCTAGAAAGACAGGAACAAACCGTTAATCCGTATGGTTTAGAGCTATATAGAGTTAGCTAGAAAGACAGGAACAAACCGTTAATCAGTATGGTTTAGAGCTATATAGAGTTAGCTAGAAAGACAGGAACAAACCGTTAATCCGTATGGTTTAGAGCTATATAGAGTTAGCTAGAAAGACAGGAACAAACCGTTAATCCGTATGGTTTAGAGCTATATAGAGTTAGCTAGAAAGACAGGAACAAACCGTTAATCCGTATGGTTTAGAGCTATATAGAGTTAGCTAGAAAGACAGGAACAAACCGTTAATCCGTATGGTTTAGAGCTATATAGAGTTAGCTAGAAAGACAGGAACAAACCGTTAATCCGTATGGTTTAGAGCTATATAGAGTTAGCTAGAAAGACAGGAACAAACCGTTAATCCGTATGGTTTAGAGCTATATAGAGTTAGCTAGAAAGACAGGAACAAACCGTTAATCCGTATGGTTTAGAGCTATATAGAGTTAGCTAGAAAGACAGGAACAAACCGTTAATCCGTATGGTTTAGAGCTATATAGAGTTAGCTAGAAAGACAGGAACAAACCGTTAATCCGTATGGTTTAGAGCTATATAGAGTTAGCTAGAAAGACAGGAACAAACCGTTAATCCGTATGGTTTAGAGCTATATAGAGTTAGCTAGAAAGACAGGAACAAACCGTTAATCCGTATGGTTTAGAGCTATATAGAGTTAGCTAGAAAGACAGGAACAAACCGTTAATCCGTATGGTTTAGAGCTATATAGAGTTAGCTAGAAAGACAGGAACAAACCGTTAATCCGTATGGTTTAGAGCTATATAGAGTTAGCTAGAAAGACAGGAACAAACCGTTAATCCGTATGGTTTAGAGCTATATAGAGTTAGCTAGAAAGACAGGAACAAACCGTTAATCCGTATGGTTTAGAGCTATATAGAGTTAGCTAGAAAGACAGGAACAAACCGTTAATCCGTCGAGAAAAAGAAAAGAAGAGAGAGAGAGAGAGAGAGAGAAATAAAGAGAAAAGCGGTAAAAACAACCATCAACTTTTCTACTAATTCTTGCCAGATCTTAAATTTTGATGCTAATCTATACTCACCTTGGCAAGGGCTTCTCTGTAAGCCTTTTCCGATTCGAAGTCCACATATCCATAACCTTTGTGTAGTTTGCTCATTCCTCGATACAGTAACCGAACTTCTACAACTCCTTGCAAAACCTGAAAAAAATCTTATGTTTAACTGTAAGCGAATATCATCTATTGACTTAATCAATGATAATGCAGTAATTCAAACTTCGCAAAAGATAACCTCTTTTATTTCGTCTTCGGTCGCCTTGAAGTCGAGATTACTCACAAACAACGTCCACTTCCCATCTTTTCCAGTTTCTGCGAATGATTTATTTTTAAAAAATTTATTTAAATGTTTATTTTTGTATTACGAAAAACCTTTCTTGCACTTATTTCCGCCTCGCGGCTTCACTGATATCCAATCAATTACTTGCTAGAACCAACGGCTGCTTCCTGTGTCACAGCCAGGGGTTATTTAGTCATGATAGATTCTCTGTCGGTGGCCCTCTGTGTTCCAAATCTTTAGGGGGGGGGACCCTTATGTGAAAAAAAGGTAAGGGGGATCCTTATGTAAGAAAAAAAAGAAGAAAATAATTTTTACCCCTAAGGGGGACCCTTATGTGAAAAATTTTTTTTCCGCTTTCGGCGGGCCTCTGTTTTTCCAAATCGTAAGGGAAGACCCTTATGTGAAAAAAAATTTTTCGCCTTCGGCGGGCCTCTGTTTGAAAAATCATAAGGGGGGACCCTTATGTGAAAAAAAAATTTATCGCCTTTGGCGGGCGTCTGTCCCGTAATCTGTCACACTAAAAAACCCCTGTGACTCACAGCATTTTACTACAGCAGTAGTGGAGAGAGTAAGACCATTCAAAAACAATCCTTTTTCCATCAATCATACGCTAAAATCAGCGGAGGTCTAGAATTATTTCTTCGGCCTCTCCTCTGCTCCTCACTCGCTTCTCCCTATTCCAGGTCTTCTAACTTGGGAGAGCGGTCGTTTTTCCCTTTGTTGACAAATGCTGATGTCATATGGTTGGCATAGGACAGTATTACCTGTCGTAATAGCCTTCACTGAGCCCCCACTAGTGCCCTCTGAGTCCTTGCCGGACGGAGCCTTCTTCTCCTCCTTCTTCATGGCGGGCGATCGAGGAGCAGGCAAGGTCGGCATCAGGAAACCATCCTTCAACGGTTTTCTTTTCCCTTTTTTCATATTTTATACCTATATCAATGATTAAAATAAAATTACCTTTTTATTTGATTGAAATATGTTCGTATTTATTGACTGAGATAGGTCCCTAGTTATTGACTGAAAGAGATACCTATTTGTTGACTGGAAGAGGTATCTAGTTATTGCCTGGAAGAGATACCTAGTTATTGCTTTAAATGGGTACTTAGTTATTGCCTGGAAGAGATACCTAGTTATTGCTTTAAAGGGGTACCTAGTTATCGCCTTGAAGAGATACCTAGTTATCGCCTGGAAGAGATACCTAGTTATTGCTTTAAAGAGGTACCTAGTTATTGACTATAATAGGTCAGTATTCAGAAGTCAGCTTCTGATGTGTTCATCGGTTCAACTGTGAGGAACTGACCTTATCCTTCACGACTGGAGTCTGATCCTTCTTCGAAACATCAACCGTATCCACTCTGGGTCTCTTGCTTTTATCTGGTCTCTCACTCCTCTCTGCCTCTCTTTTCTTGGCCCTTCCATTGGTGATTTCTTTCCCGCCTCTTTTCTCTTCTTCTTTGCTCTTCCGGTCTTGATATGGATCAGCAGTATCTCGACGCTGTAGTTGAGCATTCACCTGTCCATTCATTTTTTTTTTTTTACAAAAAAGGGCAATTTTTTCCTATTACAGAAGAACGAGACTTGTAAATGAGAATATGATATAGCGGTTTCCTGCATCTCAACAAACTTTTACTTCTTAAAATTTTTTATTTGATTAGAAATTTAAAAAAAATTTTTTCTCGCTTCTATGAAACCCGATTCCAATCCCCTACATTTAAATTTACAACTAAATCTTAGTTTCTCGAAACACACTTCTATCTTCAGCATTCCCGAATCCGAAGCAAATTCTCACTCTTCGAATCCGATCTAAAACTTTATCACTTGACCTAGTTTATCAAATATCGATTTAAATTTTCTGCCTGAAATGTCTTGCCTTGTCCAATGCAATCTCCAACTGCTCCAGAGTGCCTTCCTCTCTCTCGAACTGAACAAATGCTGCGAATACTTGTTGAGGATGATCCGAAACCGAGTTCACTGCCCTGTAGAACAGCTTCCGCACCTTTTCAATCTGAAAAAAACCAAGAGTAAAATTTTTTTAAAGGTTCAGACTCTTGCTACAGGATGTTTCTCTAGGGGTTAAAAAAAATCTATACGCTTTACAAAAAAATCTATGCGCTTTTAAAGGTTCAGTCTTTCTGTCGTTTCAGAACTCCCGACTTTCTGTGGAAAAACTCAAAATTAAAAAAACTACGTGTTAAATCTACGCGCTTTCTAAAAAAACAATTTTATGAATTCTTTGTTTGTATAGCAATCCACGGTGTTTCTTAGCACCCTCACAACTTTTTTTCGAACGCATAGATTCTCAAAATTTCAGAGTTCAACTTTAAATTTTTCCAATGATTTGGACTTTCCCTACGAAAAATCCGGAGAAAAGTTTTCCAAGCGCATAGATTTTAATGTTTTCGGTTTTTTTTTTTTTGGAAAGCGCATAGATTTTTTTCAACCCACAGTGCGGGTCAGAGAAACGTCCTGTAGCAATCTCTCATATTCACCGTACGCTCTCTCTTTCCCAAAACAGATGTTTCCTCAGAATTAGTACTTTTTCAAACAAATGTTTTTTGCGGGAATCTGAACCCTCTTCAAGAAAAAAAATGGGTTAACAACACATCTTTTGCTTCTATCACTTAATCTTTGTTCTTGTCCCAATCGTAGTCAATCAATCTTCAACATTAACTTAAAAAATTGAGTTACATCCGTTTCAGGTAGTTGAGCTCTTTTCACCAATCATCTCTATCACAAATAAATACTTTCTTTTTTCGCTGGTTCTGAAAAAAACCAGCAATCTACGCGCTTTCTAAAAAACCAACTTTATGAATTTTTGTATAGCGACTTCCCATATTTTACGAACTTGATGGATTCTCTGTTTAAGATGACAAATGATTGAACTATCGCACAGAAAAAAGCTAGTCTACCGGGCGGGATCGAACCCAGGCCAACTCGACTCAAACCGGGAGCGCGTGTTACCATTACACCACGGGGACACAGTGCGATAATAGTGTTATATGAAAGGCTCATATGTCTGTTTGTATTGCGATGTCCTCCCATATTTTACAACCCTAAAAATATCTACGGCTGTTCTAGCAGTTGTTCAACAAAATGATCTCAAAAAGGAATCAACAACCGTGTAAGTGAAATTTTCTCCAATAACTACGAACCTCTCCGTAGAATCTTTCCAGCCTCACAGCCTCTAGCCATGTCTCAGCCAGTCGACCTCCACCCGAAGCCAAGATGTCCTCCCATATTTTACGACCCTGCAATCCAGAAATCTTGACGTGAAATTAACGCAACACATACTTTTAATTCCCGCCCAGCCCATAAACATCGGAAAATAATTGGAAAAATATGAAAAAGTCTAGATAACTATAGATTTTTCTATATCTCTCTAGATTTTTTCTTCATGTTTTTCTATATTAAAAGCACCATTTTATGAGTGACTAAAGTCAAATGAGATTTCGAGTTAAAAATTCTAGTGAGCAACTTGAGCTTATTTTGAAACCTTTGAAAAACTAAGGCTTTATCAAATTCATAGTTTTCTTTTCAGTGCAGTACTTGGGAGAAGAAAAAAGACGACGTAGTTACAAACCCTTTCTGCTTGCCCGAGTTTGTCAAAATAGAAGAAGGCTTGGTTGCGGCGATACTCAGCTGTCGGATCCCATCCTCGACCAAACAACTCTGCCAGAACCTGCAAAAACTTCTTGTTCTCACAGAAGAAAGCAGTTGTTGTTGTTGTTGTTGTCTTGCCCATAGGTCCTGTCGAGGGGAGTCCTTTTGGGATAGGTTGGTGGTGAGGATCCTTTTGAGTCCGGAGAGATTTTCTCCGTCTACACTCGCACCGCAGTCGGCGATCCTCTTGGCGAGACCCATTCGTTAACCGGAGAAGGGCAAGAGGTTATTTTACTGGCGCCTCGACTCGCCATTGAAAAGTATAGCGGAGTATCGGCTGATGTTTTGTCCGGTGGCATGCCCAGGCCGGTCCGGCATCGCCATCCTTTGACGAGCTATACTACCCAGTTTTGGTCCGCGGCGGGATTTCTCCCGCTAGAAGAAAGCAGAATTATTCTCTTCTTTGTGTGCCAGAGATGGTATTATAAGGGGTTTAATAGTTACCGGACCAGCTATGTTGGCGCATACATGTTCGAGCCGAGAATGATCTACATTCTCTTCTCCTTCCGTTCTGTTTATTTTTCTCTAATTCTCTTTTACCTCTTTTTGCCCTTTCCCATTCCCTTTTTCACTCGCTTGGCGCGTACAAACATGTCTTAGACCGGCATCATTTAACGCCTGGGTATTGGTAGTATCAAGCCCCTTTCTTCTCCGATGACTTCCGACCCTTCGCAATGTTGGACACATCTCATCGTTTTCGGTTTCTTTGCTGACGTTCTCGACAGTATGAGATAAAGTATGTAATCTTCATCAATGGCTATTCTCAACTTCAGAAACGAATAAAAATCCCCATTCTCGTTTCCTTTTTCCATGTTAGTGGCGGCGAGAACAAACTCTCCTTTGGTGAACAAAAATAAAGAACACGCGGAGAGAGAGACAAGTATAGCGGGCTTGCCCGTCGCGGACCAAAATTGGATAGTATAGTTCGTCAAAGGAGGGCGAGGCCGGACTGGCCTGGGCATGCCACCGGATAAAACATCAGCCGATACTCCCCTATACTTTGTAATGGCGAGTCGAGGCGCCAGTAAAATAACCTCTTGCCCTTCTCCGGTTAACGAATGGGTCTCGCGAAGAGGATCTGCGGTGTGAGTGTAGACGGAGAAAATTTCTCCGGACTCAAAAGGATCCTCACCAACCTATCCCAAAGGACTCCCCTCGACAGGACCTATGGGCAAACAACAACAACAACAACAGAGAGACAAGTATGCAAAGACAGAGAGACAAGTATGCAAAGCTTGTAATGCGTCACTTCACGCTAATTCATAAAGTCAAGGAGAAGAAATGCTGATATCAGAGAAGCCTCTAACTGGAACTGAAAACCAGTACAGAATTGTGTTTTACAAACTTGAAACCACCAACAACAGAAAGCATAATACTGATGTTTCATCTGACCTTGGCTCCGTCTTCAAATACTTCTGCTATGCTTTCATAGTTGGTATCGCCCCTCGCATCAGCCAGCCTCCTAAGCAGAAAGATGTAGGTACGGTAGAGGGCCCGTCCTTCCTCTGGAGTCTGGATGTTTTCCCTGTGAAAATAAGAATTTGTTCATTAAAAAAGCTAATTGGATAAATAAGAAATTTCTAGATAACAAAACTTTATTTCTCGAAACAGCTTCTTAAAAAGAATGAATAAGCAGAAAACAACACTGATAAGTTGTTTTTTTTGCATCTCAGAAGAACAATACTGTAATGCAGGCTGCATTACGTCAACAACAAAAAACCAATGATGAATTTTTCAAACAAATATCACTATCATAAAGATAGGAATTTGTTTTCTGTAACGAGCTCGCACTCCCGGTTACACACATAAAAGACGGCTAGGTTTGATTCCACGCGGTTAACTAGCATTTTGCCGGGTGATACATCAGACAATTTTGAACAACAGAACATCTCTAATAGCATAACAAGTAGCTGATACCTTGCGTTTGTCCACAGCGACTGAATCTTCTCAAGTGGGACTTTCGCTCGTTCTTCTGCCAGTAGCAGTGGCTGCCATAGGGCACAGCTGCCTGGGCAATGCCGCACTGCACGCTCGTACACTGCCAGAATTACCTGGAAATTTTTCATCTCAAACTCTTTCTACTTTTCTCTCTCTCCCGCCCTCTCTCTCTCCGTCGTTCTTTCTTTTTTCAGCACTTTCTCTGTTGTTGTTTGCCCATAGGTCCTGTAAGGGGAGCCCTTTGAGATAGTTTGGTGAGGATACTTTTGAGTCCGGAGAAATTTTCTCCGTCTACACACGCACCGCAGTCGGCAATCCTCTTCGCGAGACCCATTCGTTAACCGGAGAAGGGCAAGAGGCAATTTCACTGGCGCCTCGACTCGCCATTACAAATTATAAGGGAGTATCGGCTGATGTTGTTGTTGTTGTTGCCGGCAAGCATCCCGCATCGAAGACTTGGTTATGAACACTCTCTTTAATGAGAGAAGTTCTCGTGTTCTTCGGACAAGATGCGTCCGGAGAAGGGTTTTGATGTCCTTTGCAGTCCTGAGACTGTCATGCTGCACCTTGTGAAGGCGGACATCGTTGTAGCAACCTGTTCATGCTATAGGCCTTGTGAGTGGGTGGTCAAGCCGGCCTAGCATCGTTTTGGGTGGGAGTAGAGACGTCTCGCCTGTCGTTGACCGGAGATAGGCAAGAGGCTATTTGACTGGCGCCTCGACTCGCCATTGAAAAGTATAGCGGAGTATCGGCTGATGTTTTGTCCGGTGGCATGCCCAGGCCGATCTGGCATCACCCTCCTTTGACGAGCTATACTACCCAGTTTTGGTCCGCGGCGGGATTCCTCCCGCTACCTCCCAGCACGAATTCTTCGTAGGGAGGCGTCCCTCTATCCGCCACCTGAGGTCGCGCTCGATTCTGGACTGGATGATCCGGCTCCATCCGTGACAGGCTCTTAAGGCTGTAGAGTCACGAATGGCCACTGTTGCCAGTGTGTTTCGAGTATCGGCTGATGTCTTATCAGGTGGCATGCCCAGGCCAGTCCGGCATCGCCCTCCTTTGACGAACTATACTATCCAACCAAACCCTTTCTCTCGCTCACAATCTTTTTTTTTCTATACTCACAATATGTTTCTCTTTTGTTCTATCTAGCTGAGTCATACAGCTTCTTGTTAACCGTACATTTCGAAATCAAATATCTTATTTCGATAAGACGAACCTTGTTTCTGGGACAAAGAAAAGTTGACTGTTATCTTTTGATGTTCTGACATAGTCATATTCAAACCTTGGGTATTTTGATGACTTTCTCCACATATCTTGTATAGTCAATCCAAACCAATTCCTCCAGTGGATGCTGCTCCAAAATTCGTTCGAAGAACGACTGCAAAACTATCATGAAACATTATTCTAGAAAAACAACGCAAGACAAAATTTTTACAAATAATTTTTACATAGCTGTGAACTCAAATGAATCTTTTTAAATTGACAATTTCTTGACTAATATTAATAATAATAATAATCTTCCTCGCGCTTGTTCCCGCCTCGCGGCAGGGTACGCGCTCCCCTGAGATGCAGGACAGACCTATCCTGGTATAGCCAGTGGCTGCTTGCTAGATCACTGCTAGTGTGATTAGCAGCAATGGGGAGAGTCAGATTCGTGCATGAGCACTACCAACATTTCTTAACCCCCTTGGTTTGGGTGGATCTGTCCGGGGTGGGAGTCGAACTGGGGACTCTTCGCACAATAGTCAAACACACTACCATTATGCCACGCCCGGACTTCTTGACTAATATTATCTGAGCATAATAAATTTGAAACAGACTTGACAATCAAAAACATGCCTGAATTCTGGCGGGGTCTCCCTTTTTGAGCTCCCACTTCAAGTACTCCAGCAAGGACTTGAGTGAGTTCTCCTCTTCGAAGACCTTCTCTTCGAAAGGCCTCAACTGCACGATCATCGCTTGCGCGGCCTTGTGACTCGCCTTCACATTTGCCTCAGGCTTGTTGTCTGAGTGCGCACAGATCAAATAATGAAAAGGAACCGGGCCAGCTATGTTATACATTTTCGCGCCGAACATGATCTCAATTAACTTCTTTTTCCGTTCTAATTCACTTTTTCTCTACTTTACCTTTCTTTTTAGCCTTTTCCAACTCGCTCTGTGGGAAAACATCTCTTAGACCGGTCTCATTTAACGCTAGGGACAGATTATTCATTTAAATATAATAGTGAAACAAAAGGTTTTAAGTCTTTTTGTTAAACACTAACTTAAGGGTAAGTAAAAACTCCTTGGTAATGAAACCCGCTGGCTCTGGAATAGAAAGACGCCAAGATTGAAGAAAATATTTTGTAGAGGCGATCCCTTATGTCATTACTACAGACTTCACTAGTTTTCATTGTAAAGCTATTTTGTGGTGACCAAGAATTTTTTTCACATGGAATCTATCCCAATTCTGGCAGTTTTTTTGAATATTCTAATAGAATTTTTTTGTTTTGAATAAGTACCCTAACGCTTCGAAAAAGTATTTCAACAAGTACAATTAAAAACACGCTCCAGAAAAATAATCCAGTTAATACAGTATACACGCTTCAGTACAGTAGTTCAATAAGTACATTGAATCACACTTTAATATAGTACTCTAATTAGTACAGTAATCCACGCTTCAGTATAGTAATCCAAATCGGAAAAAAAGTGTTGCAAAAAAGATATCTGACCGGTTAGCTGCAAGTACTTTTCCCAGATGTCTCCCAGCGCAATAGTCGGCACCCTCAAGGCTCGCGCATACAAACTTCGCCAGATCTTATCCCTCTGCAATCATGCGACTTTTGCATTTTCATTTTTCTGAATGCACAATTTAGTTCAACCAGTTTGAGTAGACTTGGGACACAATGCACTGTATTCTACATACAATCTACTTATTACCTAAAATGCACAGGCTGTTTCTTTGTGGCCCGCAAAACAAGCGGGTAGATCATAGAGATGAACCTTCAGGAAAGGCATGTTTCTGTGAGGGACCGCGTGCTTGTGATGAGAAACGTAAATTAGATTAGAGAGAGTACGCGCTTGAAAAACTTCTTCACGAAAAACTTCACCCGCTATGTGAGTTGGTAAAACACTTTGATGAGGTGCGGCTTTAATGAAGCATTTCTAGCCATCCTTTCAAGTGGTCTTAGGGATTAAATAACGATATTCGAAACCTATTGAGTGGGTCTCAGATCCCACTTGTAGCACATTCAGGGTCTCAGATTTCACTTGTAGCACATTCAGGGTCTCAGATCCCACTTGTAGCACATTCAGGGTCTCAGATCACACTCGTAGCACATTCAGGGTCTCAGATCCCACTTGTAGCACATTCAGGGTCTCAGATCCCACTTGTAGCACATTCAGGGTCTCAGATCCCACTTGTAACACCTTCAGGGTCTCAGATCCCACTTGTAGCACATTCAGGGTCTCAGATCCCACTTGTAGCACATTCAGGGTCTCAGATCCCACTTGTAGCACATTCAGGGTCTCAGAACCCACTTGTAGCACATTCAGGGTCTCATATCTCACTTGTAGCACATTCAGGGTCTCAGATCCCACTTGTAGCACATTCAGGGTCTCAGATCCCACTTGTAGCACATTCAGGGTCTCAGAACCCACTTGTAGCACATTCAGGGTCTCATATCCCACTTGTAGCACATTCAGGGTCTCAGATCTCACTTGTAGCACATTCAGGGTCTCAGATCCCACTTGTAGCACATTTAGGGTCTCAGATCCCACTTTAGCACATTCAGGGTCTCAGATCCCACTTGTAACACATTTAGGCGGCGCATAGCGAAAGATGCCTTGAAATGAAAGCTTGGGAGAGGAGGGTTGAAGAAAAGAAGGTGTACGGCCTACGGCGGATTTCTGCAACATCTTACGGACGATATATTCAAACCTTATTTGAATTCCTAACTCAAATCAACAAAGCTTGGATTTTTATTGAAAGGAATTGTTTGGAACTGTTTGTTTGGTCTGTTTGTTTGGAACTCTTGCAACGAAGCTAGTAGCCTTGATTTTCGAAAGCAACTTCTTTCGTTGCCTGTGAATGTGATTGTACCATTAGTCTTGTTTCTGTTACTCAATTAAGACTTGTAATGTTTCATCAGTATCACAGCCCCGCCCCCTTTTTTCTCCTTTACACACCACCACTAAGCTTTATGTGTAATGTATTCCATGTATACTTTTGTTTATCAGTAACTTGCTTTTGTTTCAAATACATACATGCTTGGAATAAAGAATGAATGAATGGATACCCTGTGACGCGCAATTTTAAACCGTGCCCGGAGATTAAATTTTCACGTCTAGACATTATTCGGCGGGTCCCTGTACTCACTATAAGACCAACCCAGGCAGGGATTTGTAATCAGGGTAAGATCATTATAAGGGTTACCAGGCCTTCTTTGAGCATTTGTACGACTTTATGACAAGGTATTTAATCTTTGAACAACAAAAACTCCTCTTAGCTGTAAAAGCTTGATTACCTAAATATATTGTAACATACACACCGATCCACTCATCTTCATTTTTATATTTCAATAAGTTCACGCCTTTTCGCTTCCGTCATATGGCAAAGATTTATGGTATCTTCCCGTTCCCCTTGTGTGTAGAAAACATTAATGTGATGAAAACAGGCTAGTACGCAACCTTTTCGTTGTCGATGCCCCCAGAGAGCTCTTCGAAGTCGATATAGGCCAGCCAGAGCTGACCTCCTTGATCTACTCGCAGCCCGCACGCGGTAATGGCCTCCTCGAATGCCTCAAATAAAACGTTTAGGTCCTACCGTCTGTTACCGGACTTCTCTTTCTCCGAAGAGTCTCTGGTTTCAATTTATGGGTTTAAAAACCACTAAAAAGCGGCTTTTGAAAATCACTAAAAGAAAATATGTACGTCTAACAGTAAAAAAAATATAATTTAAAAAATACCGTAGTCCATTTTCATTCTCACGGAAATTCGTGGTAAGACCTTGGAGCGTTCAACGAGAACACTTAGCAGAGATTACGTTGAGAAAGTGAAAATTTTAATTCGAACGCTCCGTATATCGTGAGCCCTACTCACAATATTACTCTATTTGAATACTTCTCCTTCTGTTTCAATCATCTCTCTTTTTCTGAACCTTTTCCCAAACTCGGTTGCAAACATCTAACATCTCTGCTCTTGGTATTGTCATTGCCAGCAATCGTCCAGAGGACGAATTCGAGCCAGATGTCGTAGTGAGGCGAGTCTTCCAAAGCACGTCGGAACAACTTCTCCACTTCCGCCCGATCGGTATTCAGACTTCGCATGTCTCTGCAATGATTCATTTAACATATATCGGACACCACGAATGTGTGATTCGACTATAAAAAAGCATCGTTTCAACAAAGGACACTGCAATTTTTTTTAGCGTTCTCTTACCGCTTTCCAGCCAGAAAAAGAGAAAAAAAACTACCGCTTTCTGACCGAAAGAGTCTTGTATAATGAGAAGGGAGCTAGAGGCAGAGAAAAGAGAGCTTCTCATTATTCTAAACTCTTCCGCTCAAAGACGGTCGTTTTGCAAGACTTCAAACAGTGCTGTTGAAATATTTATCTATCTCGCCTTCGATGGTACTACAGCCCACAAGTTCACACCATCGCAAGGGACTGGTTAATCCTCACCGGTATCGAGCGCGTCCTCAGGTGGCGGATAGGGGGATGTCTCTTTGCACAAGTGCATTGGAGATAGCGGGCTTGCCCGTCGCGGACCAAAATTGGATAGTATAGTTCGTCAAAGGAGGCCGATGCCGGACTGGCCTGGGCATGCCACCGGATAAAACATCAGCCGATACTCCCTTATACTTTGTAATGGCGAGTCGAGGCGCCAGTAAAATAACCTCTTGCCCTTCTCCGGTTAACGAATGGGTCTCGCGAAGAGGATCGCCGACTGCGGTGCGAGTGTAGACGGAGAAAATTTCTCCGGACTCAAAAGGTTCCTCACCAACCCATCCCAAAGGACTCCGCTCGACAGGACCTATGGGCAAACAACAACAACAACATGAATGTAGTGAGAGGGAAATTTGCTGCGAGAGGGAAGAAATTTGATTGGCACCCAATGTTCCTATTTATGTCTGATTATTGTGCGAAAAATAGTATTATGCTCGGTTACTGTGCGGAAAATACCAAGTACTCTCCTCCACGGACTTATGATAACAGATAAAAAAGTTTATTGGTGCTGGTTTTGATCACACATTTCTCACTCTCGTGCTCAATAGACTCGAAGTGATCCACAAACTAAACTTATTCTTTTTTCTGAAAATTCGCGCTGAATAAAACGTTTTTTTTCACCTTTGACGAACAGCCGCTTAAAACGGCTCTTTTCATCTCTTTCGATATAATGTAACCCCTCCGAAACTACGGTTTTCCAACCGCGCTACGGATAAAAACTATGCGGTATCCAATAAAGGCTAGAGATACCTACCTATGTTTCGTTTGTAAACGTTCTCTATTCTTTATCGCACGCGCTCGGTCTCTCTCCAAAGTCGGCCATTCCTTAACGATTATTATTTTTACTCTACATCCTTCTATAGCTGGTAGTTAGAAACGGCCGGCATGCGACTAACTTGATCCATTTGAGCCACTCTTTCACTGGGAGCGGGAATTTGAGGAGCATCTGCTCTCTGGTTGCATTCAATTCTTCCAGCTCCCCGCTCATTCGGAGCAACCGAAGGAGCAGCAGAGCACTGTCGTAGTCCGCCGGATCCATTTGAACCTGCAACAATTCAGACATTGGAAAAACAAAAAAAACCCCGAAAACCTTCTTTCTTTTTTTTTTCTAATCTTAACCTTTTTTCTTCACATCTTGCTCGCTTATTTTCAGCCCCCAACCCCATCACGGCCAGTATTTGAACTTTTCAACAACTTCAGCTGACCAGCTTTCCGTTTCGACTGTCTTTTCAACATTAATTCAACAATGACCGGCCTTAAACTCTGCACACCAATTTGTTATTAGAAAACACTTTTTATATAAGACGATGCTGGGAATAATTTTCGCCAAAATGCTCAAAATGTTGTTCCTCAGCCAAAAACTTTATTTTGCCAAGATTTCGAGTATGCGAACTTGGGAGAAGGAAATTCCGATATTATTCTTTTTTTAGCTGCCAAAATAGGGACGAAGAATCGGCCACTATTTCGCAGTGCCAAATGATGAATGACTCTGTGGCTAAGTTTTGTTCCTGCCAAATCACGGACAATTTTCTTTTTCCTTTGTGACATGTTTTGGCACTGCCAAACTCGGCTCTTTTTTTGAACACTTTTTGTCCGTTGAACACAGCTCCGCAACGACCACATATTAAGCACTTCTAGCGACGTACCCCAACCGAGTTTAGTAAACTTGGTTGAGGTACGTCGCTAGAAATGGTTGGCCTGTGGCCGTTGTAGCTGCTGGTATTGCATTTCAGCCTTTTGGATGAGATCAAAGTCTAGTATTGGCACTCCCCAAAGAGTTACTGAGAGCGATCCTCCATCATCCCAGAAATGAGGCTAAGGGGTTGCAGGGGCTACAAAAAAAGCCCCATTGTGGCAGTGACAAAACAAGGACAAAAAACCCGATTATGGCAGTGACAAAACAAGGACAAAAAAACCCCATTTTGGCAGTGAAAAAACAAGGAGAAACAAAAACCCGATTTTGGCAGTGACAAAACAATGACAAACAAAAACAAAAACCGGATTCTGGCAGTGACAAAACGAGTACAAAGTAGTAAGCTTGTTTTTTACGGTTTTTCTTGGCAGGCCCGTCAAAACGCATGTTATTTGCTGCCATTTATCATGGCGATTTTTTACGTTTCTTGCCATGGAAAAGCTTGGTTTTTCAAAGGAAATCTGCCCGAGGAACAACATTTTGAGCATTTTGGCGAAAATTATTCCCAGCATCGTCTTATATGATATTTTGATACCGTTTTTTTTCAAAAATCAATGAAGTTTTTTTTTATAAAGATTAAGCTGTATAAAGGAATCACCGCACTACGTCTGGACAGGTTCTTTGTTGCATCCTTACATATATGACGCTGCCGTTTTGATTTTTTGCCATAAATGTACTTTTCGATGATTTTTGTTTGTTATATGGTAGAGTCTCCAAAAAAGTGGGAAAAACATAACACGGCACTGGCCACGAATTACATTATTTGACAATTAAAACCCATAATTTAATGGAAAGTCAGTTAAAATAGGACAATCGCTATGATTACAAGATTTCTTCTGACGGTGCCATAAGAATAGCGTCATTTTATGGAGAATGGCAGAATTGCATTGAAAAGCTTCTTCGTCAGTGGCAGAAGGCAGATTAGCCTTTTCAATGCAATTGTGCCATTCATCATAAAATAACGCTATTTTTATGGCAGCGTCAGATACAAAAACTTGTAATCATAGCAATTGTCATATTTTAACTGACTTTACATGAATTTATGGGTTTTTATTGTCAAATAAAGTAATTTGTGGCCCGTGCCATGCTTTTCCCGCTTTTTTGGAGGATCTGCCATATAACAAACAAAAATCATCGAAAAGTACATTTATGGCGAAAAATCAAAACGGCAGCGTCATATATGGATGAGCCTGTTTAGTATCCCACACTGTCAATCCGTCTCCCAATTCTTCCCCTTCTAAAACTATACTTACCCTCCCCCCTTTTCTCCCCTTTCAGCTCTTCTCGCTCATGATCCCATTATTCTGAGTACTCCAGCAAACGCGACTCTTTGACAAGTGTTCGCTCTTGAAAAAACGTTCGTTAATTCCCTAACTCACGGCCTGTCTAGTTTGCTCAATCTTCTCCTCGATATTGTCCATCTCCGCCATGTCAACTTCTTCTTCTTCCAGTCCTTCCATCGCCTCTCCACCGTCTCCGTTCTCTTCCTCCCTCTCATTTTCCTCATCTTCCTCTTCATTTTCTTCGAGGAAATCCTCTCTGTTTTCTTGTCCAGGTGACATCTCTTCGTCTGACATTTTAATATTCTACAAAAATCATAATATCTCCTACGAAGTAAAGGAAATTTTTCGATGTATAAAGTTTAATCGCCAATATATATCAAATGAAAATAGCTAACTAGCCATTATATCCAGTGAAAATAGTAAACTAGCACTTATTTCTCCTTGATTACAGGTCTTCTTATCTGTAACCGCACGCTGATCATACATTTGTGGCAGTTATCTATTGATTTTACATGTATAACTGGAAAGAAGAATACAATTGAAGGGTCACCTTCTCGGATCCCGTTGAAATGGCCTACATTTTGGATGTTGACATTATACAGGTTACGGTAGAATACAGTTGAGAATCTCGGTTCTTTTTCATTTTTCATGTAACAAGTTAACGCTAATATGTATGGTCGTTAGAAATGGTTGATAAAAGGAGAAACTTCGTGAGAGATAGGAGCAACTCTAGAGTTACACTCAAAAGTCTCCTTAGACAACATAATTTTTTATAATGCCGAGCATTTAAAAAAATGGGATTTTAGAAACAAATAGCTTTTTTTAACTCACAGTCATTGTGGAAGAGAAAGAGAGTATCAGCTCGTTCCGAATACTGTCTTAGGGAATAATATATTGGACGTCTCCGAACGTTTTAGACAAACAAAAATAGTGCAAATATATATACTTGTAATAGTTTATTTGAACATTTCGAAATTCTTAACCAAAGTGTTAAAACTTGAAACCAAAATATGATACAATTTGAATGCTCCAACCCGTCTTCATTCCACCTTCATTTAAACTCTTCGGTTCTAGAAAATGTTGAAATTATTCTTAAATCAAGTAGTGAGTCTTCAGCGAAACGAGTCCATCATCATCATTTCAATAGGCGATACTCTCTATATACACACAATCAATATTTCGGTAGATCAATCAGTTCGGACGAATTCTACGCATTTGGAGGGATCTGTCGGGAAGAATTCTTGACATTTTGTCATGAGTCTCTTGAATGCCTGAATGTATTTCCGCTGCGTCTCGTCATTCAAAACATGGGCTACGTTCGAGACGTATGCTTTCGCTGAGCCGGGGCGCTGGTGGAGACCTAGAAAATTAATCATTTCGTTACTCATCAACTTATTCTTCACTATATTGTTACTCATCAACTTATTCTTCACTATATTGTTACTCATCAACTTATTCTTCACTATATTGTTACTCATCAACTTATTCTTCACTATATTGTTATGTATTGTTTATATATATCAATGACAAGTGATTAAACTATCGCACAGAAAAAAGCTAGTTCACCGGGCGGGACCATTTCGACTCAAACCGGGAGCGGTTTGAGTCGAGATGGTTTTTTGAGTCGAGATGATCTGGGTTCGTTCCCGCCCGGTGGACTAGCTTTTTGCTGTGGGATAGTTCAATAACTTATCATCTTAACCAGGCGTCACTGCCTTAAACTATTTTTTTTTCAATTCAAACGCTTTATCAAGATCAACAAGCCACATCGGGAAATCATCGATTATGGGATCTGAGCGTTGAGCGGAGGTTGAGCGAGGCAAGCAGTAGCGATCGAAGTGCTATTCTTCCTCTTCTGTCGCTCATCATGGCGCTACGATCCCGGAGCGCCAAATCTTCTCGGGAAAGGACTCTCACAGACGAGGGAAGAGACGGTGCGGGGAGCAACCGCTTACGGAGGGAGACGAATGAAAGAAGCAACCGCTTACGGAGGGAGACGAATGAAAGAAGCAACCGCTTACGGAGGGAGACGAATGAAAGAAGCAACCGCTTACGGAGGGAGACGAATGAAAGAATGTAACGTAGAATTGGAAGATTTACATATCAATGTCTTGAGGAATAAATTGAAGCAGTGTTGATTTAATTCGTACGAGTGACGAAGGGTTAGATTGTGTCATATTACGGTCATCTCACTGTCAGTTACCACCACTGAATTGTGTCATATTACGGTCATCTCACTGTCAGTTACCACCACTGAATTGTGTCATATTACGGTCATCTCACTGTCAGTTACCACCACTGAATTGTGTCATATTACGGTCATCTCACTGTCAGTTACCACCACTGAATTGTGTCATATTACGGTCATCTCACTGTCAGTTACCACCACTGAATTGTGTCATATTACGGTCATCTCACTGTCAGTTACCACCACTGAATTGTGTCATATTACGGTCATCTCACTGTCAGTTACCACCACTGAATTGTGTCATATTACGGTCATCTCACTGTCAGTTACCACCACTGAATTGTGTCATATTACGGTCATCTCACTGTCAGTTACCACCACTGAATTAAAATTTTCGCGATAATCTCATCTAATTTCTCACTTAACACTTGTGTTCTTTTCCATGCAGAAAAAAGAATTGAATTATGTACCGAACACAATGGCTGAAAACCTTCACTCAGAAGGAACAAAGTTGTTCCTTCACAATAAAAGCTATCAAAAATCTTGAAATTTCTAACCGAACTTATTAACAAGCCAAAAGAACATAACAAAAACTTCTTCAGAAATTCAAAATTATAATCAGGCGTTAAATGGAGCCGCACAATTTGGGTTTACATGTATCCGCCGCTCGAAGTTTGGAGGAAAAAAAGAAGAGGGGATGAAGGAAAAGGGTAAGAAAAGAAAGGGAGTTTTTTGCCAATAGTGTGTGTACATGTATCCGCCGACGGGAGCGATCCGGTCACTATTTAACCCCTGATCATAATATGAAAACTGACATTAAAATCTTAACGTATTTCTATAGTTTTTACCCGAAACTTGATCAGTCAAACTGAAAAAATTCTTTTTTACCCCTCATTACCCAATTCTTTTTATTGAGGTATTTTCTGGACTTCATTCAATGATTCTTGCCTAATTACATGTACAATGAATCCGCTGATAGTCATCTACTCTCTGAAGTACGTCACTCATGCGTTAAATTCGTTTTGTTACCGTACCACATTGTATGTAATGACAGACTGTAACTACATATAATGAGGTACTGTAACTAAATGAATGTACATTTATGATGGTTACGCCAAAAAAACAAAACTCGTTCCACTAACCTGATCTGGTGACTCCGACAGGCCAAGGCGCATTTCCAATAGCCATTTCCATGTACGCATTGTTAGCTTGGATGTAATCGCGGTCGATAATCAGCAACCTGTACACATTTTCATGCTAAAATTTGAGAAAAAATTTCGACTGAATAGCAGTCTATTTTTGACGTTATTTAGTTTTCACTTGAAGGTGGTACAGCCAGGGGTTAAATGAAACCGGTCTAATACATGTTTGAACCGGTCTAATACATGTTTGAACCGGTCTAATACATGTTTGAACCGGTCTAATACATGTTTGAACCGGTCTAATATATGTTTGAACCGGTCTAATACATGTTTGAACCGGTCTAATACATGTTTGAACCGGTCTAATACATGTTTGAACCGGTCTAATACATGTTTGAACCGGTCTAATACATGTTTGAACCGGTCTAATACATGTTTGAACCGGTCTAATACATGTTTGAACGCGCCGAACGAGTTAAAAAGGAACGTGGAAAGGCAAAAACACTGAAAAGAGAAGTAGAGAAAAAGGAAAAATAAGCAGGGTGTTTCTTAGCACCCGCACAACTTTTTTCGAGCGCATAGATTTTTAAAATTTCAGAGATTAACATTCAATTTTTCCAATGATTTGGACTTTCCCTGCGAAGAATCCGATAAAGAAATTTTCAAGCTCTTAGATTTCATTTATTTTTTTCTAGGTTTTTGGTAAGCGCATAGATTTTTTTAACCCGCAGTGCGAGTCAGAGAAACACCCTGAAAATAAAACGGAAGGAGAAGATGATGTATAATCATTATCGGCGCGAACATAGCTATACCGGTAACTAACCCCTCAGTACAGCGCGCCTATACTTTTTTTTCAAAATTTGATAACGACCGCTTTTTCCAGCAAGAGGCTATGAGAATGATGAGAAGCAGGCGAAAGGATGAGCGCACAGTGAAGATTTTTTTCAAATATACTTTTTATGTATGTCAGGGGCTTTATTATAGTCCTGAAAAGGCTAGACAACAAAAAATAGCGAAAAGATGCCTGATTAAGGAGCCGCAAGTGAAAAGAAAACATACTTCAAATCAGAAAAAAAGAGTTACAAGTTGTAGGGGTTTTCTAGCGTGCAAGAAAAGATACAGACGCCCGCCAAAAGCGAAAAAAAATCGAAGGCCCGCAAAATTTTTTGTTGTTGTATTACAGAATGATTCCTCCTTATGATTCGGAAAAACAGAGGCCCGCCGACAGAAGGTCTGACATGACTATTTAACCCATGGTTACAGCTAATACTCTGTCTTTTAAATGTGAGCAGATACCCGCCAAAGTTTGAAACCGAGGCCTGGACATACGTAATACGGTAGGAGTCCTACCGTAGGAGTTAACCATTTAAGCTTTTATAGACGCATAAACCTGCATATCTTGGTGAGATGGTGTCTGATGTCGTTGTTAACTGTCTGCGACTCCAATTGGTTCATCAGAATTCGCAGATTAGTCATCGTCTGTTTATGAATACTCGCTGCGTGTCTGCAATCAAGATCGAGTACACATGTCACGTCACAAATAAAAAATTGCAAAAAATCTACCCCTCTCAGAGCGGGAGGGGGGGGGGCTAAAAAAAACCAGCGAGCGAGTCTTCACAGAATCAGGGGTTGAATGTCATGTCAGGCCTTCTGTCGGCGGGCCCCTGTTTTTCCAAATCATATAGAGGGACCCTTATGTAAAACAAAACAAAAAATTTCGCGTGCTTCTGTTAATTTATCATAAGGGGGGAACCTTAAGTGAAAAAATTTCCTGCCTTCCTGTCTGTCCCTTTTTCTTTCACACTAAAAAACCCCTGGTCATGACTGATCTCCCTGTGCTACCTACAACAGTTATGACTGATCTGCCTGTGCTACCAGCAACAGTCATGACTGATCTTAGAAAACCGACAGGAGCAGATTTTCAAAATGATGCCATACCTTCCATGTGAACTTTTCTTCTCTTCTTCGTCCCTTGTATTCAAATTCTTCGCCCATCTTGCGAGTAGATACTTCAAGAACTTGAGAATCGTCTCGCAGTCTTTTCCAGGATCGTCATCTGTAGAATGACTTTATCACCCCCTCGAATGACACTATCACCCCCTCGAATGACAATATCACCCCTCGAATGACACTATCACCCCCTCGAAAAACTGTCAATCCAATTTTTTTATCAAATTAAAAAATCTTTTTCATCAAATTGAGAAAAAAATCTTTTTTTTCCCTCAAAAAATTTAATTTTTCGCTCAAATTGAAAAAATTTTAAACTTTTGATGGGCAGGGTGTTTCTTAACACCCGCGAAAAATCTTTTGTACTAAAATTTTTTTCTCCTATAAAAACAGACATCAGACAGAGAGAAATCCAGTGATGTCTCGTGTTGTTGTGAGAACGGACCGTGACTCTAGAGGCGGTGGTGTTTGCATTGTTATTCGTGATGTATACTCTTTTACTAAGCCAGCAATAGATTTCTCTCGTACAGAAGTCATAGCCATCGATGTTCTTATTTCAGTTTGTTTTCTACGAATTGTTGTGTGTTACCGTCCACCCAGTTATAGTTCCGATCAGACAAGAGTTTTTTGTGATTTTCTATCCGACCTTTTCTCAACATCTAATCATCCCTTCTTCCTGGTGGGCGATTTCAATTCTGATTCCCTGAGTCCTCCTGTGAGTCTTTCCGATAATATAATTCATTCTCTGATTTCCTCCTTCAACCTCTCGTTTCTGTGCCGCCTCCCAACGCGCCAAAACCGATCACTTGACTGGTTCGTTACATCTCATCCTTCTCTTTTCTCCGAGTCCCGTATTATTCCCTCATTTCCGTCTTGTGATCATTTAGGATTCGATACCAATATACATATATGCTTGGACCGTATCGACGTTGAACATGTTCCAGACTATTCTCGAACTGATTTTTCTGCTTTGAATGATTACTTGTCCTCTATAGATTGGGAAGCTGCTTTCGATATGTTCTTTTGTGTAGATGACCTTTACTCTCGCTTCCTACTATTCCTCCACCACGCTCTGTCCTTGTATGTTCCAATGAAGGCCCCTCGCTCGTCTTTCTCTGCCTATCCACCCCATATTCGTAGTTTGATCTCTTATCGAGATGCACTATTTCGCAATATTCGTTACCCACTTGTTCGAAAACTGTATGAAAAAGCTAGTTGTGATCTACTTAAACAAATCAACAAGTGGAATAAGCACTGCCTCAAGAAAAGGCTCACATCCTCTCGTAATTTGTACCGGCATATCTCTTCTCTCACACGTCCCAAACCCAATCCTCCTCGTTTTCTCATTGATCGAAATGGTTCTGTTTTGACTGACTCTCAAAGTAAATGTGACTTACTAGCAGCTGAGTTTGCCTCTTCCTTTACCCATGATGACGGTTTGTTACCCCGCCCCGCTGGAGATCCCATTCTTCCACAAACTAATCTAAGTATCTTTCTTCCGTATACTGTTTCACGTGCTTTGTCTAAATTGAAATACACGGGTAGTACCGGTGCCGATGGAATTCCTCAGCTTGTGTTCAAAATGTGTCATTCTTCGCTTTCGGTTCCTCTATCCCACATATACAACTTTTGTCTTATCACATCTTCGACTCCTGCTATTTGGAAGCATTCTTTTGTGACCGCAATTCCTAAACAAGGCAAAGAACCCTCGTCTCCTTCTTCCTATAGGCCCATATCGATATTGTCCCCTGCATCGAAGACAATAGAGCGCCTACTTCGTAAGACTATTATAGAGCATCTATAAAGATTGTTGTTGTTGTGTCCAATTATCAGCACGGTTTTCGAGAGAAGGCTTCTGTTGTCACCAATTTATTGATGTGTGAGGAAGACTGGACGAGAGCGCTAGGGAGTGGACTTTCCACCGATGTCATATATCTCGATTTTTCTCGAGCTTTCGATACAATTAGTATTCCTAAGCTTCTCTACAAGTGTAGACATTATGGTATACCATCTCAATTGTTATTGTTTCTGGAATCCTTCTTGACAGATCGCACTTTTTCAGTTCGCATTGGTAGGACTCGTTCTCCTCAATTTAATGTGACATCAGGGGTTCCCCAGGGTTCTGTTCTTGGACCCCTGCTATTCATCTTATACATAACTGATTTGAACCATGTACTAGCTCAATTCCCTAATGTGCATTTCCAAGCATTTGCCGATGATATTAAAGTGTATGTGTCTTATAACAAAGATACCTTTTTAGAGCGAAGTCAAGAACTACAACTTGCACTCGATGCTATTACTGTTTGGTGTGAATGTAATCAACTCTCCTTGTCTCCCAGTAAAACTCTTCATCTGCATATAGGGTACCAATCTCTCATCGCCTCCTATTCAATCTGCCATGTTCTGTTATCACGTGTCAACCAAGTTCGCGACCTGGGAGTACAAGTTGTCTCATCATTGCGCAGAGGCCCAGCTGTTGAAGATCGAGTGAGCAAAGCAACGGCAGCCATGTATTCACTCCTCCGTGCTGTTCCCATCAACGACCCAGTTATTCTACTCAAATGCTTTTCCACATATATACTTCCTCATCTAGAATTTGCATCTTGCTTCTGGAATCCATATTATAAAAAAGACTGCAAAATTATCGAGAAAGTACTTGAAGCTTTTACTCGTATTGTATACTACCGATGCTTTCCTAATCCTGATTATCCACGTGCACTTCCTTCTTATTCTTGTCGATTGGCTAACCTAGGTCTTTCTTCCTTGATAGACAGGCGGAAAGTCGCGGATCTTATGATGGGTTGGAAAATTTACAACAATAGTTCCATTGTCGCGAAGGAAAAGTTCTTCCAATGGGTTCCGATTACACGGACAAATGTTAACGGTTTGTATGTCGAAGCAACACAGAATACGGCCCGTTTCCATTGTTTCTCATTAAGGGTAGCACGTATGTTCACTAGATTATCGAGAGCACATAGAGCCAGATGTCCATGGTTTTCTATATGCCGATGACCTCAAAATTTTTTCCAAGAACAGAGACTCTCTTCAGAAAAGTCTGGATTCCATTTCCGATTACTCACTGACTTGGGGACTTGTGATATCAACTCAAAAATGCTTTATCATGCACTGTGGTCCTAGGAATCCAAAAGTAACATATAACCTAGAAGACAATATCATACCAACTACTTCATTAGTGAAAGATCTTGGCATTACATTTCAGGAAGATATCACATTCTCTAAACATATTGAACTAACCTCCCTAAAGTCCCAAAAATGTATAAACATGATCTTCAGAGCCTTTAAAACCAAATCAATTAAAGTTCTGCTCAGAATATACACCACATACATAAGACCCCTTATTGAATATGGGAGTGAGGTATGGTCCCCAGTAACTATCGGTCTCGTTAACTGCATAGAAAAAGTGCAAAGATCATTTACACGAAGGTTACTACAAAGGGCCGGATTACCCAAAATGAGTTATGTTGCTAGACTGAATTTTCTTTCCATCTCCTCGCTTGAATATAGAAGAAATGTGGCCGATCTTGTGTTCATCCATAAATGTCTGCACGGAAATATTCAAGTAGATTACTCAAATATGTTTAAACTTTGCCCATCGCCTTATTCGCTGAGAGAGTCGAATAACTACAGAATATGCTTGCCGTGTAAATATCAAAGCAGAACAAGCACTTGTGCCTCAAGAATGATTAATGTCTGGAATAAGTTACCTTGTTCTTTGGTTTCTACAAGCTCTTCTAGCATTTTTAGAAATGAACTTATCAAGCTTGATTGTGAAACCATTGTCACCAACTCTAGAATACATTTTTAATTCAAGTGCTTTGTTTCTTCAAATGTTTTGTTTCTGTTTCTCCTCTTTTTTTTCAATTTTATTTGTGTTCTCAGTTAGCTCTCGAATGATAAAGAGTGATTTGAATTTTTGGAATTTCAAGTTATTATTGCGGATGAATAGTTCTTAATTGCTGATGAATAGTTCATAACTGAAGATACAAGCTTTGCTTTCTTTGCTTTTTTTGTGTGCTTTCCTATTTTCCTAAAATGAAATGTTCCTCATTGTTCTTGTCATATTTAGATCTCACTTTTCATAACCTTCACTGAATTCACTTTTCTTGTGACAGTGTCATCTGTTTCGTCACTTAACATTATGTTTTGTTTCAAGCGAAATAAAGAATTGAAGAATTAGATGTGTTGAATGTTCCGAGTGAACACGTTTTTAAAAAAGCTATCATCAATATCATTGATACACTTTAGTCTTTCCGTTTCGAATCAGCAGACATATGGATGTAATTATTAGACACTATGACGCGCTCTGTAATAAATTGTTACAAGAATTGTCTTAGATTTCTTTTCTTTTTTTTTTCTTTGCTTCTTAAAGACACCATTGTTATCTGTGGTTTTTGAATGTTTGTTTTTGCACTGACAAGTGTAGATAAAATATATATATATATATGTGAAGAGAAAAAAAAGAGAAATGGTACAACATCCTCTGCGTCTTCTTCAACCCAATAAAATCAGCAAGTATTCCTTATCTACATGTGTTTCACGTCAATTCTTCTTCTTCTTCTTCCTCGCGCTTGTTCCCGCCTCGCAACAGGGTACGCGCTCCCCTGAGATGCAGGACAGACCTATCCTGGTAGAACCAGTGGCTGCCTGCTAGATCACTGCTAGTGTGATTAGCAGCAGTGGGGAGAGTCAGATTCGTGCATGAGCACTACTAACATTTCTTAACCCCCTTGGTTTGGGTGGATCTGTCCGGGGTGGGAGTCGAACTCGTGACTCTTCGCACAATGGTCTATCACACTACCACTATGCCACGCCCGGACTAAAGTGTTTTACCTCAATTATCAGTTTGAAATTCTCTTGAATTTGTATTTGTGAATAATCCTAATAGCAAGGTATTCAAAAAGTATTTAATCAGTTTGTCAGTTGATATCATTGTACCTCACTCCCATGTTTCCGATAATTAAAAACTTCATTGTGTTTTATTAATTCATTTTAATTTTAATTTATTCCCTTACCCCCCCCCCCTCCCAGTTTTCAAGCGACCCTTCACCAGAGTGTTTCTTACACCCGCACTGCGGGTGCAAAAAATCTATGCGCTCATCAAAAAGCCCGAAAACATTCAAATCTACGCACTCGAAAGAAGAAAATTTCGATTTTTACCTAGGAAAATCCCAAGTTTTCGAAGAAAAAATTCCAAAATCTTCAAAATTCTGGAAATCTATGCGTTCGAGAAAAATTATGCGGGTGGTAAGAAACACCCTGCCCTTTTCACCCATACATACACCGCCACTAGAAAGAAACTTCATGCATATACGTAATGATTATTATCCACGAATATCACAAGTCCACGGAATAAAGAATGAATAAATGAAAGTACCAGCTTTTTTGAAAAGTGCATGAATTTTACCCGCAGTGGAGAAACATCCTGGTATAGTAAAGAGAAGCGAAACAAAACCTGTTGCTCCGAATAGCCTCGCCGCTGACTCGATGCTCTCCCACTCTGCGAGGATCGCCGTCGACAACTCGACGTCGTGCTTGTTGCGGTCGTTGTTGCCTTCGATCATATCCTGAATAGATCACTACTTCTACTGCAGTACTTTTGTGATAAGACCAGTCAATTCTGAGAAAAAGGGCAAAAGAGAGCGTGCGTGACAGATAGATAAAGAGAGAGAGAGAGATAGAGAGAGTAAAAAGAGTGAAGAGAAAAATAGCCGAAAAAGAAAATGAGAAGAAAATGCATGAAAAAGATTTAAAATATACCAATTGAAAGAAAGAGACGTAGAGAGAGGAATATTCATTTCTAAAGTATACCTTGACGAGATCATTATCGACGTCTCTCATTGCATTCGCGAATTCATTGTTCCATCCTTCGTTCAAGTCCGGTTGTTCCAGTTCGAGCTTCACCAAACGTCGTCGTGTATCACCTTCTGATTCACCAAAAAGGCAAATCGGCTGTTTCCGTTGTCGCAGACGAGTTATTACCTTAAAGGCTGAGTTATAGAGAGAAAGAAAGAGAGAGAGAGAGAGAGAGAGAGAGAGAGAGAGAGAGAGAGAGAGAGAGAGAGAGAGAAAATAACTATTGAAAGGAAGAGAGAGTAAGATTTTTGAACAAAAAGAGCCGACTTTGCTTTTTGCTCCCTAAATCCACATTTGAACTTTATTATGACAGAGAAAAATCAGTTTCAACCATTTTATGGACTGGATCATAAAAGAGATCTTCTGGAGATGCTTTTGGTGAGAAAATTCCGATTTTGACCTCAATTCCACTCTTTTGACCAACAAAAAATTAACCTCTGCTTTAGATAATTTCTTGTTATCTGCCCTATCGACAGCCTTGTCTTCAGTTTTGGCCGAGTCCCCTCCTTTGTCTCCGCCCCCTGCCTCTCCCTTTTCTGGGTGGTTCATCCTGTGCTTCTCCATGTAATCTTGCCGCTGCTTCTCCGCCACATCCGCTCCCCGAATGAATTTTTTGCCTCCGGCCTGATTTGAAGATTTTTCATTTCTTCGGAACTTATGAACTTAGTTTTTCTTCCAAGTGATTTTAAAACTATAGGCTTCCGAGACATTCTCATGAAGATGAAATCAAAACCCTTCAAAAACCCTGAAAACCCTTCTCCGGACGTATCTCGTAAGAACAACAACACACCTCTCTCATAAAAGAGAGTGTTAATAAGCAAGTCTTCGATGCAAGCTGCTTGCCGGCAACAACAACAACAACAACATGAAGATAAAATTGACCAAGTTTACACAACTCTATTCTTCAATTCATTCCTCATTCGCTTTGCCAAACCAATTGCTTTGTAGTGGAAAATATTATTTTATCGAGTGCTGACATCGAGTATTCTCCTTTTTCACTACAAATATTCTCCTTTTTCACTACAAATATTCTCCTTTTTCACTACAAATATTCTCCTTTTTCACTACAAATATTCTCCTTTTTCACTACAAATATTCTCCTTTTTCACTACAAATATTCTCCTTTTTCACTACAAATATTCTCCTTTTTCACTACAAATATTCTCCTTTTTCACTACAAATATTCTCCTTTTTCACTACAAATATTCTCCTTTTTCACTACAAATATTCTCCTTTTTCACTACAAATATTCTCCTTTTTCACTACAAATATTCTCCTTTTTCACTACAAATATTCTCCTTTTTCACTACAAATATTCTCCTTTTTCACTACAAATATTCTCCTTTTTCACTACAAATATTCTCCTTTTTCACTACAAATATTCTCCTTTTTCACTACAAATATTCTCCTTTTTCACTACAAATATTCTCCTTTTTCACTACAAATATTCTCCTTTTTCACTACAAATATTCTCCTTTTTCACTACAAATATTCTCCTTTTTCACTACAAATATTCTCCTTTTTCACTACAAATATTCTCCTTTTTCACTGCAAATATTTTCCTTTTTCACTACAAATATTCTCCTTTTTCACTACAAATATTCTCCTTTTTCACTACAAATATTCTCCTTTTTCACTACAAATATTCTCCTTTTTCACTACAAATATTCTCCTTTTTCACTACAAATATTCTCCTTTTTCACTACAAATATTCTCCTTTTTCACTACAAATATTCTCCTTTTTCACTACAAATATTCTCCTTTTTCACTACAAATATTCTCCTTTTTCACTACAAATATTCTCCTTTTTCACTACAAATATTCTCCTTTTTCACTACAAATATTCTCCTTTTTCACTACAAATATTCTCCTTTTTCACTACAAATATTCTCCTTTTTCACTACAAATATTCTCCTTTTTCACTACAAATATTCTCCTTTTTCACTACAAATATTCTCCTTTTTCACTACAAATATTCTCCTTTTTCACTACAAATATTCTCCTTTTTCACTACAAATATTCTCCTTTTTCACTACAAATATTCTCCTTTTTCACTACAAATATTCTCCTTTTTCACTACAAATATTCTCCTTTTTCACTACAAATATTCTCCTTTTTCACTACAAATATTCTCCTTTTTCACTACAAATATTCTCCTTTTTCACTACAAATATTCTCCTTTTTCACTACAAATATTCTCCTTTTTCACTACAAATATTCAAGGTGTTAACAAATCAAGGTGTTAACAAATCAAGGTGTTAACAAAAACATCACAGAGTGTGGAACGAGTAATAGAAAAACATAATAGAAAAACAGAGAATAATGAGAGTTTAAGACATCACGAAAAGACAGTAGACAATGAGAGAATACCGTAGTCTGACGCTGTACCACACCTAGGTTTCGAGCAGAGCCAAATCTTTTCAATTTTTAAATAAACTGGATGAAAACGACGATAATGTTTTATAAAAGGGAACGAAAAGCAAACACAACGAAAGTTTTTTTAAAAAATTAATCGAAGAAAAGTAACCTCAACTGCTAAACTGTTCGCTTGTTTCCGCTTCAGAGCCATTTCTTCCTTTAACTTCTTTAGACAATCCATTCTGCTGTGAAGAAAGGAATCTGAATCGACCAAATGCGAAAATCTGAAATCCTCGCGAGGATCCTCGTTATGTGAAAGTGAATCATTGTTCCGATGGTTCTAATTGCAATCTTTGTTAAAACACTTTACATTAGTGCACGCCTTTCGCCTTAGATGTTGTCGAAAAGTCATTGGGCAAGACACAACTTGTAAACTTTTGGCCGTTACAGAATTACACCGTGCACACTGTGCGCACAGTGCGCACGGTGTAATTCTGTAACTATACAGTGTACGGTGTACATTTGTACGGTGTACAGTGCGCACAGTGTGCACGGTGTAATTCTGTAACGGCCAAACTTTTACAGTCCGGCTCTCGGCATAATCGACTGACTGTTACGGGCTGAGAAAACAATTGAATATTTTTATGTTTCTTAACAACAGGCACTGTAGTGTAGGGTGAAAATGCTAGACTCAGTTGTTTTTGCGAAATTTCGGCTTCGCTGTGATAAATTATATTTGCAACATTTCGTATGTTGTTGAATTCATGTTTTTCAACTTTTTTTTCGGAAAAAGGTTTATTTATATATATATATATATATAATATTCATTTTTTCTATTTTTCAGAAAGAGGTTTTACTCATGGTAACCCTCTTTCCCCCCTTTTCTTAGGCCACTTTTCCTCCTTTAGGCCCCCCCCCGGCGATTCTGTAATATAGTTGTCCCGTCGAATTCGCATTTTTGGCACTTTTTCCGTTCATCGTACCCCCGCGTTGCGTTCGCGTCGCGTCCCCCTTCGCGTCGCGGTTTTTACATCAAAAAAGTTATTTTTACATTAAAAAACGCTTAGGCTTAGTAAAAGTTTACGATAACGACGCCGTACGGCTTAGCTAACGAGGCCGTACGGCTTAGCTAACGAGGGAACCGCGACGCGAAGGGGGCCGCGACGCGACCGCAACGTGGGGGTACGATGAACGGAAAAAGAACCGCATTTTTTTGCATCAAACTTTTTCTAGGGTTACTTTACAAGCTAAAAACGATTCTGAGAATTGCGAAGCTAGATCTGAAGTGTTTGAGTATGAAAAAAAAAATCATTTGAAAAATTTTCTGTATTCAGCTATTATTCACTGTTTTTTTCTCGCTTAGGCTTAGGTAAAGGTTACGCTAACGAGGAAGTACGGCTTAGGCTAACGAGGCCGCATAAGAAAATTTCTCATATTATTAATTTTTTGTCGTCAATTCAATGACTAAGTTTGTCAAAAAAATAATGGAGACGTTTTTTAGAGGTACGGCATTTTTTAGAGGTACGGTAAAGCGCAGGCAGCCAAGTCGGACGTTTGTTCGCTATGTCAAATGCTTATAATTGTTATTCTATTTTAAATTTACATGTTCTAATAATTTTTTTTGTGCAAACATGTTTATACAGTGATTTAATGATGAATCATAACTTATTTAGGTACTGCATACAGTATTAAAAAATTTACAGGTTCGAGAGCAGCTCTTCTTTTTTACAGTTTCAAATGATTTTTTTACATACTCAAATGCTTCAGATCCAGCTTCGCATTTCTCAGAATCGTTCTTAGCTCGTAAAAAAACCTTAGAAAAAGTTTGATGCAAAAAATACTAATTCGACGGGACCACTATATACAGTTTCGCCGCCCCCCCCCTTCCCCTCCTCCCCCCCCCCTAGAGCCCCATTTCCCCTCCTCCCCCCTTCTTCGCTTAGATAGGGCCCTCTTTTTCCCCCCTTTCGCCTTTAGGCCCCCCTACCAAAGTCATGCTTAAGTAAACCCCCCTCCCCCCTTTCATCAGTCATTGAACTCTTATGAGAAAAAATTTATCCAATGAGAACTTTTTTTAATGTGGTCTTGTTAGCCTAAGCTGTAGGGCCTCGTTAGCGTAATCTAAGCGTAATCTTTACCTAAACCTAAGCGGAGAAAACAGTGAATAATAGCTGAAAACAGCTAAGTCAATTTCCTCAATTAGACTGGATAAAACTAAAATATCGTGGCTAATTGTTCTATACGGCCTCGTTCCTAAGCCGTACGGCCCAGGTTGTTTCTCCGACCCGCAATACGAGTAGACAAAATTTATGCGCTTTTCAGAAACCCCCAAAAACATTGAAATCTGTGCGCTTAGAAATTTTTTTTTCTTCGATTTCGTAGGGAAAGTCCAAATCATTTGAAGAATTTAATGTTGAAATCTGAAATTTTAAAAACCTATGCGCTCGAAAAAAAGTTGTGCGGGTGCTAAGAAACACCCTTGTACGGCCTCGTTAGCATCCATTTTACGGCACTTTTTCACTTAACCCCCTTCCCCTCCCAAAGGTTCCATGGGTCATACTTCTGACTCATTTACATTTTCAAAAAAAGTATTTTTACATTAAAAAACTATTTTTACATTAAAGGTTCTTTTTCCGTTCATCGTACCCCCGCGTTGCGGTCGCGTCGCGGCCCCTTTCGCGTCGCGGTTCCCTCGTTAGCTAAGCCGTACGGCCTCGTTATCGTAAACTTTTATTAAGACTAAGCGTTTTTTTAATGTAAAAATAACTTTTTTGATGTAAAAACCGCAACGCGGGGGTACGATGAACGGAAAAAGTGCCACATTAAAAACGCTTAGGCTTAGGAAAAACTTTACGCTAACGAGGCCGTACGGCTTGGGCGAACGAGACCGTATCAAGAAAATGACCCAATAACTGACCCAAAAAATGACCCAATTGAACATCTGAGAGGGGGGGGCTAAAGTGAAAATTTTCCCATTTTACCTAAGCCTAAGAGAGAAAAAATCAGTGATTAGTGACCTGCTCCCCCCCTAAGTAAAGTGTTGCACCCCAAGTAAAGTGCGCCTCCCAAGTAACAAACTGCCCATTTTATGTCACAGCTTTGCAATAATTGAACTTTTTCGTGTGGTGGAGAGCTTTAATCAGATCTCAGTTTTCTGATGTTCTTACAGTTATTCGTATCACTGCAAGTAACTAATTCGCATAAAACATTATTGAGATAAGTTTCCTTGCAGAGAATGTCGGTGTTCCACGACGAAGTCGAGATTGAGGACTTTGAATTCGATGAAGAGAACGACGTATATCACTATCCCTGTCCTTGTGGGGATAGATTCGAGATAAGCAAGTCAGTGGACACGCCAAGGGCTACAAGTCGTGGCACTTTTTTACTTCGTGAGGTAAGGCGGAGCTTCGACAAAGGGAAAGTGGCGAGTATGGGTGAGAGAGTGTGTGTATGCATGAGTGTTGGAGAAAAAGAGTAGAGAGAGAGCAAGCGCGTCATGACCCAAGGAAAGTGGAAGAGAGTGTTTGTGTATGAGAGAGTGTCTGAGAAAAGGATTAGAGAGAGCATGCGCGTCATAATCCATCACCATGTGTATGAGAGAGTGTCTGAGAAAAGGATTAGAGAGAGCATGCGCGTCATAATCCATCACCATGTGTATGAGAGAGTGTCTGAGAAAAGGATTAGAGAGAGCATGCGCGTCATAATCCATCACCATGTGTATGAGAGAGTGTCTGAGAAAAGGATTAGAGAGAGCATGCGCGTCATAATCCATCACCATGTGTATGAGAGAGTGTCTGAGAAAAGGATTAGAGAGAGCATGCGCGTCATAATCCATCACCATGTGTATGAGAGAGTGTCTGAGAAAAGGATTAGAGAGAGCATGCGCGTCATAATCCATCACCATGTGTATGAGAGAGTGTCTGAGAAAAGGATTAGAGAGAGCATGCGCGTCATAATCCATCACCATGTGTATGAGAGAGTGTCTGAGAAAAGGATTAGAGAGAGCATGCGCGTCATAATCCATCACCATGTGTATGAGAGAGTGTCTGAGAAAAGGATTAGAGAGAGCATGCGCGTCATAATCCATCACCAATTAATAAGTATCACTTGTTATTGACATTTTATGTTCACGTTTTCATTTTTTTTCATTTTTATTTTCATTAAAGTTTCAAATTTATCAATAACAAAGCAGAGAACACAAATCAATCGCATGGATAAGTGGAGGTAATTCCTTTGAGTGATGCATGCAGTCTCATGTGCTTTGGATGGCGGTATATAAACCTCCATTCACCCAAATAGCTTTCAAGGGTGAATGGTTAACAACCTCGTGAGTATAGTTCTGCGGCATATTTTTAATAACTAAATACAATGCCCACCAGGGCCGGTTTTTTCGTTTTTGTTTTTTTGTGTCTGTGTGTCGTCTGTCTGACCAGTCTTCTGTGTCATGACTAGGTCTTCTGTGTCATGACTAGGTCTTTTGTCTCATGACTAGGTCTTTTGTCTCATGACGAGGTCTTCTGTGTCATGACTAGGTCTTCTGTGTCATGACTAGGTCTTCTGTGTCATGACTAGGTCTTATGTGTCATGTGTGTTACTAGGTCTTGACCTGTCAAGATGTTCTCACCCAAAAAACTTTTAATATTAACAATTATATATGCTTTCAGAGAAATGTTGGAGCTCGGTGAGGATGTAGCTACTTGTCCGTCCTGTTCGCTGATAGTGCGAGTGATATATGACCTGGACAAGTTCTGCAAGATGGAGACTCTTTCCATCGCTGACTCCAGGACTGAAGAAACCGCCGCATGAAGAGAGGAGCATTTTATCTGTACTTCCAACTGCTTTAAATTCTTCCGAGAACATAAGCTGAGTCCTTGGTAGTGCATTGCATAGCTCATCAGAACTTGTCGAAAAATTCAAAAATGACCGCTCGGCAGAGCGGGGGGCTTAGACAAATGAGAAGCAAGCGAGAGCTGAGCGGCAGTAAAATAAGAGAATCATTATTCTAAGCCCCCCGCCCGGAAGACCGGTCATTTTAAAAAAATTTGACAAGTGCTGGTGAGCTATGGTGCATTGGTAACGCGCTCTGTCCCGGTGACAATGAGACTACTGGGTTCGATCCCGCCCCGTCATCTGGCTTTTGTCACTGTCGTTGTGTAATCTTTTTTCATCTTCCGAGAAGATTTAAAGTGTCTGATTAGCTACTTCGCACGTCTATTTCTTTCATGCAAGCGACAATTAGTCTTTTTTATAAGTTTTCTGTTAAATATGCAATACTGGTACTTCTAAAATGGCTGAAATCTATCGTAAATTCACCGCTATCCGCAAATTCATTCTGCTTTTCACAACTAAATACTGTTATCTGTTGATTTTTAGATTATGATCTTCAGTCTGAAAGTAATTGGAGAAGAGGTTACAATAAATTCTTAATCAATTTGAACGATATTCATATTTGTTAAAAGCAGTGTTCTTCAAATGCTTTTTTCTCTGTTTTGCTGTTTGCTAAATTTGAAGAGAAAAACGTTAAAATTTTTAAAAAGTGATTGCTAAGCACAATAAAGATATAAAGGTATTTTTTAAGAGCGTCTTGAAAGGTAGGCCAAAGCTGACTTGAATTTTCAGCTTTCGAAGCTCTTTCTAAATCCGTTCTTTTCTACTGTTAATATGAATTCTGAGGTCAAAATGGCTGAGAAAGTAGGAGGAGGATGGGATTTTCTTTTAATTATCGGTTGATTTGCTTTGAAAATGAGAGCAATAATAAAATATAATGTGCTTTCTCAATTTGTTCTACATTTCTACGAAATTTTTTTCCGATTTAGGAAAGAAAGCACGTAATTGTAGAGAATCAGACAGAAAACATAGACCTTTAATAAGTGGGCAAAAGATATTAAAATTATCTATTCAAACTTTTATTCTCGGTGACAATATATGCTTATGAATCATAAGTTATGATGCTCCTGACTGTCAAGCAAGCATACCAAGGCTGGCAAAACGATTCCAGTCCGAGATCAGATCTCGCAACTATGTTAAGAAGGCTTCTTTATATCTCTGAAAAACGAGCGAACATATCAGTACGACAGCTTAAAAAACTTGAAAATCCGAAATTCAATCCAGAAACGCCACATTTCTCAATAAAAAGGCAGCATCTTACCAGCAGTAGCAAAACCGAGGAAACCGTAATTTGATCCCGCAACTCTCCTTTAAATTACTAAATCACAAAAAAAAGCATCTTATTAGTCAATACCTTAGTTTTGAGATTGATCATCATCTTTATCCCGTGATCATTACAGATGTTACAAACATCACAAAGTATCCAGCAAAAGGCATTGCACTCACATTGCTTTCGTATATAAATAATAAAAAAATTGAATGAAATGAAATTCCAATTAAAGTTGTAAACAAAATCTTATCTTAAATACTGACGTGGAATTATCAACAATACACGGTTAGAGAATGATTCAGAAGAAATGCTAAGAATGCTATCATCCATATTGTTGACTATTGCATACGTACGATTAGAAAACGAATGAGCAGTAATGTTGTCACTAGCTTTAACAAGCGGAAAAAGCTTATTTGAGAGGCCACGAGTATTTGATTCTTTGATAGAGAAAAAATCAGTGATCAAAACATCGGATGAGCCGATCAGAATAGAATGTAGTAATCGAAAAGTTGCTATTTGTCTTCTATCCAGTAAAGATTGCAAATCAAACATTTCACAAGCTAGTCTATAACAAGTCCATGGTATATTACAGCGAAAGAAAAGGCGTCTTAAAAACAGATACTGGACAATTTCAAGCATACGCTTCTCGTATAACAAGTGTGGAGCATATACAGGGGAAGCATACTCTAAAAAAGAACGTATGTAAACTTTGTAAACATGTGTCAAAACTATGGGATTACACGATTTTATTGCTATAAAAAGAAAGTTTACACGTTTAGTTGCTTTATTAACTATGTCAGTAATATGATTAGAAAAAGAATGGTTCTCTGAAATTATCACTCCAAGATCTTTAATAAACCCGGGTGTGTGCAATGGCTGCCCTTGATCTCGCAGCTTTCTTTAACATCTCCGAGGTAAAGTTAACCATCTTATCTGCATGATAACAATATATTGATAAGATGGTTAATTTTATTCCTAAATGGCCAACAAACATCTCACCAATAGAATGCCTAAGCTATCCAGTCTGCTTTGGTATATTAACAAAATGTTTGTTCCTATATCTCTGTCAAAACACATCTAATCTGCCACAACTCTTCTTCGCATCTTCAAGTCACAAGCGAGCATCTCACCAAATCGCAAAACGCTCCTGATATGAAATCGATACCACAACTCTCCTGGAAAATCCTAGAATACAAGCAAACATTTCATGAAAACAATAAAAAAAACTGGCGAAAAGGCACAAAATCTTAATCTTCTTCTTCCTAGCGTTGTCCAGCGACGGCAGGGTCCGCTTTGTGGATCTTCTTTCTCCACTTGTCCCGATCGAGGGCATCTTTCGGGCTTAGATGACTGGTTTTCAAGTCCGCCTTGATGGTGTCTTGCCATCGCTGCTTCGGTCGCCGACGAGGCGCAGAGGCATCTTTCGGTCGCATAGTACGCCTGTGACATCTCTCCATTTTATCCATGCTCCGTTGACACGTGAAAGCACGTCAGAGTCGATGCCTCCGCTTCTCTGATTGTTCGATCCAAGGTAGCGGAAGCAGGTGGACTTCGTCAGTTCTTCGCTGTTTACCTTGATGGTCTCTTCGGAGGGTACTGTTTCCAAGTACTCCGTCTTTGAAGTAATCAGACGTAGTCCAAAATGACTGAGTCGACTGCTCCAGTCCTGCACTTTTTGCTGAAGCTCCTCTTTCGTTTTAGCTGAACACGTCATTCGCTTTCCTGTACGGATGGTTTAGAAAGGTCACTCTGTAGGTCATGAGTAATAGTGTCCATGACAAGAATGGAGAGGAGTGGCGATGGAGAGGAGTCACTCTTTCGCTCTGCTATCACACTGAGCGGTGACCCTTCCTATTGCTCTCATATTGATTCTTTCTATATCAATTGTTGAGCCAGTCCTTTTCTCAAACCAATTCCAAACAAACAGATATGTCTGTTCCCTCGTCAGTTTCTCAACCCTCATTTGATGTACAAATTCTGATCCAAGCTGTCAACCGTCAAAGCGACCAAATCTCCCAACTTCTGAATGCAGTAACCTCAATGATGACGACATTATCTTCTCTCATTCCTCTTCTCTCTAAGCTCACAACCCAAACCCCGGCCCCTCCATCCAACTCTTTGATGACTTCCTCTCTCATATCGCAGCCTGAACTTCTCGCCTATGACGCGGTCAGGAGAGTCCTTCAGGAAGACAAAGTCATTCTAGAAGAGAAGGCTCACAACATCGTTTTGGTCGGCATTCCGGAGGAGATAAGAAAAGACGCCACGGATCAACATGATGGAAAACTTCTTGATTCTCTCGTTAGTGAACTCAATATACCTTCTCTCACTAATGCATTCAACCAAGGTTCTATCACTCATCGACGCTTCGGAAATGAAGAGAACAAGAGAAGAATTCTTAAGATTCATTTTCCATCGCCATCTCTCCGAACAGAAGTACTTCGAAAACTACGAGTCCGTCGTCCTGAAGTACTTCGCATATTTCCTCACGCGTACGCGAGAGAAGACCTTACCAGAGAAGGACTCCAACTCGAGAAGGACTGCAAGAAACTCGCTAAAGAAAGAAACGACAAAGCTGGATTGATGGAGTGGGGGGTACAAGGAACAAGGCTCATTCGATTCTCTCATCCGCGTCCTCTATACACTCCGAAGACAGACGCTGAGGCTAATGGTTCTCTTCAAAACGTGACGGTGACAAGAGGAAAAAGGATGGACGCAAACGATGTACAGAAATAGGTCAGTAGTGCTGATGGCGATAGCCTGTTTACTTCTTCTGATATTTGGAATAGCCAACATAGTATTAGAGGAAATTTTAGTTTTTACTATAGTAATTGTCGCTCTATACGGAATAAATTGTACGATCTTAATCATTTATTATCTTTAACGCAATACAATGCTATTTGCTTTTCAGAAACTTGGTTACACGATAGTGAACCTGATGTCATTTTACATTCAAATAAACCATATTCTGTTTTTCGTTCTGATAGAAACTCTAATATCAGTAACAGAGGTGGCGGAGTAGCAATTTTAGTGCAATCTAGACTCAGTCCAGTAGCAACTTCGTCGATGTCAGTTTCAGAATGTGAAGCTATTACAGTTGAGTTACAATGTAGTGACAAAAATTCATATTTTTCTCGGGTTAGATTAATGTGTGTTTATCGATCTCCCAGTGCCCCAGACGATATCATGAATGAGTTATTAGCATACTTCTCTTTAAATACCATTCCCAATGTCCCTCTCATAATCGTTGGTGATTTGAATTTGCCTTGTATTGATTGGGACAAGTTGACGTGTTCTAAGAGCTATTCTTCTACTCAATTTCTTAATTACTGTTGTGATAACCATTTCACTCAGTACATTCTGATGCCGACTCGAAGTCAGAACATTCTTGATCTTCTTTTATGCAATCATCCGATTATCTCTTCTTCTAGTGTTATTGCTCCCTTCACATCCCAGTGCGATCATAATTCTATTTGTTTCGATTGTATTACCTCCAAAGTATTCGATGACATAATCAAGCCTATAAAACTTTATTCTGAGGCAAACTGGCATATGATTGATTACTTTATTTACTGTCATGATTGGACCTTGGCATTATCATCTCTTGACCCTAATCAAGCTTACAACTATATCGTTGATCTACTATGTGACCTTATCGATCGCTTTGTGCCAACTGTTGTTCCTAATTCGTCCTCCTATAGATATCCAGCGCGTATTCAACGCTTATTCAATAAGCTTCAGAAAGTTTCAATTACTGCTCCTTACTCCGAATATTGTAAAAATCTATCAAGAAATTTTTCTTCTGAGCTTTATGATTTTGAAACATCTAAGGAATCTTCTCTGATTGTTAAAGGCAACCGTAAACAGTTTTTCTCGTATTGTACAAATCGTATTAAATCTCAAAACGATTCCTATGTTTTGTATGACAGTAGTGGAACGGTAGTGACGGACCCTTCCATAAAAGCTGAAATGTTTTCTTCTCAGTTCTCATCAACTTTCTCTGAACCGTCTCAGAATGTTCTTCCTGTCCCTATTTTAGCTCCCTTTGATCAACACTTTTCTCTTGAAATAATTGATGATCAAATGATAATCGAGGCTGTTTCTAAGTTAGAGAATAAATGTAATACCTCACCCGATTCCATTCCGAACATTTTTATCAAAAAAATGTAAATTTGCGTTGTTGAAACCTCTGCGTATTTTATTCAACAACTGTTTAATGACTGGAATCGTACCCGATATGTGGAAGTTTGCTATTGTAAAGCCTCTGCTCAAAAACAAAGGACCTCCTATCTTATCAAATTACAGACCCATTTCTTTAACCTGCTCGATTTCTAAAGTAATGGAAAAAGTTATTGTTAATTCTATTTCAAAGTATCTTGAAGAGCGTTCATTGCTCTCCCCTTTTCAAGCCGGTTTTCGACCTAATCGATCGACAATCACTTCTTTAGCCGAATCATATTCCTTCATAACCCACTCTCTGAGTTCAAGTATTGATATTGATGTAATTTTCCTAGACATCTCAAAAGCTTTTGATTCTGTAGATATTCGATTTCTATTGTTTAAATTGAATTCACTTGGTATTGTAGGGCCAGCACTTAAATTTATCTCTTCTTTCCTCAACTCCCGTAAACAATCAGTGATCATCGATGGTATCAACTCAGTACCAGCTTCAGTTTTAAGTGGTGTTCCTCAAGGTTCTTCAATAGGCCCGTTGTTGTTTTTACTGTTCATTGACGACATCAAGAAAGTTATCCCTGCTACTATTCGCTTCAGTATTTTTGCCGATGATGTTAAGCTGCTAGCTCAAGTACCCTTATATTCAGATGACTTACAAACAGCAGTCAACAATATATTTGAGTGGTGCACTCAGTGGAACCTTACTCTATCAACTTCTAAATGTACTGTTCTTCATATAGGCAAGCAATCGGTGTTTCACCCCTACTCTATCAACCATATTCCATTGATTGTTACCAACCAGGTTAAAGATTTAGGGATTTTGTTAACTCATGATTTCCGTTTCAATTCTCATATTGAGAAGATTTGTAAAAAAGCCTCTTCTACTGCAAACCTTATTCTGAAGGCTTTCAAGACCAAATCATGCGAAATGCTCATGCTTGCTTTTAATGTATACGTTAGACCGATTCTCGAATACGGGACTGAAATTTGGTCCCCTACCACGAAATACCTCATCAATGATTTAGAATATGTACAACGTAATTTTACTAGAAGGCTATTATATAGATGTGGTAATGTAAGCCTGCCTTATTCTCAGAGATTGAAACTGCTCAAAACTGAGTCATTAGAATATCGTCGAGCATTCAGAGATCTATGTTTTTTGCACAAATGTTTACATAACAAATGCTCTCTCGATTTTTCCTTTCTATACATTTTATCTCCCCCCAAGTATAATACAAGACAAGCGCACTCTCTCAGAATTCGTCTGCCTATCGTTTACCCGGCTAGGTTGTCTACGTTTGTCTCTAGATCAATAGCAATATGGAACTCCCTTCCGGAAGATATCGTTGTAATCGAAAGTTCTTCAAGTTTTGCGACAAGACTAAAAAAAATTCCATTTGAAGTTGTGCTTCCTTGTCCGAGTGTAACAGATTGACGATTATTTGTATTTACATACATATGTATAGGACACAATCTTCTGATTATAAATAACTATAGACGCTATTTCATATCATTTTTTTTTCTTAGATGATATTTGGATTAGTTGAATGTCATTCAGCACTTTTGAATGAATGATTGTTTTTTTCTTCTTTGTCTCCCTATCCTACGCGTCCATGCTAATTGGAACTACCATTCATAATTGTATTACAAGTTGTTGTTCTTGCATGGAATAAATGAATTGAATTGAAATTGAATAGCGCTGATCCGTGATGTAGGCCCACACTCACTGGAAAACTATCCGAGATTCCGACGGGACACCTGACGTTGCTCGTGGCATCTACGTAGAGTAGCCGGATCCAATCAATTAGAAGTTCAGGCATTTCGTGGTCCCGAAGGGCGTACATGATGAGCTCGTGTGGTAGTCGGTCAAATGCTTTTTCTAGATCGAGAAATGCGAGATGGAGTGGTTGCTGCTTCTCCCCGTGTTTCTCCATCAGCTTGCGAGCAGTGAAAACAGCGTCTGAAGGGCCTGTTCCTTGACGAATCCACATTGGTTGCGTTGGAGCTTGATGATTTCTCACAAGCGCTGTTCGAGGACACGTTCGAAAATTTTCATTGTATGGCAAAGAAGGCGTATCGGTCGGTAATTCGAACAGTTTACTGGATCTCCTTTGTTCTTGAAAATCGGAACCGTGACATTTTTCAACCAATCTGCGGGTGCTCGATCAGTTTCCACTATCGCGTTGAAGAAATCGGTAAGCCAGGAGATCGCGGTGTCTCGTAGTTCCTTGAGCTTCCATAAGTCGGCTGGTAGCTCGTCTGGACCTGGGGCTTTGGAACTCTTCATAGCGTAAACGGCTTTCGAGACTTCGGCACAAGTGATGCGGAAGACTTGGTCGGCTAATTTCGGGCTTTCTGGAACATCCTTTTCTTGTAATTCTACATTTGAAATTTCTTCGAAGTGCTTTTGCCAGCGTCAGAGGATCTCTGTATTATTCTTTTGCCTTCGCCCGTCTCTCGTCTTGACACATTTGTAGTGCTCGATGTCAAGAATCTTCTTTTTCCTCGCTTTCGCTAGCCGGTATATGGTCTTTTCTCCTTCCTTCGAATCCAAGCGGTCGTAGAGTTCACGATGATGTCCAGAACGCGTGGAGGCTACGGTTCGCTTTGCTTCTTTTTTCGCAGCCTTGTACTCCTCCCAGTTCTCGTCTGTCTTCTCGATGAACCATCTCTTGTAAGCCGCTTTCTCTGCTCGAACTCCATGCTGCACTTTGTCTGTCCAAAGCCATGTCTGCTTGTCGATTCTTCGGCGTCCAGGTTTCGTCGTTCCTAGAACTCTTCTCGCGTCGGTGGTTCCAGAGTCTCGAAGCGAGGCCCATGTCCTGTTCATGTCTTCCGGATTGATTTCAGGGAAGGTAAAACCAATGACGACGGCTGATTTAAATTTCTGAAGCTTCCATAATTTGATGGTGGCCGGGCAAGTTACTTGTACTCTATTCTTCACGTTGACACGCAGGTCAGTGATGACCAGCTTGTGTTGAGGGGCGAGACATGCGGACGGAATCACCTTCGTGTCGATCAATACCGGGAAGTCTCGTTTTCCTAACAACATGAAGTCTATTTGGATTGTGTTGAGGCCTCTGGAATACGTGATCATTTGGCTCGTTCTCTTCTGGAAGAAGGTGTTGGATATGACAAGACCAGCTGCTTCTGCGAAGTCGAGGATTTGGTATCCATCGCTGTTACTATTCCCATTTCCTTTTCCACCGTTACAACTGTAACCGCTGCTTTCTCCTCCAGCATGTCCGTTGAGATCCCCTCCAAGTAACAGAAGATCTTCTGCGGGGCAGTTCATAACGTGTTCGTGTAGATCCTGCCAGAACTTGTCCTTATCCTCTCCATCACATTCAGTTTGTAAGCGTATGCGGAAAAAATCTGGATACGGCGGTTGTCGGCATCAATGGAAATAGACATCAGGCGGTCAGAGTGACGTTGAACTTCGGCTACTCGGCTTTGAAGATCGTCACTCACTACGATGGCGAACCCGTGGACTTCCTCATGCAATGATAGATGAGCTTATATCCTTCACCGATATTCCGTGACTTCTGCCTGTGTGAGGTGGAGGACTCTGTGGACAGTTTTCATCGATTGATTTAAAGGGGCGTGTCACATCGAGAGACTTTTTCTCTGACCGCAAAGACTCACTCCAGCTTATCTTTATCTTTCTCTCTTTCTCTATTTATCTTTCTTTCTCTCTCTTTTTTCTCTCTCTCTCTCCTCTCTCTCTTTCTCTCTCTCTTTCTTTATCTCTCTCTCTCTTTCTCTCTCTCTTTCTCTCTCTCTCTCATTTCTCACCCTCTTTTATCTCTCTCTCTATTTTTATCTCTCTCTTTCTCTCTCTCTTCTCTCCTTTTCTTTCTCTCTATTTCTCTATTTCTCTCACAATCATACACTATTTCTTTCTTTTTCTCTCTCTCTCTCTTTCTCTTTCTCTTTCTCTCTCTTTATACTCTGTCAGATATTTTTTCTCTGAATCTCTTGAAAAACATAACCATCCACAATGCTTTTATCTGCGTCTCTCAATATTACAAGTTATTTTCTTTTACGCTCTCTAACGTTTTTCTCTTACAGTGCAGTCTTTCTCAGAAAGACACACTTTTTATACACTCTCTCCGATGTGTATTTTTGAATCTTTTATTAGACAATTTTTATCATGTGTTTCCAATAATCACTGTTTTCATACACGCATAATCTATGGATACGATCTTGGAAGGAAGCCATCTCCTACTCTCGCAACTTGCACTCTTTGCGGTAAAGAATACGTCACATATTCTTCCGCCTTTGTAGAACAAAGAACACAAAGATTAGCAACATCATTTTATCATCTCAAAGACAAAACGAAACAAGCAATAGAGGAAAGTTAACTACATAGCTTAGTATTTTATTACGTTGAGAAAAAAAAAAGAAGAAGCAAACCGAGTAATAACAAATCAGAATACGTAATGTATTCTTTCGCCTTTGTAGAACAAAAAAAAACAAAGATTAGCAACAACATTTTATCATCTCAAAGACTAAACGAAACAAACATTAGACGAAAATGAACTAAATAACTTAGTATTTTATTAATTGGAGAAAAAAAAAACAAAGCAAGTAATAAAAAAAAATAAATCTAATTTCAACTGTTCATTTAGATAAATCTACATCATCCCTTATATCCATATGGGATTGTGTTGTACGTCCCCCGGACGATAACCCTTTTGTCAAACACAGCGTTCAACTTCTTCTTTTGAAGAAGAGATGTCACCGCGTGACTTCTTTCAGTGACTATTCTGTCGTAGGTAACGGTGACAGGGAGAGGTTTTTCACCTTTCTTCATTTCCCTTACAAACTGGCGCATCTGCTCGAAATGAATCTTCTGCGACGCTTCGGACGTGAGAGGGAAGCCTTTGCACTTTACCACGCTCTTTTCCTGCAAGAAATCAAGACATGTTTCTCCAATTTGAAATCCTAGTGAACCAATGAATGTAAAACTCTCACCATGCCGTCATGCGTGACGTATTTGTATGCGTAGGCTTTCGGCCCCTGCGACACGAACTCTGTTCCTTTTCCAGGAATTTCGTCCGTCAGGTCCCCGAGAAAGTTCCCCTTCAACTCCTCCAGGGGATCCACTTCACTGTCTTTGTGAAGGTAGATGACCGAGTCCGTGTCTAAAAAAAAAATTAGGGTTGAAACAAAAAGAATCGGAATATAAAGCAAAGAATAACGAACAGATTTAAACGAACCACAATACAGCAGTCTGGAACTTTGCACTCGCGAGATTATATTGTATAGTGTCACTCGCGCGTAAGCCGTCGTGAGCACTGCCGACGCCAGGGAAGTTGTGCTTATCGGCTCGGAGTGGCCAGTCTTCTTCTTGAAGGAGACCCAAAGCTTCTCATCGGTAAGGACAATAATGTCCCCAACCTCGGTCTCGGCCTCGATCAGAAGGCTGTGCAGTCTTTCGGGGGAGACAATCATTTCCTGTTGTTTCCTTCCTGAGCGTTCTCCGAGTTTTCCCCACTGAAAATTCAGAATAAATTGTTTGTAATTATCTAATACACAGATAGAATCTTACCAAGGAGTTGAGCATCAGCTTTGCGACTTGTCTTGCTGCGCTGTTTGGCACCATCTTTGCAGGGTCGAGCGTCACTCCTTCTCTTCGCTTGAAGGCCTCAATGTACTCGGTCTGCTTCATGGCGTCATCGCCAACGTCTCTAGGCCATCCGCTTGCCTCCTTCAAACAGCTTCATTTTTGAAAAGATCATATGAGAATCAACAACACACTACTAAACAATAATTAAATTCACTAACCGTTTTGAGCTTCACAAATGTGTTCATGTACTCGGAGAGAATACCGTGACATACATGCCCGCTTTCAGGATTCATCTCGTATTGGCTCCAGTCCGCATAATGTCTTCCCTGAATTGTAGTAATGAATGACTGTGATATATGTATATATATGAAAAGTGACTACCTCATAGGCGTTCAGAACTATATAGCCAGTTCTCAAGGCGAGCTTGATCTCCTCCGTGGCCCATGTTCCCTCGAAAGCCCTCTCCTCATCTGTATGCGCACAAGAACTCTCTGGGGACTTTTCCAGAGCACATTGTTGACATAGTGCGTAGATGCACTTTCCTCCCACTCTCATGCATAGAACCGGTAGATGCAGTTTGGGTGGTGCCAATACCTGAACAATAGGATTGTAAATAAGTAACAGGGACGTTACGAATTCAATAAGAAAACATACTCTACACTTGAGGAATCCATTTACGCCCAAATCTTGTGCATCATTGATTGGGCACGGGATATCCTCTCCAGAAACGTAGACTCCAACGCCGATAGGATATGGCTTGTACTTGTTCGTGAATGGGTACAGGCTGAAAGCAGATTGTTGAACATAAAAAAGAGCATGCAAAGAGATAATCAGTAACCTGCAAACATCTTGATATCGGATGCTCCATCCTTCTTGACATTTTGCGTGTAGTTTGAACGTCTCGGTTCTTCCGCCAAAGAACGCATCGTTGATATCAAGAGGCTCCTCAATTATAAATTTATAGGCAAGTCGTTTAAGGAGAAAACAAAAATAAAACTTACTAGAATTCGATGCTTCAAAAACATGGTCCTCATCTCCTCATCTTGACGCAGCATGTTGTTGATTTCGCACTCCCGATAGACCTTCACCTTGTAGTTTGGCTCGAGTACGCTGAGCCTCAACTTGTCGTCACGTCTTATTTCGGCAGCTGTACGGCCCAGTATGACGGCGTTATCCTGGTATGAGCAGGTGCATGCGTGGTAGTAGCATCCATGTACCTACGAAATATTGTTTTTAAAAAACCCAAATGTTTCAACATTATCAGCTAACCTCGATAGCTACCGGCTTCTTGCCCTCTCTAGGAGTGTAGCCGTCCACGTGGTATCTTGTTCCAGGGACTCTGTGTTCCCCGCCGTGCGTTGCGTCCTGAATCCTTTGTCCCTTCGTCTCACGAAGGTATCTGTAATAGTTTAAAGTTGAACAAAGCACAAAGAGATTGAAATTTATTTGAGTAACTTACGCCAGAAACTTGAGGGCTAGGATGCTCTGTCTCTTGCATGGAAGTATCGGTGCTTCAATCGCCAGATTCTCCTTTTTCAGAAAATTCCTCCGGAAGATGAGCATAGCTGCACTTGCAGCTGTGACACTCTCATGGAAAACGTGAGTGCCCGATATACGGAAGCACTCCGTGTCGAAGGCCGTTGCTCCTCTGCTGAGCAAAGCTACATCAGAGTAGCAGTAGGCCAAAATTTCCAGCCGAAAATTGAATTCTGCTTCACTTTGAGCCGCGTGCCACTCCAAAAACTGTTGTTTTCCCTCTTCCTTCATTTGAGTGGGATTGTAGAAGGTGGAGTCCGGAATGGCCCCAATGTAGCTGTAGTTTTGAGGGCAGTTGAAGAGATGGGGGAAGTAGCCTGAATTGAAAATATTTTACAAGAGATGAGGGAAATAATTTAAATTGAAAATATTTTACATCAACTGTTCTTGTAAGAGAATACAACAAACCTTTCTTTAGCTCCGGTATTCCAAATGCCTTGGGGAACGATGCGAGTGGCATCTGCAGAAAGTTTAGCGTGTCCACATACCGCACGCTCCTGTTGACCATATGCATGAGCTTTAGTCCCGAGAGTATCATCTTACTCGGGACATCGTCGCTCGACATCATGGTTCTCAGCAGAAATTGGCCGTCATACCTCAAGCAATACATGATTGAAGAGGGATAGAAAACGAAAGAAATCAATGAGTGTCAAGAGAGTAAGAAAGTTGACTTACCCCTTTAGGTTATGCGCAAGAACCGTTGCGTTACGGTTTTCCTTCAGGTTCAGCCACTGGACGAACTCGCTGACCAGGTCCCTGTTGCATTCATCCAAACCATGCCATACATGGACACGACGCCCACCGCATTGGTTGCACGATTCTCGAGACTTGTGAGACTCTGGCGTGGTGTGCTGGCAGGCACTGCACGAGCGGATGGCAATGATGACGTTCGGCTTGTGAACGTTTTTACCATTCTCGCTCACGACTGTCGACTGAACAAATGAATCTTTGAGGGCTAGTTTTGAGAGAGCTAGTGAGAGAGAGCTAGTTTAAAAAAATATACATATGTACTATGTACCTCAATATCGAAGGCGATAGTCTTGAGTCGAAATCTGGAGGAGATGGGGCTCGCTGGTGCAATGAAGCACGTTGGGTGGTCTTTAGGCATATCCGTTTTGCACCGAGGGCAAAACGACATGCCACACATGTGATCTCGTCCTGTCCGTCCTTCGTTGATCAACTACAAAAAAAATATGTAGTAACGCTTTTTCCTGGGTGAACAAATCAAGTAAATTGAATAACCTGATTGCACGTCTCACAGATTTGAACGCGCTCGCATCGTGATGCACCTCCTCGGACACCCTGCTCCAAGTGACGTTTGAAGCAGTCCTCGTTGTTGAAGACAAATCGACACCGAGTGCATTCTTTATGCAGCTGACCACTACACTCTTCGATGCGCGGGTGGGTGCAGAGAGAGCATCTCAGGGGGCAATTGTAATGGGCATCTCTGCTCTTGTAGAGTGAGTTGCAATTCCCGCAATAGTACTTGCTGTCTGTAAAGGTTTTTCTTCTGAATCTTTGTAATTAAAAAATTAAACTGTCAACTAATCAAAGAATTTTTTTCTCTTTTGGGTCTTGATTATTAAAACGTTGTCACTGTCAGATAAATAAAGTTTTTTTCCTCTGAATATTTGTAATTAAAAACATTAAACTGTCAACTAACAAAAGAATTTTTTTCTCTTTTGGATCTTTGTTATTAAAACAATAAACTGTCAACTAACCAAAGAATGCCGGGATTTTCTTGATGTGGTCGTAGTGGTTGGTCTTGAGTCGCAGTCCAATGACTTTTCCATCTCCAACGAATGGACCTCGGAATAATGGATGCTTGGCTCCATCAAATACTATTAGCTGGTAGTCGGTGAGTCTCTCCTGCATCTCCTTGACATCCTTGAGATCGTACGATTCCTTTTGGGGAAGACCCAGTCGGTTAAGCAGTTCCAGCGCAGCCTTCTGCTGAGGCTTCATGGACCGAGAAATAGCTTTCCATTTGAGGGAGTCTCTTTCTCGATTCAAGTAGGCAATGCCTACGGCGATGGCTTTCGGGAGGCAGTTGTTCCCTTAATCAACATAATTGTTTAGCATATCGTTCTCGTACATCTTTTTTTATTAATGTATGTATGGTATGTATACTTTTGTTCAAAAATAGTTCAAAACAAATTGTAATTTTACCAACACCAACCTATGACTTTGGTGATGTTGTCGTCTCGAGGAGACGCGTTGCTGGCCGGGTCACCCGATCCTGATGGCATATCCACCCAGGAAACACGCATTTCGAGCTGAATTTCTACATTTATGGGGTAAAAAAAAAAGGATTCGAATGTTTACTAACGTTTCCAAGAACCAAAGGGGCTATGATGCCGGTACTCGTCTCGGCGATTGTCATCTCGCGCCGAAGCGTAGAGGCACTGAACCTCGGATAAGAGACAGCCCTCATCCCAAAGTTCTTTGTGCTTCCGTCCTGCGTGACTCCCACGGACACGTACAAATTGCCCCCTGCCGGTTTCGATGTTTCTACAAGGTCGTGGACTACCTGTTAAAAAAAGGCATTTTCTGATGTTGATATCGAGTATGCAAGGATATAATAATAACTCAATAAATCATGTTATTAACCTTGTCGAAGAGGTCCTCAATGGAGGACGTGCCATTGGCCAGCTCATTCAGCCTAAAGGTCAAGTTCTTTTGAACTACTCCAAATTTTTTGGAGTAGCTGTTGTCTTCTGCGGTGAGGTTGTAAAAGTCCCTCACATCATGCTGGACGCCGTTCACGACGAGACAGTCCTTTAAAACGCATTCTTTAGTACAATTATCAATTGATATTTTCTCAAGATTTACCTTTTCAATCTGATCCTCGTCTGAGTCATTTTCGTCGGAGGATGAGGGTTCCGAACTCTGCATTTCAACATCCAATGATGTAGAGGGTCCCCCTCCATAATGTATTCTGTCCTGCTCCATCATCTCGACGTCCTCATAAGGGCAAGGCATCTGCTCATGGAAACTTTCGGGTAAAATGTTTTTTTTTTCAGAATGATAAAATGTAAAAGCTCAGGACACATCGAGACAATTCTTCAATGTACATTCTTTAGTACAATTATTTACTGTTTTTGGCGTTTTATGAAGATGTACCTTTTCAAACTGCTCTTTGTCAGAGTCATCTTCTTCAAAAGTAGAGGACTCCAAACTCTGCATCTCAACATCCGAGGATGTTGAGGGCCCGCCTCCATACTGTATTCTATCCTCTTCCAGCATTTCGAGGTACTCCTCATAAGTGCATGGCATCTGCTAAAATAAACGTTGTGTATAAAATGATTGTTTATTATCAAAATAAAAAAGTATAACCATTTCCGGATTCTGATAAACGTCCATGGCTAAGGCTCGATCTGACGTTATTTATCTGGAACAGTTAGTCAAATTAATAACACAATAATTCAGCTGACAGATTGGTTCTCATCTGGAGAAAATACAAGAAGACCCGTAGCCGAAAAGAAGATTCGTGCTGACGGACAAGGATAATATTATACCTATGGTTAAAGAACTAATACTAATGACTTTTTGTTATACTAATGACGGTGAGACGTACAAAAATCACCTCCCAACGATACAACCGTTTTCAAAACCGCCTTATATGACGTTTAGAACATCCGTATACCAGCTCTAACGGCAGACTACAGAATATATTCGAGTTCAAATGATAACCTGCACATCAATAGATCCTAGAGTACGATAATTTCCTTAAAAACAAATTATTCCAGAAAAAAGGGGGGCGAGCAGTGGGTTCCGAGATTTTGGTGATGACGTCATCAAGCAGGCTGAATA
>OZ057405.1:12698808-12804910 GCA_964056735.1 Allodiplogaster pararmata
CTGACGGACAAGGATAATATTATACCTATGGTTAAAGAACTAATACTAATGACTTTTTGTTATACTAATGACGGTGAGACGTACAAAAATCACCTCCCAACGATACAACCGTTTTCAAAACCGCCTTATATGACGTTTAGAACATCCGTATACCAGCTCTAACGGCAGACTACAGAATATATTCGAGTTCAAATGATAACCTGCACATCAATAGATCCTAGAGTACGATAATTTCCTTAAAAACAAATTATTCCAGAAAAAAAGGGGGGCGAGCAGTGGGTTCCGAGATTTTGGTGATGACGTCATCAAGCAGGCTGAATACATTGTGGCATTCAAACAAAGAGAGGGGGTGACACTCGACCCTTGAACAATGCTGCCGCCCGTGTTATCACGTGGTTGCATGTTCACACTTTCCCGCTCAAATAGGCGGTACCACTCGAAGTCTACTTTTTTTTTTTCTAGAAGGGGTCTATATAAACTTTAATATATATCCACAAGGTCTGTTATTTTCGCTCACCGTCAATTCAGTTTACCAGGTAACTTTGCTGTTTGAACCGTTTTAGAATAGGAGAAAGTTCCGGAACGAGTTCCATACCTTATATGTACATCTACCGAGCCCCTGAAGCCGTGAAAATAAGATAACATAACTGGCTTTGGTTAAGACTTGACGAAAATCGAAAGAGGAGAATAACAATCATTTTTGAAATTCGAACGCTCTGATCCCTCACCAATGATTCATTAATCAACAAAAAGGTTGAACTTCTTAGATGTTGATAGCTAAATATCGAGCTTCTGGCCGATGATTATTGTTATCAGCTTATTCAATCTCCAGACATTCCTTTAGCGAAGCTTGAGATCATGGGACAAAGAGAGAGTAAGAGAAAGAAATAGTGTGTAAAAGAGAGAGAGAAAGAAAGAGAGAGAGAGAGATCTGGAAGATGCGGGAGGAGGTGGGGAGAGTGATTGTTTTGATAACTACATGATAATTGATTGACGTCAACTTACACTTGAAGGTGTGAAAATTGACGACGACTTTGTTCCCTTTCTCAATGTTGGAGGCGTATTGAATCGGCTTTTCCTTCTCGATACTTTCTTTAGATTCGTTAACCTCGCAACAAAAAGTCATTAGTATTAGTTCTTTAACCATAGGTTTAATATTATCCTTGTCCGTCAGCACGAATCTTCTTTTCGGCTACGGGTCTTCTTGTATTTTCTCCAGATGAGAACCAATCTGTCAGCTGAATTATTGTGTTATTAATTTGACTAACTGTTCCAGATAACTTACGTCAGATCGAGCCTTAGCCATGGACGTTTATCAGAATCCGGAAATGGTTATACTTTTTTATTTTGATAATAAACAATCATTTTATACACAACGTTTATTTTAGCAGATGCCATGCACTTATGAGGAGTACCTCGAAATGCTGGAAGAGGATAGAATACAGTATGGAGGCGGGCCCTCAACATCCTCGGATGTTGAGATGCAGAGTTTGGAGTCCTCTACTTTTGAAGAAGATGACTCTGACAAAGAGCAGTTTGAAAAGGTACATCTTCATAAAACGCCAAAAACAGTAAATAATTGTACTAAAGAATGTACATTGAAGAATTGTCTCGATGTGTCCTGAGCTTTTACATTTTATCATTCTGAAAAAAAAAAACATTTTACCCGAAAGTTTCCATGAGCAGATGCCTTGCCCTTATGAGGACGTCGAGATGATGGAGCAGGACAGAATACATTATGGAGGGGGACCCTCTACATCATTGGATGTTGAAATGCAGAGTTCGGAACCCTCATCCTCCGACGAAAATGACTCAGACGAGGATCAGATTGAAAAGGTAAATCTTGAGAAAATATCAATTGATAATTGTACTAAAGAATGCGTTTTAAAGGACTGTCTCGTCGTGAACGGCGTCCAGCATGATGTGAGGGACTTTTACAACCTCACCGCAGAAGACAACAGCTACTCCAAAAAATTTGGAGTAGTTCAAAAGAACTTGACCTTTAGGCTGAATGAGCTGGCCAATGGCACGTCCTCCATTGAGGACCTCTTCGACAAGGTTAATAACATGATTTATTGAGTTATTATTATATCCTTACATACTCGATATCAACATCAGAAAATGCCTTTTTTTTACAGGTAGTCCACGACCTTGTAGAAACATCGAAACCGGCAGGGGGCAATTTGTACGTGTCCGTGGGAGTCACGCAGGACGGAAGCACAAAGAACTTTGGGATGAGGGCTGTCTCTTATCCGAGGTTCAGTGCCTCTACGCTTCGACGCGAGATGACAATCGCCGAGACGAGTACCGGCATCATAGCCCCTTTGGTTCTTGGAAACGTTAGTAAACATTCGAATCCTTTTTTTTACCCCATAAATGTAGAAATTCAGCTCGAAATGCGTGTTTCCTGGGTGGATATGCCATCAGGATCGGGTGACCCGGCCAGCAACGCGTCTCCTCGAGACGACAACATCACCAAAGTCATAGGTTGGTGTTGGTAAAATTACAATTTGTTTTGAACTATTTTTGAACAAAAGTATACATACCATACATACATTAATAAAAAAAGATGTACGAGAACGATATGCTAAACAATTATGTTGATTAAGGGAACAACTGCCTCCCGAAAGCCATCGCCGTAGGCATTGCCTACTTGAATCGAGAAAGAGACTCCCTCAAATGGAAAGCTATTTCTCGGTCCATGAAGCCTCAGCAGAAGGCTGCGCTGGAACTGCTTAACCGACTGGGTCTTCCCCAAAAGGAATCGTACGATCTCAAGGATGTCAAGGAGATGCAGGAGAGACTCACCGACTACCAGCTAATAGTATTTGATGGAGCCAAGCATCCATTATTCCGAGGTCCATTCGTTGGAGATGGAAAAGTCATTGGACTGCGACTCAAGACCAACCACTACGACCACATCAAGAAAATCCCGGCATTCTTTGGTTAGTTGACAGTTTATTGTTTTAATAACAAAGATCCAAAAGAGAAAAAAATTCTTTTGTTAGTTGACAGTTTAATGTTTTTAATTACAAATATTCAGAGGAAAAAAACTTTATTTATCTGACAGTGACAACGTTTTAATAATCAAGACCCAAAAGAGAAAAAAATTCTTTGATTAGTTGACAGTTTAATTTTTTAATTACAAAGATTCAGAAGAAAAACCTTTACAGACAGCAAGTACTATTGCGGGAATTGCAACTCACTCTACAAGAGCAGAGATGCCCATTACAATTGCCCCCTGAGATGCTCTCTCTGCACCCACCCGCGCATCGAAGAGTGTAGTGGTCAGCTGCATAAAGAATGCACTCGGTGTCGATTTGTCTTCAACAACGAGGACTGCTTCAAACGTCACTTGGAGCAGGGTGTCCGAGGAGGTGCATCACGATGCGAGCGCGTTCTGTGAGACGTGCAATCAGGTTATTCAATTTACTTGATTTGTTCACCCAGGAAAAAGCGTTACTACATATTTTTTTTGTAGTTGATCAACGAAGGACGGACAGGACGAGATCACATGTGTGGCATGTCGTTTTGCCCTCGGTGCAAAACGGATATGCCTAAAGACCACCCAACGTGCTTCATTGCACCAGCGAGCCCCATCTCCTCCAGATTTCGACTCAAGACTATCGCCTTCGATATTGAGGTACATAGTACATATGTATATTTTTTTAAACTAGCTCTCTCTCACTAGCTCTCTCAAAACTAGCCCTCAAAGATTCATTTGTTCAGTCGACAGTCGTGAGCGAGAATGGTAAAAACGTTCACAAGCCGAACGTCATCATTGCCATCCGCTCGTGCAGTGCCTGCCAGCACACCACGCCAGAGTCTCACAAGTCTCGAGAATCGTGCAACCAATGCGGTGGGCGTCGTGTCCATGTATGGCATGGTTTGGATGAATGCAACAGGGACCTGGTCAGCGAGTTCGTCCAGTGGCTGAACCTGAAGGAAAACCGTAACGCAACGGTTCTTGCGCATAACCTAAAGGGGTAAGTCAACTTTCTTACTCTCTTGACACTCATTGATTTCTTTCGTTTTCTATCCCTCTTCAATCATGTATTGCTTGAGGTATGACGGCCAATTTCTGCTGAGAACCATGATGTCGAGCGACGATGTCCCGAGTAAGATGATACTCTCGGGACTAAAGCTCATGCATATGGTCAACAGGAGCGTGCGGTATGTGGACACGCTAAACTTTCTGCAGATGCCACTCGCATCGTTCCCCAAGGCATTTGGAATACCGGAGCTAAAGAAAGGTTTGTTGTATTCTCTTACAAGAACAGTTGATGTAAAATATTTTCAATTTAAATTATTTCCCTCATCTCTTGTAAAATATTTTCAATTCAGGCTACTTCCCCCATCTCTTCAACTGCCCTCAAAACTACAGCTACATTGGGGCCATTCCGGACTCCACCTTCTACAATCCCACTCAAATGAAGGAAGAGGGAAAACAACAGTTTTTGGAGTGGCACGCGGCTCAAAGTGAAGCAGAATTCAATTTTCGGCTGGAAATTTTGGCCTACTGCTACTCTGATGTAGCTTTGCTCAGCAGAGGAGCAACGGCCTTCGACACGGAGTGCTTCCGTATATCGGGCACTCACGTTTTCCATGAGAGTGTCACAGCTGCAAGTGCAGCTATGCTCATCTTCCGGAGGAATTTTCTGAAAAAGGAGAATCTGGCGATTGAAGCACCGATACTTCCATGCAAGAGACAGAGCATCCTAGCCCTCAAGTTTCTGGCGTAAGTTACTCAAATAAATTTCAATCTCTTTGTGCTTTGTTCAACTTTAAACTATTACAGATACCTTCGTGAGACGAAGGGACAAAGGATTCAGGACGCAACGCACGGCGGGGAACACAGAGTCCCTGGAACAAGATACCACGTGGACGGCTACACTCCTAGAGAGGGCAAGAAGCCGGTAGCTATCGAGGTTAGCTGATAATGTTGAAACATTTGGGTTTTTTAAAAACAATATTTCGTAGGTACATGGATGCTACTACCACGCATGCACCTGCTCATACCAGGATAACGCCGTCATACTGGGCCGTACAGCTGCCGAAATAAGACGTGACGACAAGTTGAGGCTCAGCGTACTCGAGCCAAACTACAAGGTGAAGGTCTATCGGGAGTGCGAAATCAACAACATGCTGCGTCAAGATGAGGAGATGAGGACCATGTTTTTGAAGCATCGAATTCTAGTAAGTTTTATTTTTGTTTTCTCCTTAAACGACTTGCCTATAAATTTATAATTGAGGAGCCTCTTGATATCAACGATGCGTTCTTTGGCGGAAGAACCGAGACGTTCAAACTACACGCAAAATGTCAAGAAGGATGGAGCATCCGATATCAAGATGTTTGCAGGTTACTGATTATCTCTTTGCATGCTCTTTTTTATGTTCAACAATCTGCTTTCAGCCTGTACCCATTCACGAACAAGTACAAGCCATATCCTATCGGCGTTGGAGTCTACGTTTCTGGAGAGGATATCCCGTGCCCAATCAATGATGCACAAGATTTGGGCGTAAATGGATTCCTCAAGTGTAGAGTATGTTTTCTTATTGAATTCGTAACGTCCCTGTTACTTATTTACAATCCTATTGTTCAGGTATTGGCACCACCCAAACTGCATCTACCGGTTCTATGCATGAGAGTGGGAGGAAAGTGCATCTACGCACTATGTCAACAATGTGCTCTGGAAAAGTCCCCAGAGAGTTCTTGTGCGCATACAGATGAGGAGAGGGCTTTCGAGGGAACATGGGCCACGGAGGAGATCAAGCTCGCCTTGAGAACTGGCTATATAGTTCTGAACGCCTATGAGGTAGTCACTTTTCATATATATACATATATCACAGTCATTCATTACTACAATTCAGGGAAGACATTATGCGGACTGGAGCCAATACGAGATGAATCCTGAAAGCGGGCATGTATGTCACGGTATTCTCTCCGAGTACATGAACACATTTGTGAAGCTCAAAACGGTTAGTGAATTTAATTATTGTTTAGTAGTGTGTTGTTGATTCTCATATGATCTTTTCAAAAATGAAGCTGTTTGAAGGAGGCAAGCGGATGGCCTAGAGACGTTGGCGATGACGCCATGAAGCAGACCGAGTACATTGAGGCCTTCAAGCGAAGAGAAGGAGTGACGCTCGACCCTGCAAAGATGGTGCCAAACAGCGCAGCAAGACAAGTCGCAAAGCTGATGCTCAACTCCTTGGTAAGATTCTATCTGTGTATTAGATAATTACAAACAATTTATTCTGAATTTTCAGTGGGGAAAACTCGGAGAACGCTCAGGAAGGAAACAACAGGAAATGATTGTCTCCCCCGAAAGACTGCACAGCCTTCTGATCGAGGCCGAGACCGAGGTTGGGGACATTATTGTCCTCACCGATGAGAAGCTCTGGGTCTCCTTCAAGAAGAAGACTGGCCACTCCGAGCCGATAAGCACAACTTCCCTGGCGTCGGCAGTGCTCACGACGGCTTACGCGCGAGTGACACTATACAATATAATCTCGCGAGTGCAAAGTTCCAGACTGCTGTATTGTGGTTCGTTTAAATCTGTTCGTTATTCTTTGCTTTATATTCCGATTCTTTTTGTTTCAACCCTAATTTTTTTTTAGACACGGACTCGGTCATCTACCTTCACAAAGACAGTGAAGTGGATCCCCTGGAGGAGTTGAAGGGGAACTTTCTCGGGGACCTGACGGACGAAATTCCTGGAAAAGGAACAGAGTTCGTGTCGCAGGGGCCGAAAGCCTACGCATACAAATACGTCACGCATGACGGCATGGTGAGAGTTTTACATTCATTGGTTCACTAGGATTTCAAATTGGAGAAACATGTCTTGATTTCTTGCAGGAAAAGAGCGTGGTAAAGTGCAAAGGCTTCCCTCTCACGTCCGAAGCGTCGCAGAAGATTCATTTCGAGCAGATGCGCCAGTTTGTAAGGGAAATGAAGAAAGGTGAAAAACCTCTCCCTGTCACCGTTACCTACGACAGAATAGTCACTGAAAGAAGTCACGCGGTGACATCTCTTCTTCAAAAGAAGAAGTTGAACGCTGTGTTTGACAAAAGGGTTATCGTCCGGGGGACGTACAACACAATCCCATATGGATATAAGGGATGATGTAGATTTATCTAAATGAACAGTTGAAATTAGATTTATTTTTTTTTATTACTTGCTTTGTTTTTTTTTTCTCCAATTAATAAAATACTAAGTTATTTAGTTCATTTTCGTCTAATGTTTGTTTCGTTTAGTCTTTGAGATGATAAAATGTTGTTGCTAATCTTTGTTTTTTTTTGTTCTACAAAGGCGAAAGAATACATTACGTATTCTGATTTGTTATTACTCGGTTTGCTTCTTCTTTTTTTTTTCTCAACGTAATAAAATACTAAGCTATGTAGTTAACTTTCCTCTATTGCTTGTTTCGTTTTGTCTTTGAGATGATAAAATGATGTTGCTAATCTTTGTGTTCTTTGTTCTACAAAGGCGGAAGAATATGTGACGTATTCTTTACCGCAAAGAGTGCAAGTTGCGAGAGTAGGAGATGGCTTCCTTCCAAGATCGTATCCATAGATTATGCGTGTATGAAAACAGTGATTATTGGAAACACATGATAAAAATTGTCTAATAAAAGATTCAAAAATACACATCGGAGAGAGTGTATAAAAAGTGTGTCTTTCTGAGAAAGACTGCACTGTAAGAGAAAAACGTTAGAGAGCGTAAAAGAAAATAACTTGTAATATTGAGAGACGCAGATAAAAGCATTGTGGATGGTTATGTTTTTCAAGAGATTCAGAGAAAAAATATCTGACAGAGTATAAAGAGAGAGAAAGAGAAAGAGAAAGAGAGAGAGAGAGAAAAAGAAAGAAATAGTGTATGATTGTGAGAGAAATAGAGAAATAGAGAGAAAGAAAAGGAGAGAAGAGAGAGAGAAAGAGAGAGATAAAAATAGAGAGAGAGATAAAAGAGGGTGAGAAATGAGAGAGAGAGAGAAAGAGAGAGAGAAAGAGAGAGAGATAAAGAAAGAGAGAGAGAAAGAGAGAGAGGAGAGAGAGAGAGAAAAAAGAGAGAGAAAGAAAGATAAATAGAGAAAGAGAGAAAGATAAAGATAAGCTGGAGTGAGTCTTTGCGGTCAGAGAAAAAGTCTCTCGATGTGACACGCCCCGTTAAATCAATCGATGAAAACTGTCCACAGAGTCCTCCACCTCACACATCTGCCCTTTCCATTTCGTCTCCTGGACGCATGGGATATCGATTCTGCGGCGTTTATGAAGGTCTGCTAACTCACGGCAGCGCCCGGTCAGTGTGCAGATGTTGAGGGTGGCGAATCGGACTTTTCTCGAGATGAGATTTGTTCATCTGTCGGCCAGTTGCCCGCGCATTTTATTCTCGTTGATGGGGCATGGCCAACGTGCGTCGCTTCCGGGGGACGCCCTGTAGCATGGAAATGTTTGATCCATGTAGTTGCGACAAGAATTTGCTGACCGGCCTGTCGCTCGGGCCTGGCGTCGGTGTCCGCGTTCAGCTTAGCTCACTCGTACGAGTTAGCAGTTTCCGATCGCACCACGTGGAGGAACGGACTCGACATCCAACAAAATCTTAATCCGATAGTCAATTTTGAAACTCAACTTCTGATTTTATCGTGATCTTACCATTCACTATCACGGCTGGCAAAAGCCTCTTTATCTGAGATTTATCCAGTATATATCTACGAACTATCTATCAGAGTTCCACGTTTTCATCACTCTAATACTATTGCTGGTCGAGTTGTGGAATTATGGAACGCACGCATACCATTGGAACGCGAATTATGAAAAATACCATTGGAGGCGAAGAAAGCCGCTAGGACTGAATCATTAATAAATTTTTTCAGTAGCTTAGATTGAAATATAGGTAAAATTTCCGCTTTGTTTTAACGTTTTAAGGTTTACCTTTTCCTGTTTTCACCTTACTTCTGTTTGAGAACGAATTCTTTTTGCTTTTTTTTTCACTTTTCCCGTGAAAAGTGACATGCTTGTGACTTAGCTACATTGTGCAATGTACTGGATGCTATTTTACAGTGCAATAAAGATATATATCTCCAGCATATTCCATGGTATCAGCCACACGCTTTCCAAAATCTATATCAAAATTTTCGCCAATCTATCAGGGAATAGAATTGTTCTTCGGAAGGGAAATGAAATCCTGTGCTTATGAATCTAGAAAAATAGTATATGTATGTATAATATGTATATAAGCTTGAGTTGATTGAACACGCCGTCGATGACCTCAGCATTGATTCTTCTGTCAAGTTCAAATTACATGTGCTAGGCTACATGTGTTACTGATACATGTGATGCTATTGAAGTTTTACTAATAACCTCAATAGCAAGACAAAAATTCCGATCTGTTCATTTTCATGTCTTGTTTTAAGTAAAGAAAAGAAGAAAATAATACCTATTAAAATCTACTGTTATCTTTCAGAAAGAATGGAACTCCCTGAAGTTTCTACAGAAACAAACTATTTACTGTAAAAATGTGAACACAATGATTAAACTTTTTTAAAAATTTAAATGAGTTTTATAGCATTAAAAAGAGTACTCTATAACTTTTTTTCCTCATGTCTGAAAATGAATCAGAAAGTTACAGAAAATTTAAAGGATCTTGAAAAGTTCTTACAACTAGATTGTTTGCATTTTTATACCGCCTGGACAAGTAAGGTCGTAGGCTCGGTCCCTACCCGATCACCTGGAGTTCTAGCGAGCTTGATACGGTTCGCTATCACCGAGAGCTCGACAGATCAAATAGAGCGTCAAAATTTTAAAAAAAGTTAAGATAAGTGATTGCGCTGATTTCGTACTTTCTTTCGTCTCACCACTAATTTCCGTGAATCACTCACTGATGAGCCCCACACAGAGAGAGAGCAGAAGTCTGTCTGAGTTGGGGCGAAACAGACTTCTGCTACATTACAGACTTAGCAGTGATATCCTAATTGTAAATTACATTTATCACCTCTTTTACCATTTTTCTATTATAATTTTTTGCCATTTCACGGCAACACGTGGTGAGACTGAAGAAGGTACAAATTCGGCGCTCTACTTATCTTTCACTTTTTTGAATTCTAACGCTCCATTAGAATTATTTAAGTCTCAAGAACACGAAAAAGAACCGACATCAGAACTGAATCTTCTCGAGTGAGTCAATTTTCCAGCTAAAGAAAGAACCTAGAGTGATAAACTCAACTATCATCGTAGAGTTGTGTGTATTTCTAAATTTCCACAATAATTATATTATTTTCTCATTTTAAGATGATCATCTTATTTCATTGCCCTAGAACTGATTACGACTATTTACTAGAATATCGATTTGTACAGAAATAATGGTGTTGACCTATTGAACCGAACCGTAAGAGAAAGAATCTCAAGGAATAGGCGTGGTTTTTGAGTTGACATGTGAAATGCTCGGATGGAACAGAAACTCTCCCATGTAACTGCATTCTTTAGACTTGAACTTAACAACCAAAGGTCGCTTTCAAGAGAAAGTAACAACTTTTCCATGCATCAAAAGACATATTTCATGCTTTTCAACGTGAGTCGGAGTGATTTTGGGTCTCATTCGTTTTTTTTTTCATCTTCCTTGTTACCCCTATTCTGTTACCCCTATTGTTGTTACCCTATTTGTTACCCCTATTGTTACCCTATTCTCAGCTCACGAAGTGTGAAAAAGTGAACCAACTTCTCAATGCATTACCTTCAACTTCTCCTTCCGGATGTCTTGCTCAAGCGGACGTAACTTCTGTTACTTCTGCGTATTTGATATTCTCTTCGCCGTCTCCTTCACGACTCAATATTATTTCCTATTTACCATGCTATACCTTATATTCACTCATGTATCAGTGATGGTCGCCAGAATTCTCTAGAAGTGCCATTATCATCTGACGAAAACATTAATTTATTTATTAACCGATTAATTAGTTTCGTGCAGTGGAACAAAAGTTATAAACGAAAAACCAGCAGTGGTAGAATTTGGCACGGTACTGTATATATTCTACATACTTTGGCACGGTACTGTAAATATTCTACATACTTTGGCACGGTACTGTATATATCCTACATACTTTGGCACGGTACTGTATATATTCTACATACTTTGGCACGGTACTGTATATATTCTACATACTTTGGCACGGTACTGTATATATTCTACATACTTTGGCACGGTACTGTATATATTCTACATACTTTGGCACGGTACTGTATATATATTCTACATACTTCACTAACAAAGTAAAAAAAATAACACGTTAAAGACCAAACAACCGCAGTTTAACTCTTATTTAAGGACGGAATCTGTCCCATCAAGTAAACAGGCTAACTCCTTCTATATGGCCACTTCGAGTGTGACATGATAAAACCGTGACCCTACCCCACCCTTCCTTCCCTTTAACGACTACATAAATACAGTAACTAAGCTGCTCGTAAAAACAATGAGGAGTCTCGAATAAAAGATAAGCACCGTATCTTTATTCCCACAGTAATCTGAAAAATCCTATCTTTTTTTACTTTGTCTATAATGCAAACATATGTAGCTAGTTAGCTTCTGAGAAATCGAGAGGCGGAGTTAGAACTTGAGTGTTGAGGTATGAGAAAAATAAGAGGAATTGAGCAGAAAAGGAGAGGAAGAGAAAGGTAGACGTCATATGATGCTGCGGTTGTAGGGAAGTAGCGAATTTTCTTGAGTACAGTCATAAAGAAGTAAGTTTTCTTTCAAAACTATTCTTCTCTTTTCTATTCTTTGTCTTTTTCATTATCTTTTCTCTCGTCCCTTTCTCATTCTCCTTCTCTTTCCTTTCTCTATCTCTCATAACTTTCTCTCTTACTCTTTCTTTTCTCCCTTTCTTTCTCTTTCTTTTTCTCTTTCTTTTTCTCTTTCTCTATCTCTTTTCTTTCTCTTTCTCATTTTTCTTTCTCTTTATTTTGCTCCTTTCTCTTTCTTTTGCTCCTTTCTTTCTCTTTCTCATTTTTCTTTCTCTTCCTTTTCCCTTTTCTTTTTCTCTCTCTCTTTCACTTTCTCATTCCTTTCTCATTCTCTGTCTCTTCTTTCTCTCCCTTTCTCTTTTTCTCTCTTCCTCTCTCTCTTCCCCTCCTCATCCATTCTCTCGTTCTCAGATGAACTTTCCAGGAAGCCTTCCTACTCCTTTCCTAATTCGTGCCCTTCTTATCACCCTTCACGCCTCGTCCCCTCTATTCCTCGTTTCCCCTCTCGGGGTCACAATCAGTCGACAGGGCGCCTTTCGCACCAATCAAATTTGCCTATAGCCTCCAGTCTCCTTCAGCACAAGGGAGGAGGCTCTTCTCTAGTTGAAGCTTCCCAACACATGCCAACAAACTAAGAATATAAGATGGAACAGGAATACAAAGAGAAAGAGAAAAGAGTGAAGAAAGAGAGAGAGAAAGAGAGAAGAATGAGAGAGATAAAGAGGAAAAACACACACAAAAAGAAAGGTAGAGAGAGAAGAAAGAGAAAGAGGGAAAGAAGAGAAAGAGAAGAAGGGTAAAAGAGTATGTGTGAAGAGAACAAGAGTGATGTGGAGTGTAGTAGAAAGCCGAAGACGACATAGCAGTTCACGAATCCCGCTGCTCTCAAGCTCTTACTTCCATCATAGTCCCTTAGCAATATCCTGTCAATCCTTTTCCGCGCTGAACAATCTCAAATTGTAAAACTGTTTCCTTCACCCTCTCTTCCAAATCTTCTTTTTATCTCTCCTTCGATTTCTTTCCATTTTTTTCCATCTCCTTCTCTCTTTTTTCGATCTTCTTTTCAATTCTTTTTTTTCTTCTCTTCTTCTTTCCACTGTCTTTCTCTCTCTCTCTCTCTCTATCTCTCTCTCTATCTCTCTCTCTTGCTCTCTCCGGCAGGTCGCGATTTAATATTTTAACTCCCGCGATAGAAAGCCCGCGATAAAAAAGTTCTGCATCGTCACACACTCTCTCGCAATGTTCTCTATGATTAGTTCAACTTACCGTGTTTATAAAGAGTTCGTGAGATTTTTGCTGCGTGCAAGCAATTTTTACGGAATTTCTGTAGGGGACCTGTTAAGCCATGCGAATACGAAAAGCCTAATGAAGATGTTCTAGTGCTCTTTGGTTACTTGTTCACTTCACAGTAAGTTTGTTCTCAGCTGTAAATCGAACGTGTTGACATTGTCTTGAAAGCATTATAGCCTTTTTCATGACAATTACTGATTAGTTTGATAAGAAAATTTAATATTGACTTTAAAGATTTTGTAGCAAAAATTTCAAAAGTGAATCACAACTTTAAATGCTATCTCAATACTGACGCGTTACAAAGTCTTCGAGCCAAAAAAATCAAATTACAAATTCATTTATTTATTAATTCCTTCTTTCATTCATAAAATTTTCTCATCCATAGCTAATGTCATTCGTGATTATTTCTGTTCAAAATAGTTTCACTGAACATAACTTCTTTTTATCAAGTTTTCCGGTGAAATGTTTACAAGGTAATGTGCCCTACTGTCAGAAAGGGGTAGTTCCAAGCAATTGAAGAAATTCGGAAATTTTCAAAACTTCTGAGATTCTAAAAAACTTAATAAATTCTTCCCCATTTCCCATTAATATTATTCTTTCGAGATTTAGTTTCTTTTTGAGTATTAAAGATCTCATTTCAAGAGGGTGAAGTCTCCTTTAAAGCAATCTCCTTTTTCTCTTTTTGTTTTTTATTTCGTTTTTCCCTCTATCTTCTCTTTCTTATTCTCAATTTCCCTTTCTCCAGTTCTATCTTTTCTCTCTTTCTCTCTTTTATTATTTTTTGCTGTGCCCCTCTCTTCAAAAATTTTTTCTTTTTTGTTTTTACTGTCAACAAAACGCAATCAACTAAAAAGAAACTAAGTTTTCTTTGAAATAGGGTTTAATTATTAAAAGTTATTTGCTATTTATTTTATACATCCATACTTTAATTTTTTGCAAAAAAATCGAATTCTGAAACTTCTTACATAACAAACTTCAGCTTACATACTGTTTGATGTAAGAAAACAGTTTATTTTTTTCTTCATCTCCTTTCTTTTTTTCCTCCTTTTTTATTTTTCCCTCTCCATTCTCTCTTTTTTCTTTTCTACTTTTATCTTCTTCACTTTCATCTTATTCTCCCCCTACATATCTCCCCTGCCCTCTTATGCTCCCCCCTACATATCTCCCCTGCCCTCTTAACTCTTGGTAAGGTGAATTTGCGTCTTTCCTTTGTTAGAAGCAGAAGGCGCAAGCGTCGCATTTCACTCTTTTGCCCCTTTCCGACAAAGAGAATAGAAATGCATGTAAAAAAGAAGAAAGAGTGTGAAAAAAGAAGACACGAAGAAGAGGATATCAGAGATAACAGAAGGACTGAGAGGAAGAATGCAAGAGAGAGAAAGAGAGATAGGGATAGAAAGAAGAAAGAGAGAGACAGACTAAAAAGGGATAGAGAGAGAGAGAGAGAGAGAGAGAGAGAGAGAGAGAGAGAGAGAGAGAGAGAGAGAGAGAGAGAGAGAGAGAATGAGAGTGGCAATGCAAGAGCAAGAAAGGGAGAAAGAAGAAAATTATGAAGATAGTAAAGGCATGACGTAAAAAAACGAGGTAAGGACAAATTGATGATCGGAAAAGGGAAGACTTACAAATATGCAAAAGAAAAAGTAAAGGGGATGAGAAGGGAGAAGGAGGGATAGCGAGAAAGGTCGAAAAAGAGAGGGAGGGAGATAAAATAAAAGAGAGACAGAGAAAGATAGAGAGAGAAAGAATTCGAAAGAGAGAGGAAGAGAAATAAGATAGCGAGATAGAGAGAGCGATATAGAGAGAAAAGGAGAGAAATAGGGAAAATTATATAGAGAGATAGAGAGAGAGGGAGAGAAAAAAGAAGAGAGAGGAAGAGATAGAAGAGGGAAAGCAAGGGAGAGAGGAAGTTGTGAGGGTGAGAAAAAGAGTGTCTTCATCTGAAGAATCTCTTCTTTCGGCCGACCAACCAACAGCCTCAGTCAAAGTGGACTTGGCTTCTCTCAAGTCTCCCCAATTGTTTTTGCTGAGCTCAAAATAATTCTTTGTTCAAAGGAGGTTGTTCTTTATGCAGGCTTCCATCCTTGATGTGAGGTGTAGCCGTGAAAAGCGACTTTTATCCCGAGAGAAACACCTTCCCTGGCAGGGGAAGGTGATCAATTTCACAAAGAGAAGATAAATAATTAAGTATACTCACTTTATTCTTCGTGAATTCGGCTGTGATAAAAATCGGTAAACGGTAGATTTTGGTATTCTTTAGAGTATCTAGAGTAACAAAAAGTAGTCAAACAGATAAAAAAAAAATTTTTGTTGCAATGATTGAGATCCTTATTGAGATCGCATTAGCGACATCCTTCCTTTGTAAATATTCATTATGTATTTGCAAGGAATAAATTCATTCATTATTACTAAATACATATTCAGTGAATAGTTATCTTTTAGAAGAATGACCGCATTTTGATTCACCTTTTCAAAGGTTTAATGACATAATCTTACTAAAGTTGGATTACCTTCATAAATGTATAAGTTTATATTATATCTAAGTACATTATTTATATTATATATTCTATGTACAGGAATTGCTTACTACTCCCGAACTCATTTTTGTTGAAGAATTTGAAGAAAAGAAGAGATGGTGTTTGATGCTTATATACCGTACCTACTATATGAAGAAAAGAAGAGATGGTGTTTGATGCTTATATACCGTACCTACTATATGATGCTTATATACCGTACCTACTATATGACGAAAAAGTCTTGTTTGGAATTTTTGGTGTGATCGTCCCGTATTTCTCTATAAGATACGATAATAAACAAGATCTTTTTTTTGCCTCGCTCCTTCTCTAGAAAGTTCTTTTAATTTTGTTCTTTGTATATTTTCTGGCGCTTAAAATATTTTGCGTTCTTTTTTCAGCTCTTATTAGTAAATTTTTTTCGATTCGTCTCATAATCCTTTTTTCTGGAATATTAATTTTAGGATCAAATAGTAAGTTTGAAAAGTTTTGCATTTTAATCCTCTCTTTCGTTATTTTATCTTCTTTTTATCTCTGTCCATCTGTCTGATCTCAATGTCTCTTTCCTCTCAATCGTTCTCTCTCTCTATTTCTCTTTCTCTTTCTCTTTCTCTCTCTCTCTTTCTCTTTCTTTCTCTATGTTCTACTTTCTATCTTCTCTTCTACCAATCTTTGTTTCTATTTTGCTTCCTTCTGGAAGAAATACGATCTGGATAGGAACTTTTTGTTGTGAATAGCTTTTTCGTTCCATTTTTTTGAATTCAACGTCTTTTAAGAGACAATTCATTATGTTTTCCATTATCAATTTAAGAAGAAGAAATATAGAAATAGTTAAAACAATTTAATTACAATTTTTTTCTTTAAATTGGTTCAGGTTTAAACATGTTATTATTCTCACTCTGAGGTGTTTTACAAGCACACGAAGAAAAAACAAAACAATGTGATGCGTTTTTTACTATCTAGCTTCTCTCAATGACATTGATCTTGGCGATTTTTTGGACTCGGGTTAATACACTCAAAGCGGTTCAGCAAGACTTTTAATTATTATTATATTATGTGAGTGGAGGTTCAGCAAGACTTTAATTATGTGAGTGGAGAGGAAATTGAATGTTCAGCAAAAGATTGTGATAAAACACTGTTTATACGATAATCACAAGAGTCTGTTTCGCCCCTGCTTAGACAGACTCGCCCCTGCTCAGACAGACTCGCCCCTGCTTAGACAGACTCCTGTGCTCTCTTAAGTTCAACGCCAAAGCTGCTCAGTTTTCTTCCCAAAGTTTTCTGAAAACTCTCAACTATACTATAGTGATGACTGTTAACAATTTATCCTTTAGCGGTAAAGCTATAATTTGAAAGTCTTTCGGGATTTAATTCTTGTTATAGAATGAATAGGCAAAATACATCATTGACATGAGACATTTCAGAGCTGTGTATTATTTTAGAGGAGGGAAACAGATTAAGCATATGTTGACAGAGTTACGTTCAAAACAAAAGCGTGGATTTAAACAGTCAACTGAAGTCGGCGGCAGCAGAATAATTTTAGTTCCTAGTAAGAAGATGTAAGCTAAGTTAAGTTACTATCTCGAACGGCTGCAGAAGAAAAGAATGATATAAAACTTCTTCTTTGCTGTTCCCTTTTCCTCCGTAAAATTTCGTTTCAGAGTTTTCCTTTTCTTCAAATAATGCACACTCTTTGTTGCAAGTAGTTCTGAACCTTTTCAACTAGATCATCACAAGTCTCAGATTGTCTGAAACATAAATTTACGAAACTAAAAAAAGTGGGGAGAGTTTTCTACAACGGCGAAACCGGGTCTACTTCACTTCTGGCCAGACTGTGTGCACTTTGGCTGTCTGCGCTCTGACAAGTGTGTTTTTTACCTCTTTCTCTATATCTCTGCTTAGGCTAAGGAGAAGTTTACGGTAATTAGGTCATACGGCTAAGGAACGAGGTTGTATCAAATAACTGATCAAAACTAAATATGTAAATCCAATTTGTTCTGGTGTAGCCGGAATTCGGCGAATCCTAAGAAACGGTCCTCACTTGAAGACAAGCACTGCCTCAATTTTTAAATGAGCTAGCACTTATTCTTGATGGACAACAAACTGTTTCTCTTTCTCTCTATGTTCTTAACTCACTGAGTCCTTTCTGTGATTCTGTTTTTATACGCCCTTCTCTCAATTAAATAAATTAATTCATTTACTTATTCGCTTTATAGAATTGTGACAGACATGGAGCGGCGTAATTCATTCAGATTCACATAGTTCTATTATAGTCTATTCATGAGAAAATTGAGCATAGTTCCGGGGCCGATGAATATACAGGGTGGTCCATAAATAAAGTTACAAATTTTCGAAAACATTTCCTGGGAAAGTGACCGCACGTAGCGGTCTTTTTTTCTCGTTTTCCTGATCCCCCGTTTTTTTTAGTACGTGTCAAGTGAGTTGCGATTGATTCCATCGATGTTTAGGGTAATGACAGCGTCGAATCGCTTGCGCATTGCGATCATTCGCCTACACACTCTTGGCCACGCTCCTACTCGCATTGCTGAAACGCTTCGCCTGCCTCGCATGACAGTGTATCGAGCGATCAAAAGATTCGAGGAGCTTGGCACATCTTTGGACCGTCCAAAGCGAGGTCGTCCTCGCACTGTTCGCACGACACCACTCATCGAAAACGTTCGGAGTCGGATCAACCGAAATTCACGACGAAGCATCAGACAGATGGCGCAGCAGCTCCCGATGAGCCGAACTTCATTGAAACGAATAGTCACGGAGGAGCTGGGACTCAGGTCGTATCGTACACGGAAGGCCGCTTTTCTGTCGGCTCGCAACAAGTCGGGAAGAGTCAAAAGATGTCGCGACCGTCTTCGCCGTACGCAGCTAGGCGAACATTTCAATATGGTGTCCTCTGACGAAAAGCTGTTCACCGTGGAAGAAGTCCACAACTCAAAAAACGTCAGAGTGCTTGCGAAGGACGCAGAGCAAACCGATAGCAAGGGTAGAACGGTCCAACGCAGTGCACATCCAACTCAAGTCATGGTCTGCGCCACAGGAAAAACACCGCTTGTTTTTGTCGAGAAAGGCGTCAAGATCGACACGGAATACTACCTGAACATGTTCTGCAAGACGTGCTCCATCCATGGTCTCAATCGCATTTCAATCAGAGGACATGGACCTTTCAACAAGACTCAGCACCAGCCCACAAAGCTAAAAAGGTCCAAACGTGGTGCAAGGAAAGTTTTCCCGGCTTCATTACAACATCAAAATGGCCGGCCTCATCACCCGACCTGAACTCGCTGGATTATTCCGTTTGAGCCTACTTGGAGTCCAAGGTCAACTCTCGCTCCCACTCAAATATTGATTCCCTGAAGAATGCCCTTCAGGCAGAATGGGACAACATCGGAGTCGAATACCTCCGTACAGTGGTAGAGGCGTTCCCAAAGAGACTTCGAGCTGTAGTTCGAGCAAAAGTCGATAGTTTGAGCTGAACTTTCGCGTGAATGTTGACATTTATGTTGTTGATAAAATATGTTAATTTGAGATGATTTTCTCTGTTTTGAAAAAAGGTATAACAATTCCAATTTGTAACACTATTTATGGACCACCCTGTAGTTAGGACGATTATGTCTTCAGTTCAACTATGCTTATAAGTCGAGAATTAAAGAGCAGAGGTAAAGAAAATCGACTCTTTGCCGGTCAGGATGGGATACCGACACTATCAGATACTTTAGATATCAGATACTTTGAACCCATGACTTTTCCATTTTGTGAGATTTTTTTCATGCGGTCTCGTTCCTAAAACGTTTTTTTTTTTCATGCGGTCTCGTTCCTAAAACGTTTTTTTTTTTCATGCGGTCTCGTTCCTAAAACGTTCTGCCTCGTTAGCGTAATCTTTACCTGAGCCTAAGCGAGAGAAAAAATGAGGAAATTAAATGAAAAATAACAAAACGTCACGGGTACAAAATTTTGCGGGTACAAAATGTCGGGATACGGTCAGAGCGTGTGAACCTAACTTGCGACATGAGAGCATTCAGACTAATAGTCTATTGTTCTACCGACTGATTAAACGCGGACACATTTTATCATGTAACTATCAACTCATTCAAGGCCGTTTATTTATCAAGAATACACATCTAAACTGTTAATTTTTGAACTGGTTTTGGAATGTCAAATCGATCCTTCTGATTTTAAACCTTGAAACTGATTATTTATTTATTTTATTTATTTATATTATGATAGTGTATTTTACAAATGTGCTTTTTTACGGGTTTTTTCAAGTTATATGTAAGTTGCACTATCAGCTTTCTTTGGATACTTTGTTTTGCAAAGTACGAGAGATGATCATTTTCTTATTTCATAATGACTGTTTCCCTTCTTATATAATGACTGTTTTCCCAATTTATATATTTCCGCTTCTATTATTCTATGACTTTTACACTTAAATTCAAGTTCTTGTGGACTTTTCATGGTTATGAAGTAGAAAGGAGAGAAGAATCTCTTCAGACTCGACATTCTTCATAACAGTTCTATAGTTGCTCACTCTACTGCTATACCTTCTTCATTTATCTAGAAACTTCTACTATGTATATCTAGAACCTTCTTATCTAGAACCTTCTATGTATATCTAGAACCTTCTTATCTAGAACTTTCTATGTATATCTAGAACCTTCTTATCTATAACCTTCTATGTATATCTAGAACCTTCTTATCTAGAACCTTCTATGTACAGTACCGCCCAAAATGTTATAATATATTGAATTATTAAACATAACTTTTTTCAACAAAAAAAACGAATGAAGATCAAATTTTCAGATATTTTTTACAAGCCAAATTCACATGTTTCGAGTAATAGAACAAGTTTGGAAAATGCTTTATTAGGTTTATTCGTAAAAAAAATGGAAATAGTAAAAAGTGCTAATAGAGATGTTCAGTTTTTTCGAAGTAATAAAACAAATATTCTAGTATTTGGTGGCATATCCTTTCGAGTCAATGACTGCCTGACATCTACGAGGCATAGAATCAATCAAAGAGTCAATGGTTGCCTGCGAAATCGCCTACCATTCCTCCTCTAGCTGCTTAAACTTTTCATCAGCATTTCTGCATGTTATTCCCGTCAATTTTCGTTGCAAATGTTCCCATAAATTTTCGATGAAGTTCAAATCGGGAGACTGGCTCGGCCAGTCCAAAACATCCACATGCCGACGGCGAAACCAGTTCTGAACGTGCTGAGATCGATGTTTCGGGTCGTTATCTTGTTGAAAGGTGAACCCACGGCCGAATTTGGAGAGGGCCCAAGGGCGCATAGTGCTTTCCATTATGTTCTCATAGCGGTAACGATCGAGATTTCCGACAATAAGTCTAATTGGACCCATGCCGCTGGCGGAAAAAACAGCCCCAGACCATCACAGAACCACCGCCATGTTTGACTGTGAGCGACTGGTATTGCGGCAGGAAACGCTAGCCCGCTGGACGTCTTACCCACCTCAGACCGTCACTGCAGAACATATTAAACTTGGATTCATCGCTCCAAACAATCTGAGACCACTCACGGCGTGTCCAACTGAGGTGATCCTTAGCACACTGAACTCGAACTTTACGATTTTTTTCGCAGATGAAAGGCTTCTTTGCAGGCCGCCTTCCATTCAGTCCAGCGGCTTGCAAACGGCGTTTGATGGTAGTTATTGAAGGAGCAGGAGTCGCGGGCGTTGATATGATAGCTTGAATGTCTGTAGCAGTGCGTTTCGGGTCTTCGCGAGATGCGCGCAGGATGCTTCGGTCCATGTACCTCGAAGTTACGCGGGGTCTCCCCGAACTTGTCTTCACGATGACTCGTCCCTGCAATTTTTTTGTGTTCCAAAGTTATTCAGTTGTAGAAAATTCGTTTACCTGGGTTCGAAAACGCCGGAGGATATGGGAGATAGCGCTCGGAGTTACCCCGAACTGCTGAGCGAGCTCGCTCTGTGACCGGCCCTGTTTCGCCCCAGCAACAACAGCTTCTTGCATTCTTTTACTTGTATTTCGATGTCCAACAGTTCGAACCATGACTTGAAACAAAATTTTTATGAATGAAGTTCGGTAAACAAAAAAAAATCAACTAAAAAAACTTCTGTGAAAATTTGAGCTTTGAATTTTATCTTTGAAAAAAGTTATTTTCAATAACCCTATATATTCTATTGTATGAGTTATCTTATGTTTTGTCACATCAGTATTGATGTATGAATAAATAAAAAATAAATAAATATTATAACATTTTGGGCGGTACGGTACGTATATCATTTGTATGAACAACATAGGTTATAGCGGTGAATCTATCAAATAAACGCTCAAAATAAGGAAAACTTCTTTGTTTTTGAAAGCTTATCTTAAACAAGGCAACTACTATGATAGGAAGTAACTCAGTTGATGAGCGACGTTGAGATAACTTGCAGAATGTTGATATTGTGTGATCAGATGAGTAAACCATTCTCGCAAAAATTGTGTAAATTTTAGTTGATTGGGAAACGAACCAAAGTTTAAAGTTGACCGGGCGAGGCTTCTCGCGCGCTTTTTCAAGGCCCTTTAACAATTGTTTCAAACGATTGAACTACATATGGCACAGAAAAAAGCTAGTCTACCGGGCGTGATCGAACCCAACCATCTCTGACTCAAACCGGAAGCGCGTGTTACCATTAAACCACGGAGACACATTGCTATTCCATGCGATAGTGTTACTATCAATCGCTTGATAGGCATGCGTGACTAAAAGAACAAGGCTTATGAGCCTTTCATATAAGACTATCGCACGGAATAGCAATGTGTCCCCGTGGTGTAATGGTAGCACGCGCTCCCGGTTTGAGTCAGAGATGGTTGGGTTCGATCCCGCCCGGTGTACTAGCTTTTTTTCTGTGCGATAGTTCAATCATTTGTCATCTTAACCAGGCGTCACTGCCTTTAAACTGTGTAATTTGGCATTTGAAAATTGTTTCAAAGTATCCTCAGGAACAATTCCTACGGGAGTGGGCGTGATTGATTCGATTCGCTGTTTTCGCTCGCTTTATTATATAATCATTCTTGCTAATCTGTATCAATCAATAAAATCCATGCTCTCTTGCCTTAGATTATTTCGATGAAAAATTGTGATGAACAATTAAAAACGAAGACTTTATTAGATTTTTCCGAATAGTTATCAAGATATACTGGAAGAAATGATAGAAAGCAAAAAAATAGAGAGAGAGATATTGAGACAGAAATATATGAATAGTAGAAGCTAGAGAAGAAGATAGACGGGAAAAGACTGTGAAGGGAGAGACAAGAAAAACAGATGCATCAAACAACAGCTCTTATTAATTCCAAAATTCTTTTTTGTTCCACTACTCTATCTTTGTGGGACTCGGTTCAGTGCTCCATTCAACCACTGAGAACCAATTTAATTCACATTATTTTTGTAATTTGTAAAAGTAAACATCAATATTTTTTAAAAGTTAGCAATAGCCTATTCAACAGTCTTTTTACGGTAAGAGAAAACAAAATCCAAGACAGAGATAGAGAGAAGGACATAGAGATAAAAATGGAGAGCGAAAGAGAGTAAAAGAGAGAAAAAGAAAGAGAGAAAGAGCGAGAAAGAAAGGGAGGAAAGGGGGGAGAGAAAATAAGAAGAGAAAGGAAGGGAAAAATGGCATAAGATGTATCGAAAACAAGGAGCAGCTCAGCTCACGCTTCCTTCATTTGATTAGTTGAAGTTAGAGGTTAATTATTGGTGAAAGGTTTCGAGCGGAAATAATCCTTTCGCAAGGAATTTGCTCCATGTCAGAATTTGTTTTAGTTTTGACACGGAACTCTATATCAGTCCTTATGTCGCCCTCGCAGGAAGAGACTCTGCTCCTGAAGAGACTATTCTGTCTCTCGCACTCTCCCATTGGGATTGCGTTGTAGTCGAGCTTCCTTGGTTTCCCATGCCTCTGCAACTTTTTTGACACCACTCTCTTGTTCTCTCTCTCTATCTCTCTCACTCAGTCTTTTAGTCACTCTCTTACTCTATCTCACTCTCTACCTCCGATTCTTTCTCACTCTCTCACTCAGTCTTTTAGTCACTCTCTTACTCTATCTCACTCTCTACCTCCCATTCTTTCTCACTCTCTCTTCCTCTCTCACATTCTCTGTTCTATTCCTCATCTTTCCTCCTTTATCTCAATCACTTTTTAGCACTTTTGGTCTTTGCCGAGTTCACTCCACATTTCTTTGTACTCTCCTTCCCTAAATTTTCTCTAATTCTCTTCTTTAAGTCTATCTCTACTTATCTCACTTTCTCTCGCTCTCTCACTATTCATCTTTCAGTATCATGATCTTTTCATTATTCTGATTTTTTGAAGTGTTTTTATTGTGTGTTTCGTTTGTCTCTTCGCTACTCTCAGTATCATATGCTTACTCCCAAAGAAAACTGGGCTTATCCGGTCAGATCTCGTTTCCAATGTAATCGAGGGTTGTGTGCATCTCTATTCCTCTCTCTCAACACTCTTTTTCTATCTCTCCCTCTCGCTCTCTTTCTCACTCAATAGAATGCGAATCATCTAAGATATCGGAAGGTGTCGTCTAACCCTGCTACAAGCACTCCCATCTCAAGGCAGTCAAGACAACTTTATACACTCAAATGGTGTAACGGGTAACACGCTCGCACTCTCGGTAAGATATAGAGACATAGCTAAGTTCGATCTCGCGCCGTAAAAATTGTGTCCGTGAGTTAGTTTAACGGTTAAAAACTCTATCAACATTCACATTCTCTCAAGTTTCTCATCGACAACGGAGTTTTCGAGCAATGAATTTAAGTGTGTTCAAAGAAGCTATCGTCTTTGGACTTCTCTGTTCTATTTGGGAAGATGTTCATGGAGGCTACACCTGGTTCTTTTAGTGAGTTTTTTCATTCCTAAGCTGTTCTACCTCTCCTACGCTTTTCAAATACAAAAATATTGGGCAAAGAAGTCTCAGGAGTACTTCTGATCTACCTTCAAAGATGTAGTGCTGTTTCGCGCGTGAAAAAACTTATCTCGTAGAGCTACATGTTTTTCTATGTGAATTACTTGAGAGTTCATGAGTCTGAATGTAAAATAGACTTCTGTATATAAGTCTGAATTTTCGAGAGAAAAACATTAGAACAAAAATATCCGTCCCGCTAAACAATTGGTTCTATTGAAATTTCGCCTAAATTGTATGTGACCATTTATAAGCTGACAATGAGGAAATAAAGATGGTATAGAACAGGTTGGCTTGGCAGATTGGTCAGACGCGGACCAGCGACCAGTCATGACATTCCTACCCTTCTCCTAGAAGTGACCGCTGACTTCTTGACTTCTGCTTGACATCGAATGGGAGGTTTGTTCAAGCTCCTTTTGGAGAATATGAAAATTTAAAGCAACAACAAAGTACTTCACCTTTGAACTTGCCTTTAATCCAATTTCTCAGATTATACCTTGGCAATCGTGAATAATCTAAACCGTCGATTCTTTTTTTGCTTTTGTGGGAAAAAAACTACTCTCTTCCCTCAATTTTTCATTATTAATTAAGATACAAGTCATGTTTTGTTGCGATCAAGTTTTCTGAAGAAGAAAAGAAAATGCTTTGCGGAAAAAAGCTTTTTTAAAAAAGCCTTTATACATATTATATTAAACATTCATTGTCTGTTCTGAAATGAGACAGTGAACAGCATCAAGAATGACACATTTCAACTTTATCGAGAGAGACGTCATACGTATTCCTTTAGCGTCTCAAGGCTTTCCATACAGCAATATATAGCATGAATGAGAAGCATGTTTTTGTTAGGGTACATTGTGGTAATGTATTCGCTCTCGGTAAATAAAGATTGGCTTCGTTCTATCCCGTCTAAACTCCGTTTTGTTTGCGCAGCAGTTTAACCACAGTTCCTGTTCTAGTATGTCCTATTTTAAAATTCCTGTTTCAGCCTCGCCTTTTTAGTGATAGTAGCCCTTCTCCATATCCCCTTGTGATGATTTGTTCCCTTTAGAAGCTCTGTTTCATCCCCTCTTGTAGTGTTGTGTTTCTCGCCTGTGGTGAGTAGCCCCGCTTCTTTATTTCTCAACTGTCCTCTCGTAAGTATCGACCACCGAAGCTGACACCCTTCGTCTGAATCTCCCAATGGTCTCAGGGGACGGCTTCTCTTTGTCTTGTAGACGTCGACTTTCTTCGTGTCTGCTTAAACTAATTCTTTTCCACAACTCGGACCAATTGTGTGTGTTTTCAAAACCTGTTCCCCCTGTTTTCAAAACCTGTTCCCCCTTCCTATCTTTTTGATACATACGTATCTCTGCTTGAGTGAACTCATAAATGAACAATCCACAACATGAAAATAAAGAAAGTTAGGTATCCTTAAAGCTCATGTGTTTCTACAAATTCATTCTGTGCTATTTTGAGGTCTTTTGGTATTACCATCGGATCTTTGTGAATGTGCACTTGATGCATGTAAAAACCTCAACAAAACACGTTTTTGAACGCGTTCAAAAACCGGTTAATGAGCGGGATCAGAACCTGCTTTGCGGGATCAGAACCTGCTTGGCGGGATCAGAACCTGCTTGGCGGGATCAGAACCTGCTTGGCGGGATCAGAACCTGCTTGGCGGGATCAGAACCGGCTTGGAAGGATCAGAACCTGCTTTGCGGGATCAGAACCTGCTTGGCGGGATCAAAACCTGCTTGGCGGGATCAGAACCTGCTTGGCGGGATCAGAATCTGCTTGGCGGGATCAGAACCTGCTTGGTGGGATCAGAACCTGCTTAGCGGGATCAATACCTGCTTAGCGGGATCAGAACCCGCTTGTTCGCTTTCTGGCCACTCTTTCTCTCCCTCGCGGAGATACGCTCACAATCTCTTAGTTTATAAATACCTTTCAAGATGAATGAAAAACACTTCCACTTGAGCAGCTACTAACACAAGGAATGCGCAGCAGACGAAATACTGGGCTGCTGCAAAATTTCAAATCAGAAATTCTATTACTAGTTTATAAAGTACCTAGAGAATTTCCGAAGGCAAAAATATGTCTGAACAGAACCGCCTGTGGTGATGTGAAGTATTTTTGTTGTGAAAGAAGGGTGAGAGACTTTCAAATTGGAAACGGAAACCTGCAAGAGCTCGTAGCAGAGGCTTTTCTTGAAGAACCTACGACTTGACAATCAAGTCACGTACCGAGAAGCCCGCCGTTGGCCCAACCCGCTGGTCGGAATATAAAATAGTGTTTTCGAGATACAAAGGGTTTCATTTAAGGTGCTCCTCTCAGAAGGAAACAATTACCCGCACTGGTTCAAAACAAACAGAAGACGGTACGAATTGACCATTTGGCCCTTACCTGCAGATGAGCCATCCGGGATGGGTTATGGTGTCTCTTCTTACGGAGTTGCTCTCCTCCTACGGTGGAATGTCCAAGCCGAGCGACGTCTGCGCCAATGACACCACCGTAATCAATGCGCTCCTCAAAGACACCTACAATAAGGTGAGAAGATCGCTCATTCTCTGTTTCTCTCTTCCACTCTGTCTCTCTACCTTCCATTTTCCCTCTCTCTCTTTCTCTCACTCTCTTCTTTTGCTATCTCTCTTTTTTTGCTCTCTCTCTCCATCTCTCTCTCAATTATAGTTCAAGTGAGTAAACGTAACAGCAATAAAAAAGGTTTTTGAGATGAAATGAAACACGGGTAGTTTGTAAACCATTTTCCAGATAGTTGTGAAACCCCTTCAAAATTTTAATTTATAAGAAAAAAACAACTAAAAATTAATAATTCGAAAGGTTTTTCGTTTCTGGCTAAATCTAGCGCGATATTGAAAAAGTAGATTTTTTATAAGTTCTGCATATTTTCACCGAAAGTTATTTACGAAAATTGAGATAAAAATATCAAAAAATTTGGAAGGCCTGCGAACGTCTTAACTTTATAAACACACTGTGGGAGGTTTTCAGCTGGCGGTTTACGTTGAATGCGGAACTTGCTTGATAACTTTTTCTACGCTTGTTTTTGTTTAGTTTGGGCAAAGTGAATGAGGCCTTCTGCACTTTCCCGAGTTATTCTGTAATCGAGTTATTCGGCGTCCCTTCAAAGCCTTGCCTTCCAAATAAACATAACTAAAAACGGCCCCTCCTGCACTTTTTGGTTACAAAATCTCAGGCCCTGAACAAAAAATGCAGAAGGTTTAAACGCAAAACTGATATAAGAAGCAAATTCTGAATAAAAATCACTTTTATTATTTTTAATGTAATAAGTCAAATTTACTGAATTAAAAAATATGTTGTAGAAGAGTTTTTTTTACTGGATATTAAAAAAATGAATGGTGCGATTACCTCGAGATTAGGTTCATGTTTCCGTAACAGACATGCGTATGAAAAGAAATAGGTTTTTACATTTCAGCACTACATTCCCGCGCACCCGGTCCGTGTGCGAGTTGACATGTGGGTGCAGGAAGTGACATCTGTCTCGGAGTTGACTCAGGACTTCGAAATTGGTTAGTTGGAATGGATTGCTCTCGGTAAGAGGGCAGTGGCTGATTTCGACTTTGCCTTGAGAACTGGCTTTTGACCGTGTTTCATTTAAATTATATTTCACCTTGATTTTCTGCTTTTGAGCTGTGTAAAGTGGGCTGTATTGATTAGAACGGATCACCTATACATAACAGTTGAAATAATTGTATTATTATATAAAAATGGTAAAAGAGGTGATAAATATAATTTACAATTATGATATCACTGCTAAAACTGTAATGTAGCCGACTTCTGCTGTAATGTAGCCGACTATGTAGACTCAAGCGAAAGCAGTTCTGAGAATATACGACACTGTGTTCTTTATTCTCAGAGTTTCTTTTCATTTCAAGTTTGTTTTGTGTAACTTTGTTAAGGTTCAAGACCAGATGGCCTGATATGTATAACAGACATGTGTAGAGATGTCGTTGTTCCGTGTAACTACGTCTTAAAGAGGCGTCATATTTCTCGGTGTCTCACTTTCGCGACATTAGAGGAGGCTTTTATCTGTTTCTCGCTATCTACTACATCTCGTTTCACTCGAGCTCCCTCTATTCTTTTTATTTGTATACACTTTAATCTGTGAATTGCCTTGTTGATGCGTTGTTAGGAAGGAAACGACTTCGAACGTTTCGCTTTATAAAAGCATCGTCAGCGAATAGTATAACCTTAAAACACAATCGTGAGAACATTAAAAATATCTACAAGGATAGGAATTAGAGAAAGAAATACAAAGCAAAATGACGAACCGGTAAATGGTGATACAGCCGAGAAGAGGTGGTTGTGATATATTAAACAGTTGAAGAACAACCGAAAAAGATAATAAGATAAACAGCAGAAATACAATACAATAGGGATCAAAACAAGCAAGACGATCCTAAGGAAGAGGCAGGAGGGAGAGATGAGAGAGCTCTTCTGCCATTTCGCTCTTGTTGTTAAGGTCCGGTTTGTGATTATCAATCAAAAAGGCCTCAATAGTTCTACGGCGAACAATATTAGTTTCAACATGCAAAATTGAACCGGTGAGTACAACTGCTTCATTAGGATGAGAAGCAAGTATGTGCATTAGTTGCGTAAGAAAGGGCCATTGGGCTCTTGGTAGCACGTATGTGTTCCGTTGCCCTGGTATGAACAGGATGGCCTGTATGCCCGATATAAAACATTCCACAAGAGCACTAAATCTTATATATTGCACCTACTGTACAACAGACATCGGATCTTGCTAAAGGACAGAATATACATACACGCTTCTGTATTTTAGCAGAGACGATTAACGTTCCTACACAACAAAGTCTAAAGGGAGGTTGGTGACAATGTACATCATCTAACCCCATTTTATGAACAGCCCAGCGAACATTTCTAATAAAGGCATCATAGATAAATGGTGTTGAACAGATAGCTTTGCAGACAGTTGTTGAGGGCAGCTTCTCTGGTTAGGTGAACTTGGGCGGCCTGAGTGTTGAGATAATCGAAAAGAGTATCAATTGCTGCTTGGTCCCTGCTTATCACGGTTTAGTTGTCGATGTATCGCTTCAGAAGCACAACAACTCTGACATCTTTCCTTAGGCTTATATGAGTTCACGCTAACGAGGCCGTACGGCTTAGCACGAGACCGTTTGGGACAACCAGCCAAATAATCACATAATTACAGCTTCAAAAACATTGCGAAATTTCGGGTGCGATTGTAATGGAACCGAATTATTGAGACGTTGTTGATTGACACTCACAAACCTGACCTTAAAAACAAGAGCGAAATGGCCAAAGAGCTCTCTCATCTCTCCCTCCTGTCTCTTGCTTAGAATCATTTCGCTTGTTTGGATCCCTATTGTATTGTATTTCTGCTGTTTATCTTATTATTTTTTCGGTGGTTCAACAACTGTTTAATATATCACAGCCACCTCTTCTCGGCTGTATCGCCATTTACCGGTTCGTCATTTTGCTTTAGTATTTCTTTCTCTAATTGCTATCCTTGTAGAAATTTTTGATGAGTCCGGGCGTGGCATAATTGGTAGTGTGTTAGACCATTGTGCCAAGAGTCCCGAGTTCGACTCACACCCCGGACAGATCCACCCAAACCAAGGGGGTTAAGAAATGTTGGTAGTTATCATGCACGAATCTGACTCTCCCCACTGCTGCTAATCACACTAGCAGTGATCTAGCAGCCAGCCACTGGTTCTACCAGGATAGGTCTGTCCTGCATCTCAGGGGAGCGCGTACCCTGCCGCGAGGCGGAAACAAGCGCGAGGAAGATTATTATTATTATGTAGATATTTTTGATGTGCTCACCATTGTGTTTTAAGGTTATACTATTCGCTGACGATGCTTTTATAAAGCGAAACGTTCGAAGTCGTTTCCTTCCTAACAACGCATCAACAAGGCAATTCACAGATTAAAGTGTATCGTCTACTGGATTCTCAATCCAATACGTTTAACTTAGCCCAAATTTTTCTCTATTGGTTTTTTCCTCTATTTTTCTATAGATCTCTAGATGTTTCTCTAACATCCTCTTCGATCCCTCGCTTTCTCGTTTCTTGTAATGTTTCCTCCTTTTCTTCTCTTTCGAATCACCCCTTTTTAATATCTGATCTATAATACATATTTCCTGTAAACTGCTTTCTTCCTCTTTCTCTCTATGTCTCATTGTTTCTCTTACTCTTTCTCCATGTCTCTCTATCTCTTTTTCTCTAACAATCACTATTGTTTGTACCCATGATCATTTATAAAGTCTTGACTGTCCTTTTTCATTACAATTAATCGGTATTTAATTTTTCACTATAACTATCTCTTCTACATATATAACACTATCGCACGGAATAGCAATGTGTCCCCGTGGTGTAATGGTAACACGCGCTTCCGGTTTGAGTCGAGGTGGTCTGGGTTCGATCCCGCCCGGCGGACTAGCTTTTTTCTGTGCGAAAGTTCAATCATTTGTCATCTTACCCAGGCATCACTGCCTTTAAACTGTGTAACTTATAAATTGAAGATTTATCATCCATCTTCCATCTCTCTTCTGTCTTAATCGTGAACTCTGGAGTTACGCTCCATTCATGACGCAATCGCTTGATAAGCATGCGTGACTAAGAGAACAAGACATATGAGCCTTTCATATAACACTATCGCACGGAATAGCAATGTGTCCCCGTGGTGTAATGGTAACACGCGCTCCCGGTTTGAGTCGAGATGGTCTGGGTTCGATCCCGCCCGGCGGACTAGCTTTTTTTGTGCGATAGTTCAAGCATTTGTCATCTTACCCAGGCATCACTATCTTTAAACTGTGTAACTTAGAATTTGAAGATTTATCATCCATCTTCCATCTCTCTTCTGTCTTAATCGTGAACTCTGGAATTACGCTCCATTCATGACGCAATCGCTTGATAAGCATGCGTGACTAAGAGAACAAGGCATATGAGCCTTTCATATAACACTATCGCACGGAATAGCAATGTGTCCCCGTGGTGTAATGGTAACACGCGCTCCCGGTTTGAGTCGAGATGGTCTGGGTTCGATCCCGCCCGGCGGACTAGCTTTTTTCTGTGCGATAGTTCAATCATTTGTTATCTCTTCTACTTTTCACTATAACTATATCTCACTCTTTCGTCTCACTATAACTATATCTCTCTCTTTCGTCTCACTATAACTCTATCTCTCTCTTTCGTCTCACTATAACTCTCTCTTTCTTTCGTCTCACTATAACTCTATCTCTCTCTTTCGTCTCACTATAACTCTATATCTCTCTTTCGTCTCACTATAACTCTATCTCTCTCTTTCGTCTCACTATAACTCTATCTCTCTCTTTCGTCTCACTATAACTCTATATCTCTCTTTCGTCTCACTATAACTCTATCTCTCTCTTTCGTCTCACTATAACTCTATATCTCTCTTTCGTCTCACTATAACTCTATCTCTCTCTTTCGTCTCACTATAACTCTCTCTTTCTTTCGTCTCACTATAACTCTATCTCTCTCTTTCGTCTCACTATAACTCTATATCTCTCTTTCGTCTCACTATAACTCTATCTCTCTCTTTCGTCTCACTATAACTCTATCTCTCTCTTTCGTCTCACTATAACTTTATCTCTCTCTTTCGTCTCACTATAACTCTATCTCTCTCTTTCGTCTCACTATAACTCTATCTCTCTCTTTCGTCTCACTATAACTCTATCTCTCTCTTTCGTCTCACTATAACTATAACTCTCTCTTTCGTCTCACTATAACTCTATATCTCTCTTTCGTCTCACTATAACTATTACTCTCTCTTTCGTCTCACTATAACTATATCTCTCTCTTTCGTCTCACAATAACTATATATCTCTCTTTCGTCTCACTATAACTTTATCTCTCTTTCGTCTCACTATAACTCTATATCTCTCTTTCGTCTAACTATAACTATAACTCTCTCTTTCGTCTCACTATAACTATATCTCTCTATTTCGTCTCACTATAACTCTATCTCTCTCTTTCGTCTCACTATAACTCTATCTCTCTATTTCGTCTCACTATAACTCTATCTCTCTCTTTCGTCTCACTATAACTCTATCTCTCTCTTTCGTCTCACTATAACTCTATATCTCTCTTTCGTCTCACTATAACTATATCTCTCTTTCGTCTCACAATAACTATATATCTCTCTTTCGTTTCACTATAACTCTATCTCTCTTTCGTCTCACTATAACTCTATATCTCTCTTTCGTCTCACTATAACTCTATATCTCTCTTTCATCTCACTATAACTATATATCTCTCTTTCGTCTCACAATAACTATATATCTCTCTTTCGTCTCACTATAACTCTATCTCTCTTTCGTCTCACTATAACTCTATATCTCTCTTTCGTCTCACTATAACTATAACTCTCTCTTTCGTCTCACTATAACTATATCTCTCTCTTTCGTCTCACAATAACTATATATCTCTCTTTCGTCTCACTATAACTCTATCTCTCTTTCGTCTCACTATAACTCTATCTCTCTCTTTCGTCTCACTATAACTCTATCTCTCTCTTTCGTCTCACTATAACTATATCTCTCTCTTTCGTCTCACAATAACTATATATCTCTCTTTCGTCTCAATATAACACTATCTCTCTTTCGTCTCACTATAACTCTATCTCTCTCTTTCGTCTCACTATAACTCTATCTCTCTCTTTCGTCTCACTCTAACTATATCTCTCTCTTTCGTCTCACAATAACTATATCTCTTGCTTTCGTCTAACTATAACTATATCTCTCTCTTTCGTCTCGCTATAACTATATCTCTTTCTTTCGTCTCACTCACTATAACTCTCTCTTCTTTGATTCAAAAACTTTTTTCAAAATCTCAACAGTTTTCTTGTTTTCTAAAATGCATACAAAATCACACCTTCCACAAAGAACTATACTATCGAGAACAAAAAAAAGAACGACATAGTAGACTCAGCGAGAAACAACGTAGTAAACACACTATCAGATCACTGCAGTTTATCATGAAAGACTTAGACAGCAATCTTTCATTTGTTTGAGATATATGCCAGAGAAAAATTAAAGAGCCATAATTCATTCATTTCCACACAATCCTACTGTTATTCGTTTTTTTCTCTGACTTATATATAGCGATTAGGTAGAATCAACATGAATTATGTTTTCAAAGGCGTGTTTCTATAGAAGCCCAATGGAGGAGGATGGAAAAGTCGAGGTGGATAACCAGCTTAGCGGGTCAGTCGAGGTTGATAACCAGCTTAGCGGGTCAGTCGAGGTTGATAACCAGCTTAGAGGGTCAGCAAGGGACTCGAGCCTGTACCTTTTTGATAGTCCTGAAACTAAAGACTTCGTCGGATCCAAAGAAAAACTCACTAAACAGATAATGTTAAACATGCTAATGATCTGTTGATTGAACTAGTTGCCGGTTTTTACCTTGTAGGCTATCAACAAAAAAGTTCAATACATTAGTGGTAAGTTTTTACCTGATATTGAAGAAAACACATTGACAGTTCGAAACGATGCAACGAAAGCATACTGTATCTCGTATTTTTGAAGCTATGTGAAAACTTTGCAAAATCTGCCTCAGTAGCCTTCTTTTTTAACTTTAACTTCTGAAACAGAAGCTTAATATAATTTCGAAGGCAATAGAGGAACTAGAAAATAGAGATGCTGATGTACTCCGTTGCAAAAGACTTGCAGAAAAAATTTTGTCGGGAAATTCCTGTATTCCCTAATCTCGAATAGCTCAACCACGAAATGCTTTCTATTCATCATGTAACCACTTCTCTTTCTCATTCATACAATCACCCAAAAAAGTATGGAAAATGACACATAAGTATGACTATTCATACCTATAAAGTAAAAAATTATGAATAGACGTGCATATAATTATGAATGGTAATAACTTATAAACATGACTATTCATACTTGCATATGTATATATGTGTCAATTTCCATAGTTATTTTTGTGTGTGGTTCATTGCATCATCAAATTAGCAGTGATTCAGGTGTAGGTGTTTGAAAGGAAAAAGGTATCAATAAAAAAAGGAGAAATTGTGAACAGTTCACACAAACAAGCGAATATGACTCCACAAAAGAGCCCTGAGCTTCAAACCGGACTTAAACATGTCGCTTAGAGGAACTTAGAGCGGTGAAGAAGTTACTATAAGGACGAGTGAAAAGTACAACAAAAAATACAATATGAATGATACTTTCAATAGTTAAAATAATAATAATAATAATCTTCCTCGCGCTTGTTCCCGCCTCGCGGCAGGGTACGCGCTCCCCTGAGATGCAGGACAGGCCTATCCTGATAGAACCAGTGGCTGCCCGCTATGTCACTGCTAGTGTGGATGGCAGCAGTGGGGAGAGCCAGATTCGTGCTTGAGCACTACCAACATTTCTTAACCCCCTTGATTTGGGTGGATCTGTACGGGGTGGGAGTCGAACTCGGGATTCTTGGCACAATGGTCTAACAGACTACCATTATGCCACACCCGGAAACTTTCCATAGTGTATGATAATGAATTGTAGAAAAATGCAATATCTTTGTTCAACAATTGCACTATCTCACTTGCAGCTGCCGATAATTAGAAAAAACCACCGCTCTTCGAGCAGGAGATTCTGGAATAATAATAAGCGTTTCTTTCTTTACCTTTTTCTTCAACTCGCTTTTCATAATTCTAGACTCCTCTGCTCAAAAAGCGGTCTTTTTTCAGGACATTCAAAATTCCAGCTTGACTGAAAATTATGAAGAAAACAGTGTTATCCTGGTACACTTAACACTATTTTCTTTATCATTTCTCACCAAAAATGGTACGTGCATACGGCCCATGGACACTAAAAAAGGTAGTTAACGATTTTACCAGTCACAGTCACAGAAAACGAGTCACAGATCTGTACATCAACGAGTTCTGGGAAGATCCTGCGCTCATCTTCGACTACATGAATCCCTGCAAAAGCAACATATCATTCGATGACAAGGTTCTTCAGAAGCTCTGGATCCCCAACACTTGCTTCATCAATTCTAAAAATGCCGCCATACACGAATCACCTTTCCGGTCCGTTGATACTTTCAAAGATACAGACCTAACTGGATAGAAATAGGCTTAGGCTCACAGACCTAACTGGATATAACTAGGGCCATCACTCTGGGTCCCTGTGAACCTTTTCTTTTCAGTTACAGAAAGTTTTACAATAACATGGATCTGTTTGAAATAGTTCTTTATTGATTATATATAAATAGCTGTTTATTTGAATTGTAAAGTGAATCATTTGCTAATACATTAAAGTTATAACTTGATATAGTGCGATAATAAAAGAAGTCATGTATCAATTATTTCTATCCAGCCACGAAAATTTGAACTATTGATTTGCAAGGATTTTTTCCTCAACGACTCAAAATTGAATTTTTTTTAAATTCATGAATGTAAACAGGTTTAAAAAAAACTAAATGACGCGAAAGATGTGTAATGGAGCGTTAGAATTCAACTTTTCACTTTCTCAATGTAATCTCTGCTAAGTGTTTTCCTTGAACGCTCCAATGTCTCACCACGAATTGCCGTGAGAATGAAAATGGACTACGGTATTTTTATATTTATGTCCAACAGTAAAAATTATAATATAACAAATACCGTAGTCCATTTTCATTTTCACGGCAATTCGTGGTGAGACAATGAAGCGTTTAACGATAACACTTAGCAGAGATTACGTTGAGAAAGTGAAAAGTTGAATTCTAACGCTCCATTACTCAAAAACTATGTTTTTTTCATAAATAAAACTTTGTTCGAAAAATTTCCCAATGCACATCTGATTAGAATAGTTGAGCGTCTTTAAGTAAGTGTTAGAGTATTTGAACGGGAAGAAAACCGAAATTAACTTTATTACTCGAATGATTTTGAAGAAGAATGGAACTGAAAGTGGAAATGGGTTTTGCAGAAATGTCTTTCTGATGGTTTTCTCCAATGGCACGCTATGGACCAACTACCGAATGAAGTTGACGGGTCCCTGTGATATGAACCTCAAACGTTTCCCATTCGATCAGCAAAAGTGCTACCTTACATTCGAATCGTTAGCCTTTTACCACGAGATAATTTTTCTCCATTTTCTTCAGCTTGTCCTCATGTGAGAAAAGGAATGGATTTGAAACGTATGGTGAATTTTCAGCATGAATTAGTCCTTGGAGCAATCTGATTCCGAAGAAAAAAGGTCCATCTCCAGATTTAACTATAACACGGGCGAAGTTCGCATGGAGTGGAACCAGCCGTTCCCAGTGATGATTCTGAAACAAATTCAACTACCTGACTTTGAAATGATCAACTTTTCTGTCATCGCCGTTGAACAGGTCACTTTTTATGAGAACAAACCGACTGCAATCACTCAAGAAAACTGTCAAATTATAAATTCGGTTTCTTCGTGCAAAAAATTAAGCCCTCTTCCCTACAGAAAGAAGACAGTTGAGCTCAATCCCGGCCCGAGAATCCTTTTTCTGCAATATTTCATTCAACTTTCACAATACATTTAAAGTTCAAAAAGCATGTATAAACACAACTTATGTAGCTTTACGATCTTTTAATAACAAAAAAGTTGTTTTCTTAATTTTTTTACTTGGTTAAACTTACTTTTCAAACTTTCAAGAATTTGTTTTAACTTTATGTTTTCTTAGAAACCACACGGAAAAAATCCAGTTAAGAGAGCGAGATTGAAACCTAGTCATCTTTATTTCCCTATAAAAATATGCTCTGAAGATGTACCCGGCTGGCTGGTGGGATGAGTTGACCGTTTCTTTCGTATTCAAGCGACGATACGGATGGTATATCCTGCAAGGTTATATACCAACCATGGTGACCATTATCATCTCCTGGATCTCCTTCTATCTTGGACCAAGGTGAAGCATTCCAAATCTTCGCCCTTTCCGCTCTGAACACTTCAGAATGTAATTGAAATTCGTCAAACAACTTGCTTGAAAATACTTGAATCGAATTAAAGTTTTTTGTTTGAATTAATTTTTAAAATTAATAATCAAAATTAAAATTGAATTAATTTAAAATTAAAAATAAATTTTTCAAAAGAAACTTAAATTAAATTTTTTTGTCCAAATTTGCCTTTAAAAAACTTATGTCTTATTCTTCGGAACCTAATTTTCTAACAGATCAGGCTTGAAAATGACTCGTAATTCCTGTTCCAAACTGACAAAAAAAAACTTGATTTCAATTTTCTAATAAAAAATGAAATTTCATAAATAGATAGTTTTTGTAACTTCTTTAGGATATAACTCACATTTTCAGTCGAATTTCGTTATCAAAAAGCAAAAAAAAAGAGTAAATTTTTTATTCATCGTAGCAATCACTCCAAAAGCCTAAATTTTTAATCTCAAGAGATATGAAGCCTCATTGTTTTAGAGGAATCACATTTTACGGTTCTAGATTATTATTAGATCATTTGCAGAGTAGATTTTAGATCTGATCGTGGTTTCAAAAAGGCCTCAAAGTTTCAAAACCCAGAATCCTCCAATTTGAGGGATAAAAAAAGAGTGAGGTAACAGTCGACTTGTCCCATTTTGGATGATTTTGGTTGAGCTCTTGCGCTCATCCGTAGAGTAATGCCTCTCTATCCTCGCTCATCCGTAGAGTAATGCCTCGCCATCCTCGCTCATCCGTAGAGTAATGTTCCGCCATCCTCGCTCATCCGTAGAGTAATGCCTCGCCATCCTCGCTCATCCGTAGAGTAATGTCTCGCCATCCTCGCTCATCCGTAGAGTAATGCCTCGCCATCCTCAGAGCCATTCCCGCCCGGACAATGCTCGGAGTGAATTCCCTGCTAGCAATGACCTTCCAGTTCGGTAACATCATCCGGAATCTTCCACGAGTTTCATACGTCAAGGTTCTTCATGCATTGAATCTACACTTTTTTCGTTGTCACAAATGTTGGAAAACATCTCATCCAGAATAAACATATTTTTTCCCAACGGTTATAAAATTCTGAATTCATTTCAACTACTCTATGTTAATTTGTATAAGCAATAAGTAAAAATTCTTGGAATTAAGGACTAAGAACTAAACATATTTATACATATTTTTCACCAATTAAATGATTCATAAACATTCTGATGGGCTTGAATAGTTCTAAGTGAGAGTTTAATATTAATGAATATTAATACATGAATAGTTGTTCTATTTGAGTCTTATGCCGATCAAATGCTTGAAAAGCCAGCCAAAGTCCCCAATTATTGGCCGCAAAATGGAAAAAGTGATACCATAGAATTTGTAATTCGGCGTCTCAATTTTCATTAAACTACTTTCCTCAGTTAGTCATCGGATTTACTCACTAAAAAGGCTAAGATATTTTATTTCAGGCAATCGATGTTTGGATGCTAAGGTTCGCTAAATTTTTATAGAAATTAAAAAAAAACTATACTTTTAAGTATTATTTTTTTCAAATTTTTGTTACGTAAAAGAATTTTTTACATGAAAATGATCCAAATTCCAAAGACTTTCATCAATTTTAAGCCGTTGAATGTTATCATAAAATAGAGAAAACTATGGTAGTATTAAGTTGTTCAAGAGAATCGTTTGCAAAAACATTGATATCGAAGAAAAAAAACTGGAATACCATTTTTAAAAAAAGAAGGTTAGACACAGATTCTGGTTCATAACCTTTTTGTCCACTAAAAAATGCATTGAAGTGGAATGCTCTTCATTTTCCTCTCCCTCCTCGAATTGGCGGTTGTTGGATTCATGAGTAGAAATGACGGATTACCACCGAGGACTCGCAAAAAGAAGAGGAGGTACGATTTTTGTGTCGCGGTTTGAGCTTTTGAGCGTAAAGTTTTAAGAGAGAAAGAGAGAGAGAGAGAGAGAGAGAGAGAGAGAGAGAGAGAGAGAGAGAGAATCCCTAAAAAGAGAGCAAAGAAGCTATAGAGTCGGAGTGAGAGATAGAATATTATACAAAAAAATTATAATTAGATCAAAAGAGATAAAGATCAATAAAGTTTTAAAATATTTCATTTGAATTTTGAAAACATTTTTTTCATTTGAAAACACAAAACCATGAGTTAAGTAATGAATAATTTGAAAAGATATGTTAACAAAATTAATAGGTGCTTGGATGAAAGACTTCCGACAAATTTCGGAAGATTTTTTAAATCGTTCTCGAGAATTTAAGAGAATTAATTCTTCATGCATAGAGTGGAAAAAGGGCATAGAAGATTTTAAACCATTATAAATTAATAACTTAATAATTAATAAATTAATAACTTTCTTAGTTTCTTAAATTAGAGCCATTTAAGTATAAAAGAGTCATAAAAGGTTTAATTAAACAGATTCGACGATGAAGACGACAAAGACTTCGCTTGGAAAGGAAACCAGACGAGCCCCCACCTTGAACTGCGACAGGTTTAGAATTGTATCCGTGTGCAAAACAGGCTGGCATAACCATGAGAGACGAATGTCTTAGGGAAAAGACCAACTCTTCAACCTTTCTCTTTTGATATCATAGTTCTTCAAACTAAGCTGCAAGCTTACCCAGACGTAAGAACTTTTCAGGCGCGATAACCCTTAATCAAAACAATTAAAACAATTTCTTTTTTTATTTTTTTAAAAAGTTTTTTTTAACATGAAGTATATTTAATCAAAAAATGTTTGCACGAATTTTCAGTGTTCTTAAAGAAAGTAATAGAACGTAGATTGCAGGCAGCGGTAGAAGCAATAAAGTCTATCAGGGTTTGGACATATCGCCTCATGATGTGCAATTCCTGCTATAAGCCGAAACACTACTACATAGTACATATATCTGTAGGCAGCGTCAAGACAAAAACCAGTGATCAACTCCGCAGAACTGATAAACATTGAATTGTCAAAAATGATATAAGATATAAAATTAATCAATCACCCGATGAACCGTGATACGTTATGGAGAGATTCGGTTATGTCGGCTACTTGCCTTGTTTAACAAAATATAGCTGTTTTTTCTCTCCAAAATCATAATAAATATTATACATATTATAAATTTTACATTATCTCAGCCCTATTCATTTCCTATCTATGAAATCAGCCATTCATTCTGCAGGTTGACTAAGAAATGAGCTTCTTTGACGACCTGCAGTGCCATCTTATCCTTGCTCTTTACTCTTTTTTTAAACACCTGTATTACTGTTTTTTTTAACACTCATTTGTTGTCACAACACATGGGTAAAATAACAAATAAATAATTGAATACATAAACAGTGATGCAGGGCTACGTCTAAGTTATTATAATAACCTTCCTCGCGCATGTTCCCGCCTCGCGGCAGGGTACGCGCTCCCTTGAGATGCAGGATCTCCCCTACGTCTAAGTTATTTTTTTACCGAAATTGAACAAACATTTAAATAATCTCATTTGTTTAGTTCTGGACGGACAAGAGATGTTCTTCCCTACGCGAGAACACTGAGGTTACGTAGTGTTTTCTGTTTTAAAGAAGAGACTTTTAGATCCAAGCAAAGAATACATACGCATCTTTTAATTTTTTCGCGAAATTGAATTTTTTACATTTGAGAATTCAGACTCTATTGAACTACTTAGAGTGTTTTTCTAAATCATTCAGCATTGTTATAGATTCAAGTAATTTTTCCACAAGTTCACCAAGAAATGGAATTGTATACTTGATGAGCTACTGAATCACACCAAGAAACTTCCAATTGTGTTGTTTTAGGTACCTTGAAATTCCTCAGTCGAAACTAGATATTCTAGAAAAAAAAGAAACATCTAATTGTATTTTCCATGGTAAGTTATGTGATTGTGTAGACAAAAAAAACACAGCTTGTGAGAACATGGAGCAACAAAAAATGCTTCCATAATGAACAATTTATTGTTACTTTAGAAAATTTTTTTGGCTAATTATATTATTTCAATATATTCTATGTATATGTTTGAATCAATCCAATCATTTCCCGAGGTGCGAGAGCTGATGAAGAATTTTAATGAAATTCACTACAGATTCCGGTGGAGGCGGTTTCGCTAGACACAGAATCCGTGCCTTATCCCGTCCAGAAGCAGCGTTCCCGGAGAAGTCAGGGCATCGTCGACATTATTAGGGCGATCTGCCGACGACTGCCACACTTGAAGCCAGAAACTGTCGACTTTTATAGGTTCGAGTGAACGTTTTGCTGCTGATGCGATGAATAATATTCTTTTACTATATGAACTCATCATTTTTGCATGTAAATTCTATTGTGATCGAATTTTTTTATCGATTTTTTTCAAAGCCACTTTGTTTTCGCAAACTTTAAACATACATATAGGGCGTTTGGATGTCAGAAATAAAATATATATCAATATGTATACAGAAAATATACATAGATTTATGATTTATGTGCATGTATATGAAAATAAATGATAAGAAAACTTCAAAAAGTTAGCCCTTTGAGTTATTGCTTTTGGCTTTTTCGAGAAAAAAAATTAATTTTTTCTCTCGAAAATTTTTTTAACGAGTTCAATACCTTTAATTTACCTTATAATGAACATAGCTTCCACAGTTTTAACACTTATTCACCTTCTTCAATTTTTAATCAGTGAATGTTGCCATTTCAGTGCAATTCTGTTCCCCACTGGTTACTGTCTCTTCAATATTTGGTTAGTGGGTTCAAATTCATCACGCTAAAGACATGAAAATATGTGTATTCTAAACATTTAGCACTCATAAAATGTTTCACTCATGTTGAAAAATATTGCAGTGTAAAATAACTTATTTAAAAGAAAATGCACTAATTAAAAAGCGAGTACCCGAAGCAGGGATGAAGGGACTGTTGTGAGCTTTGAAAAGAGTTTAGAAGAACTTTCTGTAAGAGGCTGAACACTTGATGTTCAAATGACTACTGTAAATGACTTAAAAATTTTCAAATGACTTCAAATGACTACAGTAGTCAACATAACTACTGAGATCAGCCAGAACCACTCATGTCTTAGTCTTAAAAAATTAACATAATTCCGGTTGAAGTGTTTGGTTTTTTTGGTACTTCACAAAGTAAAATTTTTAAACTATTACAAACTAGCAAAAACCCTACCAAATATCCAATGAAAAAATACCCTAGCAATACCCAATGAGCAAAGACCCTAGGAGAGACCAAATGAGCAAAGACCCTAGCAGAGACCAAATGAGCAAAGACCCTAGCAGAGACCAAATGAGCAAAGACCCTAGCAGAGACCAAATGAGCAAAGACCCTAGCAAAGACTCAATGAGCAAACTCCCTAGCAGAGACCCAATGAGCAAAGACCCTAGCAGAGACCCAATGAGCAAAGACCCTAGCAACTAACCAATGGGCAAAGACTCTAGCGAAGACCCAATGGGCAAAGACCCTAGCAAAGACCCAATGAGTTACTACCCACCATTTGTTCTATCAAGTTTAGTCTGCATCTCATTTCGTAAGGGCGTTTTCATATAATTATCTACCGAGGAAGGTTATTACTAGAAATCCGTGTTTTCAAGTGTAAATCAGAGCACACAAAAATGTGGAAAATTACACATATACATTTGAAAGTATGACTATTCATGCTTATAAGTATAAAATTGTGAATAGGCGTGCATATAAGTATGATTGATAATGAATTTCAAGTATGAATAGTCATACTTTAAAATGTATATGTGTCATTTTCCGTACTTTTTTGTGTGTGCTCGTGAAATCCTACATCTTGTGCGATTGCAGTTACTGGAGTTACTACCTTTCAAACCTCTCTAGCCCGATGGACGTAGATGACAGTGCAGATCCTGCCGAATCTCTCTGAGAAGCGAGTGATTCTTGGTCATTATCCATTCAATTTTCACGTTCAAGTTTGTTTAGTCCCTTGAAAACTAGAAATTTTGAAGCTGCTGCTATGTAAATATTAATTTTAAAAAGTGACTAATCCAACTAATGACGAGTAACTTTCAATTATTCTCATATTTATTGTTGGAACTTCACCGTGGATGGTTTGAACTGATTTTTGTATAGAAAATTCGACTCAAATTCTCTCCGATCTCTACATTGCGCTAGTTTAAAAACTGTTTCGATGAATACGTTCTCGACTTATCACTTTTACACCTTTTTTGAACCGAAAACCTTTTTCTCCACCTTATTGTTTGCCGGTACTATGTTTTTTGAGCTTTTGTATCATGCCTCTTTTTACACTCGATGAAACTTTTCGTTCTAAAAAGGCTTCTTTAAGAAAACTTTTCGATCAAGGCCTTTAACGTTGTGTCATCCACTTGATTGAAAGTCGGTATACAGTACAAATTATCTTTTCCTAGCACCGTTTTTGCTTGAATCAAAATCTTTAAGTTGAGTAGCTTTAACTCTGTGCTTGTAAGCTCACCATTGGTGCTATGAAAAGTGTACTACTTTCTCTGATACCCATAACTTAGGCTCTTGTTTCGACTAGGGACTTCAGAGTGACAGAAAGGGCACAAATAAAAAAAAGAAGCTAAGGCTCGGGTTGAGGTACGGTTAGGAAAAAGATTGCTGAAGAGGCCGTACTTTAGGAAAAAGATTGCTGAAGAGGCCGTACTTTAGGAAAAAGATTGCTGAAGAGGCCGTACTTTATGAATGAGATACATAAAAACCAATCACATTACCATAACTTTGGAAAGAAAAAATTTTTTTACTCTGCATTCTCGGCCACGCAATCACCTTATACGAAACAAGAGCTGTATTTTTTCTCACGGGTTAGTTTCAATTGTTTTTCCTGCTATGCAATAATAATTCGTACTTTCTTTCTTGTTCTTGCGAGCTGCTCAATATTTCGTACCGAACTTATACTTTGATCTTATCATATACAATCGTGAAAACAAGACTTTATATCGACTCCTTTTCTTCTCTCGTAATAAGTCAATACCAGTCACTCAGAATTGATGTTTCTTGTTAGAGAGTCCATAAACGTGCCTGGGCTAACTTTGTGACAATTAAATCACGAGATAAATGAGTATTGAGCAAAGTTGGAACCGGGATATGGAGGGAATGGAACAAGTGTCATGAGATTACATATCATATGCTCATCAGATCGTGAGGAAAATGAAGGACGCAACAAATGAAATTAGTAATATGAGAAGCACAGAAAAAGGTGAAAGACTTCTGATTCAAGCGAATTATTCCAAATTTTGAGTAAACAGTCTTCAAAATTTGAATGTTAAACACATCGCGAAAAAAATTCAGGTCGATAGAAACCCCGGCGTAACCCATTGCGCTAGTTTGTTAACGCGGTGTGGTTTCTGACGCGATTTTTACAGTGTGAAGAATATTATTTAGCCAAACGGTCGTAACCGTTCAGTTGAAGGCCATACCCCATCTACAGAATAACTCTAAAAGGCTATGAAATACAAAAAAAGAGATTCTAGAAATACTAGCGAAAATACATCCACTTGATGAGAAGAATGATGTACAGAAGCAAAGTTTTACCCCTAGGGTTAGTGGAGCTCAGCTGAAAGTGCCGTAAGCCAAGCCGAATGCTCTTTGGCTCGGAAGCCGGGCCAACTCCGCCCGCGTTGTAGGCCGCCACCTGCGCGAAGTAGGTGTACACTGGCTGCAGACCCTCCAAGCGGGCAGAAGGCCGCGCCGGATTAGGGAGGCGATGCTCAGGCATGTCGAAGACAGTCGCCGAGTCCGAGATGGAGACGATCACCTGAGGAAAGAGGAATGATTCAAAGGGGACGACGAGTTTAACGAGTACTCTTACACCTTCTAAATAAAAGAACAGGAAAGAAACCTCTTGTTAGTAAAAGAAGGACTCATACATGCCAAAACGATTAAAACAGGACCTATAACGACCCCTTAACGAGTAAAAAAATTATTCCCACTTCCCGTGCCCGAGATAGCTGTATATACTAGGCTTACTTGAAGGAATTTGAAATGTTCTATGTTATGAACCAAAGAACGAACTTTGTATCCCCAAGTTGATCGGTTCCCTCCGGCGGTACGCTCAAAAGGAACGGCTGTCCACTCCAGGTAAGTCGCCAAGCTGCCGTCTTGCTGGAAGTCATTACTCTTTTTCGAAATTCATACTTAAAGTCGTTACCTATGTGGAAAGTCAAGTCATTGCCCTTGAAAGTCTTTATCAATTCTACCATCCCTTTCATTTCCCCTTTCTTCATGTTTCTAAACGATTGCTGTGTGCCGATGACTCAAAATTTTTTATGAATTAGTTCCCGGAAAAGAATCGAACCCATGTTTGGTCCCTGTCCTGTAGTTACTCAATCATTTATCTTACTCTTTCAGTGCGAGCCTGGTACCAGTTACACAAACGAGGACACATATGTACCTCCCCGTGTGTTAATACTATATTTATTAATACATATATACATGTGATGGGCTCTGAGCTTTTAAAACTTATTCAAAGTAGTCAACTATCGTCATTTTAAATTTATCCGTAATACTCTTTCTGCATTAGAAGCTTTCCTCAGTGTTCCCTGTCTTTTTTCTCCAGGTTTACTGCAAAAGGTCCGTTGCACCTAAAAACTGAGTTGCTGCATAAAGCGATCTGCTTTTCTAACTCAATCATTGAATCTTAATTCCGTGCACATGTGATATTTGCGAACAATAATCTTCGCGGAAAAGCATGGATTTCTCATGCGCGATGCTCCACAGTACTCTCAGTAATGAAGAAGTGCAATTTCAAGACGGCAAAAATCGGGGATGAAAACTAACTTCTTGCTTCCAACCGAAAGTTTTGACTTCGGGCGCTTCTTCCGGCGGCGCTCTCTCGGTACGGACAAATGCAAAGTTTGAGGTCTTTCCGGCGTTGCCACGTTGGTCAACGGGCCGCAGAGAGCAGATGTACTCTTGCGAGGGGGACAGCTTACCTGCGGGGCAAAAAATGATGAATTCGTTCATAATTCTTTAGTTGCACTATCTGAGTGCTTATTTATGAACTCACTCAAAGGAGGTTCAAAAGTCTGAGTGTGAAGCAAAACTAACCTTTTTCTAAATCTTTGAAAATCTCTGAAATTTGTCATTCTAGCAAATGCTTGGCTTGAGATACCCTTTTCACAAATCTTTTCGGGCTAAATTCTCTAAAAACGCTCTTAATTGAGACTCTAAAATTATATCAGCAGAACTTAGTACAATGTGATAAAGGATGAATACGGGAAGTGCTAGACAAAATTTTTTTTATATCGATCTACCGTTTTTTATTGTCTTCTAGGACTCCGAACACTTTGTACCGTCGACATTTCTTGCGAGCGCAGTTTCGAAATACAGTGTATCAGCAATTTTTTGATTGAATTTCAACTAATACTTAGACTTGAGATTGATGCGAATTACACGTACACGCAGATTCGAAAGTCAGGATTGGGAGTTAGAGAGAAAAAAGAATTCAGGGTTCTCAATTATTACCGATTTGATAAACTGCTGGTTCTGCCGGAGCGTACAGCCGGACACCATGATGACCGTTGGTAGAATTGCAGCTGATCTGGAAAATTTTTATTCGTTCTAACTATAAATACATATACATTATATATTACACGAAACTATGACTAAACTATCGCACGGGAAAAAGCTAGTACGTGGAACGGGATCGAACCCATCCGTCTTCGTCTACGGAGAGCTAAAATACCGGTATCACTTCAATAATTCATGCGATAGGGCTATATGAGAAGCTCAATGCTCTTGTTCGATTTGCCTTGTTTTCAGTTATCTTCTTGAGCTGATAAGGGTTATAATTTGCCTCAGTCATGTTCTTTCGAAAAGTCCCCAACCAGCTCACCTCGACTGCGTAAAGTGTGCGGCAGAACTGCTCATCATGCCATCTCCAAGATACTTCCACATGACTCCCATTCATGGCGGTGGCCTTGTCCAACACAAGATCACGCAGCTCCCCTTAAAGTGATTCAATTGAAATTCAAACGCTGAATCTCAATGTCGAAGGCATGAAGCGCTAAAATTCGAACATTTTCAGGTACTGGGAGGAAAGAGGGCTTGAAGTTGATTTGGTTTGGTCGATTTGGCTTAAAGGTGTCTAATTGCTGCTAGAAGCTAGGTTCTATTTTGACTATCAGGCTAAATGAGGCGCGCAGTTGAAAAATAGATAGGCGATAACTCTAGACATTGTCAACAAGAAAGAAAACAACCTGAATGGTATGTATGAAAGTATGAATTACAGGAAACTTCGTATAAGCTTCTGCTATAGTATTCAGTTTTTACATGATAAGAGTTTTTTTCTAAGCCTAAAAATGTCTTTATCTGTTACATACATGTAAAGTTTCCGTATCCGAATCGTAACTATTATAGTTATGGTAAAAGGGAGAAATCAAAGTCAAGGGTTTTCCATTCAATTATTAACGACTTCCTAACACAATAATTGCTTTCTAGGTGTTTTTATAATTGAATTATCGACACTTCAATGGATTTCAGTTTTATTAAACTCTTCAATGTTGAATCTTCACTCAATACTTTTATGATTGCTCACGCGAATTCTGAGTTCTCGCTGACATGAGATTGAAACCCTAGTTTCGCTGACATGAGATTGGAACCCTAGTTTCACTGACATGAGATTGAAACCCTAGTTTTCATGGAGACTTTTCAGCGCGACGTTAGTTTTCCTTAACCGAAAATTTTCATCTTTTCATTTCTTTGTTGATGATTCTGAAAAAGCTTACCTTTTCTGTTGAATATATCAGTCGATAAAATAAATCTAACCTTGAGCATTGACGAAGGCCACGGTTGATGCAGCCGTACTCCCCGGGCCTTGGTTGTTGACAGGCAGCACTGAGAGAACAATTGAACTGCACGAGGAAGAGGAAGAGTTCACGTGAACTACTGCCGACGTTGATCTACGATTTGAACTATCAATAGATTCTTCTTCTAATCAATGATTCAATTTTTTTCTTAATCGATTTTCCCTGCCTTTTTTGCAACGTTCGGTTGTCTCATATCTCAGTTCTTGCAAACTTCTGCTCTTGCAAACTTTTCGGATTCATGAGCTTTTTGCTCTGACGTTAAAGCGTATATAAAGAATAACTGCATCAACCTGATGAATCTAATGGTTAAAAAAACTTGAAATGTTATTATGAATCGATTATCAGACGGCTGGGAGGCTTTTTCTAATACCAATCTGTTCACTGAAAAGGTCAAACTTTTTTCTTTGTTCAACCTACTTAATCACAAATCCGATGATTCTCTTTCTTCTTAAAAACCTTCTCTCCGTGCCTCTGATTTTTCTTTTTTTCGTACGAAAACTATTCAGTACACATCTGTTATAAAACCGGAGGCTTTTAGGTCCTTTTAAAACAAATATTCTCAAAACTTCTCGTTGCTCTAACAGTGCTTTAACTTACTATGAATTCCAAATTCTAAACATACCTGGTTTCGATAGTTTGTAGAGGCGCAGCTTCGGCGTCTCCCCACGACACGCGATACCTCAGATTAGCTCCCGAAGAGACTTCTTCCGTTTCGACGGGATTCCATTCAACCACGAGAGTTTGTGGGTCATGAACTGTCCATCGAAGACCTTCCACCTGCAGCAGAGCGAAATTCGAGTACTTCAAGAGAGCATCAAATGGGGCCGGAGACTTCTGGGAATTGCAAAGATACTAGTTCAGGCGAAAAATTATAATCATATGTCAACTTAATTATTCTTCTAAATTTTTTAAGGTAACTTAGGTGGTAGAAATATTGAAATTTTGTCAAAATGAACATGATCTTCAACCTTGAAAAAAAAACTCCAAGAGTCATTCAACTTTTCGAAGGTTATCTCTCACAAGGATTATTCATAAATTTGGTTATCTCTCACAAGGATTATTCATAAATTTGGTTATCTCTCACAAGGATTATTCATAAATTTGGTTATCTCTCACAAGGATTATTCATAAATTTGTCTCATCCACTTTAACATACATAGATTTGTCTTGGGTCGCAGAAACACAAAATTTTAATTTTAAACATGGTTCATACCTCGATCGAAAAACAAAAACTTCATGATGAGAATATTGAGTCCTTTCACTTTTAAGCATTGTGTGTTGTTTTTTCTCATTTTCTTCAGCATAACTTTCTTTGTTAGAATAATTGTTGAAAAAAGCAAGTAAGCAGAGAAATTGAGCATGTTCAAAGGAACTCTTGAAACTGCTTGCTCGGTGTAAACTGAACGTCCAACCCACAAACCTTGACTTTCTCACTTTATCGCTCTCTATTTCTCCCTATCTCTTTCTCTTTCTTTTTTATGTCTGTCTCTTTCTCTCTCTATTTCTCCCTGTCTCTCTCTTTCTTTTTTATATCTGTCTCTTTCTCTCTTTCTCTTTATATACAAGAAATATTTTCAACTGAGAAGAAGGGGGGACCTCATTTACAGGCGGAGAAGGTGCTGTCTCAATCCATTCCGATGCAACAGAGGCATCGCCCCTCAGGGAAGAAGACACCGCTCGAACTCGGAACTAAAAGATTTTTATTGATAATTTTTACATTTCTTTCGATAGGTTCAGAATCTCAACAGGTCATTTATTCATTGAACATCTTAAGAAAATAATTGAAAAATAGGAAGAGAGAAAAATAAAGATAATTAGAGAGAGGAAGAGAGGGTGAGAGAGCGAGCGAGAGATAGATAATTAGAGAGAGGAAGAGAGGGTGAGAGAGCGAGCGAGAGATAGAGACTTAAGAATTTTCTATAATTGGTTATATAAAGTATCTGAGAAAGATATAAAATACTACATATGTTATCAATGAGGAATTACTTTAAGGAAAAAGTTGTCTTACGTTAATTACCTGATAGAGAGTGTTGGGAGAGAGTGACTGTAAAAATGCGGTTCTTTCCCCGATGCTCCCGACATTCTTGGCCGGAACACTCCGCCATCGACGGTCGCCTCTAGTGCGCATCTCAATTAAGAATCCGTCCACACGCTTCTGCAAGTAATGTTTCTTTTTATCATTATCAATATACTCTTTATTATCATATATTTTCATGTGTAGTACTTAATAGTTCGGTTGTGAAATTATAGTAGTGTGTCTGACTACTGGTCTTTTTTCAAAAACTTGTTGAAATAAAGAGCGTATTGTACCTGAAAATGGGTTAAAATGAGAAGAATGCCCACAATATTAGAGTAACACAGTGCTAATAGAAACGGGGTAGACCACAATAAAACCAAGTTTTTGAACACATTAGTACACCATGAATGATGATACATATGTAGGGTGTTATATGTATGTACATATAAGCCCTATAGTGCTCAGTGTTGCTGCGAACAACTTAAAGGTTACTGACCTCGTTCTGCCTGGTGTCTCTGTGTACTGGCGGGAGCTCCCAGGTAACCCGAATTCCTTTGTTGCCATCTCCTTGTTTCTCTTCTTTAGCTTGAACTCCCATCGGAGAAGGTGGTAACTCGGCGTCGCCCAGCTGAAGCACTACCTTCATCAGAAAACGTGTTGCTCAATCGGAATGATTCTTTTTCAAAAATCATTCTTTTTGTTCTGGATCCAGGATGATTAAAATTCACTAATTGAAAGCTTTTTTATGTCAAATTACACAACTCGGTAAAACAGAGAACAAACTTTTGAATCATGAAGGAGTTTATATGCGCAAGGAATTAACGGATGAAGGAATGACTGCGTGAATGAATGAATGAATGAATGAATGAATGAATGAATGAATGAATGAATGAATGAATGAATGAATGAATGAATGAATGAATGAATGAATGAATGAATGAATGAATGAATGAATGAATGAATGAATGAATGAATGAATGAATGAATGAATGAATGAATGAATGAATGAATGAATGAATGAATGAATGAATGAATGAATGAATGAATGAATGAATGAATGAATGAATGAATGAATGAATGAATGAATGAATGAATGAATGAATGAATGAATGAATGAATGAATGAATGAATGAATGAATGAATGAATGAATGAATGAATGAATGAATGAATGAATGAATGAATGAATGAATGAATGAATGAATGAATGAATGAATGAATGAATGAATGAATGAATGAATGAATAATTGAGTGAATGGAAATAAACAAATGAAAACAATTAATCTTGAGCCGATAATGAGGTACCTCGGTCTCTGCGACGCCGTAGAAGGAAGAGCAGGCGAATCGGCCAATTCTGCTTCTGCTTCCGGTGTTCTCCATTCCAATGGCCGCTTTCTGCCGCATTCTTTTACCCCTCCAAAACTCTTCTCTCATCTGCAAATCTTCTAGAAAAGTGCATAAAAGTAATCAGAAAAACTTTTTTCTTTCTTATGTTTTTATTTCTCTTTTTTAAATTATTTTACTCTCGTTCTGTCTTTCTATCTGGCTCTCACTAACTCTCTTTTGTGCTGTCTCTTTGTTTGAACCTCTCTTTCTCTCTACCGTGATATTTTTAATTCTCTCTTTTCCTCTTTCTCTCTCTCTCGTTCCAATTCTCCCAACTCTCTCCCTTTCTTTTTTCTTTTCTCTTTCTTCAGAACCAAGAAGTGAAACCACCCACTGATTTAGTGACTAGTCTCCGCAGAGGTGACAGCTCGAGTGGCTGGTCATTAAGTGTCCAGTGGAAGAGTGCCTCGGGGCATTCATCCGAGGATGAGCATGCCAGCTCGACCTCACACGATACATTTATGCTGCCTGAAGAGGACTTCGAACCCGAAGTCAGCATGTGCACACGAGGGCGATCTGTCACACAAAAAAAACTTAGATTCAAGAAACATACCTTTCAACTGTTTAAATAGTGGAACATTTTAAGCAATCGAATATAAAAAAGATTAAGCTATTGTAAAATATTTCTATTTTATGATTGCTTCTTGGCGAGATCTCACAAAAATTAGAAACTGTTCACCACTTTATTTTAAAAAAAACTTTCTAAAGAAGTTAGAAGCAACCACCAACCAAGTACGTGCACTTGCATGACGTGGTGTGATTTGCCCAGTCGATTTCGCGCCGTGCAGAAATATGGGCCTGCGTCTGCTGTAAAATACTTGATGACTATCTATGTGAATAGACAATGACTCCTAGGTCGGGTAACTGGTAAATACTTGATGACTATCTATGTGAATAGACAATGACTCCTAGGTCGGGTAACTGGTAAATACTTGATGACTATCTATGTGAATAGACAATGACTCCTAGGTCGGGTAACTGGTAAATACTTGATGACTATCTATGTGAATAGACAATGACTCCTAGGTCGGGTAACTGGTACTTGATGACTATCTATGTGAATAGACAATGACTCCTAGGTCGGGTAACTGGTACTTGATGACTATCTATGTGAATAGACAATGACTCCTAGGTCGGGTAACTGGTAAATACTTGATGACTATCTATGTGAATAGACAATGACTCCTAGGTCGGGTAACTGGTAACTCACTCGCATTTCCAGACAAAAACAGAGAAGGCTAAGTTCAATCCCACATTGTTGAGTAGATTTTCGGTGTAATTTAGTTAAGCCAAATTTTATCCTATTCGGCATGACTACCTTCAAACTGTTTAACTGAGAAATTTTTGACTAAGGAACAGTTCATGTTAATGACTAGATTAATCTTAAACATTTTTCTTCATTCAGAATGTGTATCTTTTCTACATGAATGCGTCGTGAACCACTCTTCTTTCACTATTTTCTCTCTAAAAGTGATGTAATCAAAAGCGGGTTATGAACTTCACTTTCAATCACTCAATGATTTTCAAAAAAGTTAATACTAATGATAATCAACAATAATGACAAAGCTTGCGGGCAACAACAACAACAACAAAAAAAATAATGATAGGAATGATCAATAATAATGGTAATGAGGAATCAATTCAAGGACTGACCATGAATGACTCTGTCTATGATGAACATCCCATCCTTCTGTCGTATTCTTCCTTTCTCAGATAAAACATTGCCAGCACTGTCCGTCCACTGCGCGGTGCCACTTGGCGAAGCCGAATAGGCACAGGGCACGTTCTGCAATCAACTCAACAATATAATCAATAGTGATCCTTTCTCATCCCATTATTAAACTGATCAATAATAACAATAGTGCATTTTGGAGCTTATTTTTAAAAAAAATCAAAATTGATTATTCTATATTGCATTATGAAACATAGCAAAACAATGAATAGTGATCATAATTCCAGTCATAACACAATAAATCAAGAGTTTGTTATGATAATGTAATATTATCGATTTAAGTATTTTAAAGCTGCCAGGAAGAACTTGTGAAAGTCACTAATTGGTCTAGGATACGTATTTTGAGAGAAGGGCCTTATTAATATAGCATACCACGGAGGTGCCATTGATGATGAATATTTTGGAAGGTGTTGCGAGTGCGGGGAACGAAGGCGGGAGGTCCCGAACTTCCACCACACAGGACGAGGAAGAAGAGCCTAGCTCGTTGCTGGCGATACACGCATACACACCACCATCCGATGCCTCGACACCCGAGATCGTCAACCTGAAATCATCGTACAATGCCGAAGCACTATAGTTGACGAGGTTAACCGAATTCGGATTCCGAGTCTATTATTGATCTAGCCCACAGTAATCAGTCTACAACTAATACTTATACCGAATTCATTTTAATCATGAAGATTAGGAAAATAGCACCATTTCCAACTTTTAAACAAAAATTTTTCTCTTTACGAAATTGCCCTCATTAGATTGAATGATACTACGGAATGATTGTATGCATAGAATTATATTAAATATATTCAAACAAAGATGTTATGTTTGAGTTTAAAAAATATAAATATTTTATGAATAAGTATAGCATAGTAACTGACGATGTGTGGCTGGCTTTGATTCGCTTGCGCTGAGATGAGTTCATGAGAAGTGCGACGAGAGGTCGGCCGTTCTTGAACCATTCCATGGTAGAGGAGAGGTCGGCTCTCGAAAGGGGACACTCCAAATCGATCCTTTCTCCTGTTGACGTTAATACATCCACGAGGGGCTGCACGATTCGAGGACGATCTGCAACCAAAAGCGATCAGCGTCGTGCAGTAAGGACAGCTGCCAATTAGTTTTCTGTAGCCTTGGAAGCCTCTTTTCGGCACTAGCTCAAGCAGATCTATGTGTTAGCTAGAGAAGCTCATCAGTGATTGCCCCAAGAATAGAAAACTTTTTTCATGTGTGAGATTTGGCACGCTCACCCACTAAAGCTTCTAAGAACCAAGAAGCAATTATTCTGAAACCTTATAGCTTTAAAAAGGATTAGTGATAGCATTTCCACTACGGTCACCTTCGCTAAATTCCTGCTTTTTCTAACTTATTTTCGTTTTTTTTTTAAATCATGTGAAATTGTTTCGGTAAAGATTATTACCATATCTTGATGCTGCAAAAATTTTTATACTCTCCAGGATAAATTCGGCTGCACCTACCTCTGATTTGTAGAGTGACGTGTTGGGTCGCGACTCCGAGATCATTCCCTGCAGTGCAGGCGTAGCGGCCTCCATCTGATATATCTGCATTCTCTATACGAAGGACGCGGCCATGGTTGAGGAGAGAAGCCCGACTTGGTAATGCACGACCGTCTACTCGAGCCCAGTTGTACAGGGGGGAGGGACTGGAAATTAGATAGACGTGAGAAGATTTAACTATTTTTACCATCTAAAAAAAAGAACTCAGTGACCGTATATAGAGATCTAAGATGAACTCAGGGGTAAATTTTACCCTAGTATATTGTAGACCTAAATTCAACTCAGTTCTGTATTCAGAGACAAGACGGGTGAGAGCGTCTCAGATTTCCTACTAAACTTCAGTATAAAGTTTACTCTCTGAATTCCATTTTGGCGAAATTCCACCTTAGTATAAAGTTTACAATAAATTTTATGTAGTAAAAAGTTTTGTCTCTGAATACGGCCCCTGTTGGGGACAAACCTCGCGACAAAGCCCTGTATGAATTATTTAACTGAGAGCAGAAAAGAGAGAAGCATCTGAAGATAATCCCAATCATTAAATTTTGTTGAATTGTATTTTATGTGAAGTAACTCATAGCTCTTATGACTTCATGCTCAACTATAGCCATGTTAAATAGTGTGAATGATGAAGAATTTTGAGTGAATTTAGATGTCTGGACTTGAACGGTTACAAAACCGTTTATACCACTCACATCAGACCCCTACTTGAATATGGTACAATTATTTTCTCCCCGAAAGTCCGCAGTAATAATTCAAAAAGGTTTGAATACCCTCAAAAACTTTTTACAAAAAGAGCTCATTCTCGTTGGTGAAGTATTAGGTTGAGCTACCCCCCAACGTCTCGCTAAATTCAATTTAGATTCACTAATCATTCGAAGTTTTGATTTATTCGTAGTTTTTCGTTTACTTTCTGATAGAGCGGATTGTCAGACATGCAAAAAAGAGCTTTCCGCACTTCAGACCGAACCTCCAAGTTAACTCTGATGAACTTCAAACGATACAATGACCCACATTCTTTCTTTTCTAGAGCTATTGCTTTATGGAAAAAAAAATTTCAGATAATTTCAAAGAGATTCAAGATATCGAAGCATTCGGCCAGGCTCTAGAAGAGATCGACCTCTCGAATCTAATAGCCCTACCGAACTATTTGTTGTCAACAACAAGAGTGGACACCAACGAAAATTGATTATCTTATTCCCCATTATTTACCTTCCTATTTCATGATTCCATATACATAAGCGATGGCCTTACAAGCTATCCTATCGTAAGAAAGAATTTCAAAATAATAAAAAATCTTCTAGTTCGGGACATTTCCAGGGCCGCAAAGCCCGATTCTTACTTTTTTGAACCTTGAATCCGTATCTTCCGAACCATTATCGACATCCCAATCTAAACTATCCATTCTCTCACCATCTATCAAAAAACGGACAACGTTGAGCGGATTCGTATTCTATCAACGAAGCTTCATGATTCTATCAACGAAGCTTCATGATTCTATCAACGAAGCTTCATGATTCTATCAACGAAGCTTCATGACTCTATCAACGAAGCTTCATGATTCTATCAACGACGCTTCATGTCTGATCCTATCAATAATCAATTGTTCTCAGCTGTAAATCAACTCACTTTCCATACGCAAAGCACTCCAAATAGACTGTTTGCTGACGTACAGGAACATCTGGGAAAATCTGAAAGCTTGTTCGTGAATCGGGGGAAAACTTGCATAGTATTTTTTTTGAATCATTAAACCCAGCCAACTTCTTTTACCAAGCGCAGGCGCTTTATTTAACGCACCGAGGAAACATCGCTATCTCGTGCGATACGGTTAGGATAGAAGCAGAATGGCTTCAGTTTTAGTGTTAAAAAGTTCATAAGGAATTGAAAAGTTTGTGGGACTCTTTCAACGGAAAAAAAGGTGAAGAAAATCCCAATAATGTGTTTATATAAAAGAACTGGTCGAAGATGATTCGGCTATTGCGTATAGCCGACTTTCTCTCACTGGCAGGGAAAACGTACCCAACATTGCTAATCGTGCTATATGTAGTGCTATATGGATAATGCTACAAATGTGTGTGGAATGATTGGACGTCCCAGAAGAAGTCTTCAATTACTCAGTCAATCATTAACCAGTCTTCAAAAAAGAAGACTGAGTAATGATCAACAGAAGAGATTATTATGAGTTGTGAGATTGTATTATTTATCAAAGGATTATCCATTACTTCGTGATGATTATTCTCAGTATTGATTGGTTATTGATTAATTTGGCAATAGATCCGGAGCAAGCCAACTAGCCTTTGGATGTGTAGCAGCGATTTTCGGAAAGAATGTTCCTGGCGTCTTAGTGGTGGATATTGTCGAGGAATGAGGCACAACAAGGCGGAAGAAGGGTCCATAGTGGCCGGAATCAGTCGCCGGCACACGGATCGAACAAGCGAATCTAATCGACGGCAGTGATAGACTTTTTCATAGTTTCTTGTTATTTTTCCCCATTTTCTTTTATAAATTTATTATACATTAAATACATCGAACGCAACAATAAATATATGAGAATCTTCATGCCCATAGCTTTTGAGTGTTATTTTCGAGTGATAAGGTCTTGATGATCCATAGCATAAAGTAGTGCTATATGGATCATCAAGAAGTTTGAAGTCATCTAACCGCTTCAATCTTTTTGTATTATTATAGTTCGCTTAATTTGTAGTTGTAATTACTTTCATAGTTCATACTTATTTGTTATCGCTCGATAATTTTTTCAAAAAACATGATTCGTAGTTATAGTTTTCTTAATTCTTAGTTTAAATTCGTTTTTATTTGTTTTAAAAAAATCATCTTCTCAATAAGTTATAGTTCGCGTTGTACTATGTAGTTATAGTAATTTCTTCTTAATAATTCAATATTAGCCAGCCCTTATAAAAACTTGAAACTTATTACTGCTAACTTTTTTGCGTCCTCCGGCAATACATGCGAGAAGAAGAGAGTCCCTTCAATGGAGACGAACCGGCGTACATTGGCCTCCAGTATCCGATGTTCCTTCCCCTCATCCTCATCTTTCTCTAACCAAGAGTAAGTAAGGGATTCTGAAAGGCGGACGCTCTCTCACCGTCTTCCTCTTCTTCATTTCATGCATGGATTACCCTCTCTACCTCACACAAACTCTTCCATTCCCCCTTTTCATCCAAACTACGAACCTGGTTTAAACCCCCAAGAAGCACGCCAGCACGATACGATAGCATGCATATTTATTTCATTCCCTTTCAGAGAGTGATCGATATTTGAACGGATGCGCTTCAACAGCAAACGAAATTGGTAAATTTTGTTCCAACAGCGCTCATATTCAAATCAACCATTCTTCTTCGAGGAAATTGAACTTGAATGGTGGTTAAAAAGGAAGATAGGAAGGCAGTTCTCCTTGAATGGAAATGATAAAGTTTTATATATAGGTTCGCATCAAACTCAACTGCGTTCAGTTCTTTGACAGGAGAGAAAACCAAGAGAGCCGGACAAGCTAGTGGGTGAGCGACCGTGAGCGACATAAGGTTGGGACCAATCCCGTGAAGGTTGGGATCAAGCCCGTGAAGGTTGGAACCAATCCCGTGAAGGTTGGGACCAATCCAGTGTGTGCGTGTGCGTGAGAGAAAAAACATACGCACATACATATAAACAGTACGAGATGAGCACAAGGATGAAGTTGCTTTTAGGAGAGTACAGTGAAGATTCACTAAAAACGCTTTTCGAGAAGCATTTCAGTTCTGGCGGAATAACAGTTCTCGCAGAATTCACATACCATGAATTCTTCAAATGACAATTTTCATCATAAAACTTCTTTTTCATTAATCTAGGGGAGTTTTTTTTCCGAATGTGATCCAACGATAAATGCTATCTTTTTTCAAGGTTTGTTGATTGTGGAAAACAAGTTAATATTTGCGTTGCTTTGTCAATATAAGTGTTCAAACTGATTACAAAATTTGCACGTGAAGGTGAGATGCCAGTTTGAATCAGCATCCTCAGCTATTAAGGCGAGTTACTCTTCAATGCTATGATTAATTTTGGTTAACTTATTTCAGCAGAGGGGAAGTTTTCAAGTGTAACATAATAGTAGTGTGCGCTTATCTCTGTCTAATGGGTCTCAAGCTCAACTGGTAACGCAAAAAGATCTACCGAAATCATAAGGGTTAAGAAAAATACATAGCACTTGCAAAAAAAGTTACCCTGCTGAACCCAACAGCTGCGACCTAAGGATCACTTACTGGTTTTACCAGGTTAGATCTGTATCTTGGGGTGCTCGTACCTTGTCTAGAGCCAAAAATGATAGCGAAACAGACTGTTACTGTAGCGTGTGGGTGAGAGGGATACCATTCAGGGAGGGGAAAAAGTTATAGGGAGAAGTAGTGAGGTGCTAGAAGGCAACTCAGTGTCACAGAAAACTCTGAAAAAGGTTCCACAAATGCATGAAAATAGATGAACAAAACATTTCAAATTTCTTCAAGTTTTCATCTGTAATTCAGCAAAGCGACTATTGACAAATATTACCAAAAGCTTGTAAAACTATGAATAAATCTTCAAATGCTAAGTTACACAGTTTAAAGGCAGTGACGCCTGGTTAAGATGACAAATGATTGAACTATCGCACAAAAAAAACCTACTCCACCGGGCGGGATCGAACTCCGACCATCTCGACTTAAACCGTGAGCGCGTGTTACCATTACACCACGGGGACACGTTGCTATTCCGTGCGATAGTGTTATATGAAAGGCTTTTAATGGCATTTGAGCCTTTCATATAACACTATCGGCATTTGAGCCTTTCATATAACACTATCGCACGGAATAGCAATGTGTCCCCGTGGTGTAATGGTAACACGCGCTCCCGGTTTAAGTCGAGATGGTCTGAGTTCGATCCCGCCCGGTGGACTAGGTTTTTTTGTGCGATAGTTCAATCATTTATGAATAAATCAAAAAAACTTGGCGAAAAAGTGAAATGAAATTTTCGGTCAGGCTGCATTGTGAGAATGAACTTGATTAAAACGCTTCTAATCAGCTTTTTATTATCTTTATGCCCAGGGGTTCTATTCATATGTTTTTTACCGTCCAAAACACCGAAAGCTCATGATCTGAACTTTACCTAATCTAAACCTTAAAGTCAAAGACAGCAAAAAATTATATCGATTGATTATGCTATGTTGCAGAAAGACGAACAGCTCACTCGAATAAGCAAGACGCTACTCACAATCAGTTTACTTGGTATGCATATTCTATCGACCACCTCCCTATAAGAAAAGCATTTGAGAGACTGAACAGGATTGGAGCAGATTAGGCATGGACAACAATGTCCAGATTCGAAAAATTTCTATTTTGTTTAGAGAAGAAATTTTGACTAGGCTAGTTTGACTACGCTCTCTCTCTATCTGTCTCGTATGTACATACATGATCATTAGATTATGTACACATATATGTATATAAACTGTTTTCGTACTGTTTTCGTCATAGCCAGGTAACACTAGTTGCAACGCTTCAAGTATGATGATGTCACATGCATGATATAAACAAAGTTATAGTGCGAGGGCGCAAAAGGAGGTTGAAATGAGATAGTTGAAGAAATTATGGAATGTAAAGAGTAAAGATGCATGGAATGGACCGTGGTGTTATTTAGTGCGAGTGCATCTTGTGAGGTGCAGTCATTGTTACATTGGTGAGCTTTACAAAAGGTTGAGTGATATGGTGCGAGTGCAGGGTGCAGGTGGCAGTGCAATAGGGGCGGAATGGATGAATATGTACTTCCTAATATTTACTCCTATATTAGGGTTTTAATTCTTAGTGTTTTCTTCTATACTCAATGGGAATTGTTTTTATCTTCTCAGGGTTTACTTGCATATACATATAATGAATAATTTTTCTTTCAAATTTCTAAAGGTTTGTTCAGGGATATACGAGTATTTTCATGGATATCAAAGTGTAACATAAGACTATTTTCGAAAGTCCTTACAATTCGGAAATACCAAAAAAGTATAATCTCAGTAGTTATAAGTATATTTCTTCCCTCTTTTTAATAGTCAGTTAACAGGCTAAAGTACTAAGATTTGATACCAGTCAGGGACTTCATTTACCATGTGCTACCAAAAGTGTTCCATGTCTCATACTTTTGATTTTCGATGTACAAGGGTGGGAAGGGGGGTGGAATGAGGATTAAGTTTAGTGGGTGTAAGTGCGAGTGCTTCTCGTAGATTGTGTGTTGGAACAAGACAAGTGTTTTCTCATTTTTAATTTTAGCAAACTTTTATCTACTTCCGGAACTCATCAACTGAGAAAAAAGTGCGGCTCAAGATTTTTTCTTGAAGTAAGAAGTAATGTACTTTTAGTTGTACGAAACAATTGTCTTGTGTTGTGGGCGTCAAAGCGTTAGTCTCCAGCCTTTTTTATAGTAGATCTATTTTAGAATTCAGAGATATAGAAAGAGAAAGAGAGAGCAAATGTGAATTTGAGATAGAGAACAACAAGATAGTGAAAAAAAAGATAATAGAAAAATGAGGGAATAGTGAGCGAAAAATTGAGAAATAAAATCAGAGAAAAAACAGATATGGAGATAGGGAAAGAGAAAGAAAGAGAGAGAATTTTTTTAAAGAGAGAAACAAAAAAGAGAGATAAAACATAAAGAATCGATCTGATTAAAGTTCATGTTACTTAGAACTACTTTTTTTTCATTTGTGCGAGTGCAAAAATGCGTGATAGTGCATATGAAGCGTGGGTGTAATTGGGAGATAATTAAAACAGACGACAAGAGGGTCAGAGTCGTAATTACAGTAATCCATATGTGAGAAGAAGATTATCTACAGTACTCGAGAAGAAAAGGAGAACCTACTACAGTATTCTACGAAAAAGCTAGGTATGTAGAGGAAATGTAGCATGGCAGAGAAGAAAAAAGCGACTAAAATACTAACTATACGAGAAGAAAGTGTGCATACAGTTGTGTATGAAAGTAGAAAAGAAGTAAATCTATAAAGTTTGCATTAACTTTACAAAGAGTTAGATCTATGTAATGATAAAAGAGGAACAATAAAAATGGTATTCATGAGATATTCGGTCGAATAACCATTGGTTTTGTGGTGTATAAAACAAGGAGTTAAAAAAGCTAATGTACGAACTTTGTTTAGAGATTCTAGCTTTTTTGTTGTCGCAATGTCAGAGTCAGAAAGCAAAACTAGGAGCCATGAAGGCGTATAGCTGGAAAGTTCGCTACTGGACACTGCAGCAAAGAAGTTCCATTCTAAACACTCGTTGATTAAACTAATTTTTTTAATTATAATCTTTGAAAAATCTCTTGTACTACTAGTAGAGAATCTATTTTTTAAGAAGTTCCATTCTAAACACTCGTTGATTAAACTATTTTTTTAAAATTATAATCTTTGAAAAATCTCTTGTACTACTAGTAGAGAATCTATTTTTCGAAGTTTAAAATTAAGCTCATCGAAAGAAGCACAGGAAACAATTACTCAGTTCTAGGATATTGGATTAACTTTCTTGCATAGGCAAACGAGAGAAGCATACATATTTAGGCTGTTCCAGGGTGTCTTTGGGCAGAACAGCAAAATAGTGAAGGAATTAACGGAGAGAGCTAGAGATTCTGATGGGAAGATACCTTCAAGGCCGAAACTACTACGTAATGGGTTTATGGACGAGCAAGAAAGAAGGCGTAATCAAAGTGGACCAACCAACTACATACTAAAGAGATGGAGGAAGAGAACAACGTGCTCTGCAAAATCAATCAACGTCATAGTCTATGAAAAAAGTTAAGCAGGTGCATCAAAAGATTGAACAAGGTTTCTATTTACGAACACGTCGCCAAGCTGGTGAAACCCCTAAAAACAAGAAGAAAGATAGTGCTGATGAACGTTCGTGATGTGTGTGGGTAAAAAAAGAGGAAGCGCAGGGGGAACAAAGCATGCAGACACTAGTTGCAGCATTCCATCTGAATGAGTTCTCGACGCAGAGATGAGAAGACTTCTCCATGGCCGCAGAGGTCATCACTATCACAAATGACAACCATCTCAATAAAGTCCCATTAGAGACAACCTCAATCAGCAGATCACGGATGTTTCTAGAGATAAGCCGCAGAAATATAACCGAGCCGCGAGGTTTTCTCACAACTGAGAAGACTCAAGGAAGTTTAAAAGATGATCGAGAAAAAATGAGATACATAGAGAGAGGTAAGTGATTAGGGAAAACTGAGAGGTGTAATCAGAGAAGCATGATTTGAAGAGGGTCAACGATGGATCATTCTCCCTTCTCTTCTCTTGAGTGATCGGAGAAAAGGAAAAAAGAGATAAACAAAGGAAAAAGTGATTGTGTAAGGATCAGCGATTGCGAGAATATGAATGTATTCAGAGAATCACAGCAATGTAATCTGAATAACTGAAAAAAAAATACAAAATGGAGGAAGAAAAAATGAAAAAGAAAGGAAGGAGTGAAAAAAGTAAAAAGTGAGAGAAATAGACAAAAAGAAAAGAAAGAAGAAAGAAACAGAGAGAGAGAGAGAGAGAGACAGAGAGAGAGACAGAGAACGAGAGAAAGAGAGATAGAGAGGAGAGAGACTATGTAGGCATTAAACTGTCAAGGTGCAGAAACACGCTTGAGAACGAGAGGGGAGAGCTGTTTGAACAGTCCGTTTACAGAAGACATTGACGGTGAGAAAATGGTGGAATCAGATTCTCACCAGAAAATTAAGGTTACACCAACGTGTCGCGAAACGAACTAGGCGCAGAACTTTGGAGAGAGAGAGATAGAGAGAGAGAGAGAGATAGAGAGAGAGAGAGAGAAATAGAGAGAGAAGAGCGACAGGAAAAAGATATAATGAGCAAGGCAGAAAAAGAGAGGGATGGTAGAGAAAGCGGAATAAGCTGAACTTGTACGCGAATTCCAGAGTAACTTGGGCACTAAAGAAGTGTCTACAACCGCTTCCACTCATGGAATTGGTTCGTTCTACTGCTTAGAAGTGGAGCATCTCCCTAGAAATGCCCCAGGGAGAGTGTTGAGCAGACGTGTTAGAGAGAAGAGAAAAAAGAGGAGAGCTTAGAGTGAGGGTAAGAAAGAGAAAAAAGAGAGAAAATATGATAAAGAAGACCAAACAGAGAGATGAGAGAGAAAAAACAGAAGAGAGAGAAGAGAGCGAGAAAGAAACGACTGAAGAGAAAAAGAATAGAGAAGTTAGAAAAAAGAAATAGGACTTAGAGTAGAGAATTAGAAGCTCACATAAGCAGAGAGAAAAAGGCAGATGAGTAATAGTTTCAAGGAAAGAAAAGGGACGTTTGAAGACAGTGAGATGAAAGGATAGCATGGAATAGGAAGGAATAAGTAAAGAAAAAAGAAAGAAGAAGAAAAAGAAGTCTCCGCTCTTGAAATGATGCATTCTTCACTTCGCTTGTGTATCTTTACTCACTTTCGTGTGCTTTTGTCTTTGTCTTTCTCTCTCTTTCCTTTCCTTTCTCTCTCATTCTTTTGTCTTTGTCTTTCTCTCTCTTTCCTTTCCTTTCTCTCTCATTCTTTCTTATTTTTCGTCTGTAAAAGGTTAAAGAAAAGAATGCGAAGTAAGACATAAAAGATAGTGAGCTAGATAATTAGAATTAAGTAAGAAGGAAATAGAGAAAGGGACGATGAGGGGACGGAGAAAGTCGTGAGAAAAAAGAAGAAAAGCTCTTGGATTTTCGCGGTGGAAGAACCTCTTCTAGAAAAATAAGGTGCTACTTTGAATCCTCTTCAATGACTTTTCAGGTGCTTGGAATCATTTTCGAGAAAACAGTAGAAGATCTCTAGCCATTCCTCTCATTCTTTGCTAACTCTCTCGTCTGTTCTGTCTCTCTCTATCGCTCTCATCTTTTCCACTTTTTATCTCTCTTTCTCTACATATCTTTCTCTCTCTTTCTTTTTTCTGGATCACTTCCTCCCTCTTATTCCTTCTCTTTGATTAAATGTTTCCTTTCCATTTCGACTCTTCTCCACGCCGTACGCAAACGCTTTCCCGCTTCTCCCTATCTTCTATGCGAGTTCAGAAAAGGGCTAATCTAGTTTCTGTAAACAAGCCTGGGGCGTCCCTAGGAGGCAATGCAACCACAGTAAAAGGAGAGAAGCGTGAATGATGAAAAAGAAGAAAGAAAAAGAAAAGAGAAATTCGGAAAGGAGCTTAATATCTGAAATGAAGAAAAAGAGTAAGACAGACGGTATGTTGGATGAAAAAGGAATAGTTCATGAAAATACAATAGAATGCCTGATGAGTACGGAGTTGTGTAGGCCTCAGAAAGAGAAGAACCTGGTTTCAGAGAAGAAAGTCCTTCCGATTTAATCCTCTTCTTTCCGAGATAAACCCCTTCTCTCTTCTCTTCTCACTCTTTCTCTTTTCTCTCTTGACTATACCCATTCTTTCTGGAATATACAAATCTGTAGAGCAGTTTTTCTTTCCCTCTTTTATTTCTTCTATGTTTATATATTATTTTTTCTCTCCTCGCTCACTCTCTCTGAAAGCATTTTCTCTGGCATTCTAAGTTTCTTAATAAATAACTTCCTTCAAATATCCTTCTCTCTCTTTCTTTTCACTTCTTATCTTTAAAAAGAGAGGGTTCAGAAAGCAGGAGACAGAGAGAGAAAGAGAGAGAGAGAGAGAGAGAGAGAGAGAGAGAGAGATAAAGAGAGAAAGAGAGAGAGATGGAGAGAAACTGGAAAAGAGAGAGTAGATTTTGACGGGGGAGGAATAAGAAGAGGAGTAGGTTCCGCTGCTGATGCTCGTAGATCTTCCTTTTTGCCCCTCGGGACTTTAATTCAAGCGTGAAATAAGAAGTGGGGAAGTGGTTGTAAGGGTAGGCCAAATGAAATGCAGAGGGTAGAGCAAGAACAAAGAAAAAGAGCATATGAGTACATTAGAAGAAAAGAAAAAACAGTTACATTCATGGAAGAATAAAGTAAGAGAGTAAAAAGTGCAACCTTTAAGGTTGACATGAATAATTTAAAAATCAAAACATGAATTGAGGGCACTTTTTCGGTTCATCGGGCTTTTGCGTCGCGGTCGCGTCGCGGCCCCCTTCGCGTCGCTTAAACCGGATTGAACCGTGGAATTAAAATTATTTTTACATTAAAAAACGCTAAGGCTTAGGAAAAGTTTACGCTAACGAGGCCGAACGGCTTAGCTAACGAGGCCGAACGGCTTAGCTAACGAGGCCGTACGGCTTAGCTAACGAGGCCGAGGGCCGCGACGCGACCGCGACGCAAAAGCCCGATGAACCGAAAAAGTACCGAATTTAGAATGTAGCGCAAAAGAGCGTCAAGAGCGATGCTGAGCATCAGATTTTTGACGGAAGATCAAAACTCGCCCAACTCTTTTAAGAAATAATTTCAAGCGGGTTATCTAGAATTGAAATGTGTTTTAGGCCCCTTTACATCAGTAATAACGTGTTTAAACTCAAACTTGACGCTTCTTTCCGCCTCTGGGCAGAATTGAGTGAGAAGTGAAAAGGAGAGAGCAGTATACATATATAGTAAGGAAACACCGATAAATGGGGAGCCTGGAGTACCCAGAGGAGAGGACGGACAATGAAGACTGAGGCACAGCTGTGCTGTTGTCATTCATGACTGCCAAAACAATATTTCTCCCCTCTCGTTAATTTAGGCAACAAGTTCCAAGCGATGAAGCGTAACCTCTCTCTACCCTATTCTATCTAACTTGGCCTCTCTCGCTCTCTTTTCTCTCTCTCTCTTCTGTTTTTCTCTCTTTTCTTTCTCGCCTCTTTCTTTTTCCGCACCTCTTTCTCTTGTCTCTCTGTCTCATTTTTAACTTTTCTCTCGCTGTTCCTCTCCTTTTTCCTCTCTCCTTTTGTCCCTATCTAATTTGTCCCGATGAAAAACTGCAGAAGATTTGGCAAGAAGTGATAGGTGAAACGAGAGTAGTACGTATGAAGACACTTGAGAGAATCTTCGAAGAAGCCTCCATTTTTCGAATTGTCAGAGAAGAAAGGAAGAAAAAGAAAATGAAGATGCTTAAAAGTTATTGCATATCAGTTCTTCTACAGCTCATCTTTAGTGCTTTGCTCTACGTTAAACAAAGACGGAGGAGGAGGGGGGGGGGGTAGAAACTTCTCGAATGATCACTCCGATTTCGTTCTAACTGCGACGTCTTTCCTTAAAAGTGAATGAATTTGGAAAGTTGAACTATTTTTTGCATTTTTTCATACGTTTCACTTGATGGTTCTAGCGTTTAAAAAAGCGTTCAGCAAAACACACTCACACAAAACTGAGATCGATGTTCAAAAAACCGTTTTCTTAAATAATTTACAAGATCAAATTTGTATACTTAATCATCATTGTTACAGAATCATGTAGGGATTGGCAGTTCTTAACTAGATAGCCAATAATATTTTATTGAGGCTACTTTTATTGAGGCTACTTTTATTGAGGCTACTTTTATTGAGGCTACTTTAAAGAAATTCTCTCGCCGGTTACGAGAATCGGCGCTCATAAAAGCGCTTTTTGGCTGTACGATAGCTCTGAATCGGTATGAGTGTAATGGTATCGACCTTTATCATAAATCTTAGACACTTCATTGTCTGATTTCATCTCGAGCGAGAGAGAAGCAGAGAGATTCAAAGAGGAGGAGGTGAAAGACAACATAGAAAAGAAAAGACCCATCAAAAGAGATGCTCAGAATTCGAAGAGAGAAATAGACTTAGCGAGACAGAGAAAAAAGGAGAGAGAAAGAGAGAGACTAACGACGAGATTAAAACAAAAAAAAGATGAAGAAGAGATTCGAAGAGGCTTGATAAGAAAGCTAAAACAAGAACATGTTTCTGTTCATTAGAACAAGACAAAATAAGAGTAATAGGGGCTATTAAAAGTCCGAATCAATCAAAGCATTACTCTTGTTCCATTTCCTGTAAGATGGATAGAGGGAGATTGGATAGGGGCATTTCTTCCCTGAAATAAAATTCTTCCCTTTCTCTCCCTCGTCTCGCTCTCTGTATCTGTCTATCTAACTACATTTTTTCTCTTTATGTCTGCCTCTCGCTTTCTTTATCTCTCTCTCTTTTTCTTTATTAATATATTGCTTTGTCTCTACTTATCTAGTTCTCTCTTCCATGGTTCTTACTTTCCTCATTCTTCCTTATTTCATCCTCTCTCCCTTTTCTTTTGCTTTTATTTTTCTCTTTACTATATTTCTACGCTTTCTATGGAGGCTTTAAACTTGTAAAGTAAATATTGTGCATATATTATCTAGAAGAGGAATCTTGTGCTTAAGCGAAGTACATCTCACGACAGTGGCAGGAAATCTTGCTATTCTCTCTAAATATATGTACATAGATCATAAAACATTGACAAACAATTAAAGCGATGGCCTATGGATCACCGGTAATCTTACCATTTTCCTCTGCCGTGTGCCAAAATCCCCATAATTTTCTGTTACAGGCGTGGTGCTCTGAATAAACCAATCGCAACATACATACAATAGAACGCGGCATGATGAACTGTAACGAAGCGAGTGCGAAAGCAGTCAACGTACTCGGTTGATGCGGCGGAGACTGGCATTCCATTCGAGCGCCTCCCTCGAGGTTGGGGAAGGCATCGAGACGAGTCGGGGGGAACGAGTCCACGAATGCTGGCTTCAAAACTATCGAAGGTGAACTGCAAGCAGAAGCGCTATAGCAGCTATAAACTCGGATTTTTTAAATTTTACTTTAAGGTTGAATATGTCTTCCAGACAAGAACTCGTTCGCTCTCACATATGCAAAAAGTTTATATAAGGGCTGGATCGAACCCAACCGTATTTATCATACCGGAAATGAATGCATCAACACCATATTATGTCCTTAAGGCCCCATTATCCTCAATCGACTTAGCCACGCACTCGCTCGACCAAGAATCTGCATGATCGTGCTACTTGCACCCTCTTTACTCTTCTATCTCAAAAAAGTCAAAAGCTGTCGCGCGAGCTTTGCATTAGTCGAGGAAAACAAAAAGGAGACTCTCAAATCTCAGCGTTCATTACATCTGCTTTGATTGTATGTATATGAAAAAGGAAAAAGTTTTTAAAAGTGGGATTCCTATATAAGAAGTAGAATCGCGATTGAAATTTTGGTAGAAGTAAAATAAACGGAAGTGGGTTTCCGATAGGCGAGAAAGAACCGGAAATGGGTTTGCGATGGGCGAAAAAGGACCGGAATGGGGTTGCGAGGGAGGAAAAAGAGCCGCCAAAGGAGTACGATAAACGAAGAAGAACCAAAAAGATTACCGGGCTGTTCCCAGTTGGGAGGAAGCGGTGCAGTGGAAAGAGGAGTATTCCAGTGCGGTCGAGGGCGGCAAAAGCAGAGTTCCACCGGATATCAAAACCGCCCTCCCAACGTCTCTTCCCAGAAAAGGCGCGGAGGCATTCTTCAAATAAAAACTTAAACTTCTTTTATTGGAAAATATTAGCATTCGAATTCTTAATTTTATTGAACACATTCATTACTGGAACTAAAATGGTGGTGAATCATAATCTTCGCCATAGAAGAATAAAAAGGAGAATAATGTGTTTTCTGTGTTGAGTCGTTGAAAAGATGCAGTTTGGTTAGTCGTTTATTGGACGTTTCGGCTATAAAGCCATCATCAGCAATTACCTCAAACTTGGGTAATTAAACTTTAATCAGCAATTACCTCAAACTTGGGTAATTAAACGGTAATTGCTGATGATGGCTTTATAGCCGAAACGTCCAATAAACGACTAACCAAACTGCATCTTTTCAACGACTCAACACAGAAAACACATTATTCAAGAACTTCAAGATGCGAGTAACTCAGATCAACACAAAAAAGGAGAATCTTCGAATTTTTCTCTCCGAGTTATCGTTCTGTGATGTGGTCTTAAAATCTTGTTCTTGTTTGTTTTTGGTTTAATTTTTATTGCCAACATGAATGTTGAGTTAGAAAAGCCGGTGTTAATTAACAGGCGGGCGAGCATAGCAAGGCTCGCAAATCTTACTTTCTTGCATAATTAAGTGAGTTCCCAAACACAAATTATTTTTCTATTTTTTGGACATTATCTTTGGGAGCTACGGTTAGCTCGCACCAAAAAAGTATTCAAAGGTATATCAATTGAGAAAAAGAAAAGAGAGAGATTATATGTATATTCTTGGAGATATGAATTTTAGATAAAAAGCCATAGCTTCGATGTCTTGACTAATTGAAAGTGTAATTAAGCCGTGCGGAATTTGAAACGAATGGCTATGGTGTAAGCCTAGGTAAATATTGACCATTTACTTTTGTGTGCTTTTTTTCTCTCTCAAGTTCCTTTCCCTTCTTGATACTCATACTCATTATACATATTTATTAAATTCATCGTCTCTGATGTCTCTTTTTTATAAGATTTCGTTCGCTAAGCTTTTCCTAATTTTTCAGTTTTTTTTTTGTTGTTCAGAGCTCAAAGAAATCCCGCTTTATAATTGAACTGATATTTCTCGTTCGTGAAATTTTTCTAAACTTTGATGTATCTTTTTTTCTTTTCAAGTTTCTCTATTGATAGCCAGTCGATGACTCTCACTCTCTTCTCCTCTATCTCTCTATCTCTTTTTATTTTCATCTTTTTCTCTCTCTATATCTTCCTCTCTCTTACTCTCTTCTTCTTTTATCATCTCTCTCTTCCTCACTCTCTTCCTCTCTCGTCCTCTCTCTTCCTCTCTCTTCCTCTCTCTTCCTCTCTCTTCCTCTCTCTTCCTCTCTCTTCCTCTCTCTTCCTCTCTCTTCCTCTCTCTTCCTCTCTCTTCCTCTCTCTTCCTCTCTCTTCCTCTCTCTTCCTCTCTCTTCCTCTGTCTTCCTCTCTCTTCTTCTCTCTTCCTCTCTCTTCCTCTCTCTTCCCCTCTCTTCCTCTCTCTTCCTCTCTCTTCCTCTCTCTCTCTCTCTCTCTCTCTTTCTCTCTCTCTTTTCCTCTCTCTTCTGCTCTCTCCCTCAACCTATTTATTTTGATTTTTTTACCCATTAAAGTTTTTTTCGTAATGGATTATAGAGCTCATACAAGCATAGATACATGAAGCGACAAAAAACAAAATTACATCTTTCGCCCTCCCCCTCCCCTTCCTGGATTTTCCCCTTTCCCCTTTTTCCCTTTTCCCCTTTTATTTTCTTTTCCCCCTACATTTATATACACAGTGAACTTTTTTACACAAGTCATTTTTCCTTGTTTATTTAGACTTGAAAGCTATTTTGCCTCTTTTTTTTAGACTTGAAAGCTACTTTGCCTCTTTTATTTAGACTTGAAAGCTACTTTGCCTCTTTTATTTAGACTTGAAAGCTACTTTGCCTCTTTTATTTAGACTTGAAAGCTACTTTGCCTCTTTTATTTAGACTTGAAAGCTACTTTGCCTCTTTTATTTAGACTTGAAAGCTACTTTGCCTCTTTTATTTAGACTTGAAAGCTACTTTGCCTCTTTCATTTAGACTTGAAAGCTACTTTGCCTCTTTTATTTAGACATGAAAGCTACTTTGCTTCTTTTATTTCTCAAAACACCTCATATCAAGTTTCAAAGCGATCATTCCGCATGGAGAGAATGTATGTATAACCAAGTTAATATTGGATCCATCTAAGATAAAAAAGAATAACTCTTATTAAGATAATAACATTCAAAAAAATTAACAGAAAATTTATTATACAAACGAAGCCTTCAAGGGAAAAGATATTTCGAATTCTGGCACCGTCTAAAAAACCCCACTTGAAAAATTCATTGAGCGAATGGGTAAAAGTGTTTTATAGTAAGAATATTATTTACTTTAATGCCAGCTCAGATAAAATTTCTTAATGCGAGAAATTTTTTCAATCAACTTCCTCAAAGTTCCTGGAATTTTCTACTGAAATAAATTTCAAGATTCTAAAACAGTAAAACTTTTGAAACTCCCTTCATCATTTCGCGTGAAAACACGCGTTTTTCCGGCTTCTATCAGGATTTGTACGAATTTTTGACGTTTCCTCTTTTTGGTGCTTTTGGTGCAACAATCGTTTTACCCGTCTTTTTCCTGCTTTTCACTTCACAAGCACAAAAAGAACATACTGATATAAAAAAAGTTTTGCAAAATTAGTCTAAGCTTTATATTATTAAATCGATGCTACTCAATCGCTCAGACCCTCATCGATGCTACTCAATCGCTCAGACCCAATACATTGATGATAAAGTGAATTTTTACCGAGTATAGGTAATGCTTTACCGAGTAATTATAATGATTATCACACAACGTTGATAAAAAACATGGGTTTGGTAGAAAAAGCCCCCCCCCCCGGGTAAAAACAAGATTGCTAGGTTTGATCCATCTAGCTTTTGCACGTATGGTATGTTCAACCTTATTTCAATGGAGAGTTTTTACTCATATTGTGTTAAGTTATGGAGCGTTAGCATTTGACTTTTCACTTTCTCAACGTATTATCTGTAAAGTAATCTCGTTAAAAACTCCAATGTCTCACCACGATTTGCCGTTATAAAGAAAATGGACTACGGTATTTTTTATATTCAAACTTTCACTGTTGGACGCAAAATTATATGAATATCAAAAATACCGTAGTTCATTTTCTTCTCATGTAAATTCCTGGCGAGACATTGGAGCGTTCAACGAGATCACTTTGCAGAGATTACGTTGAGAAAGTGAAAAGTTGAATTCTAACGCTCCATCAGACAGTTTATGTACATATGAGCGAGGAGATGTTTACTACCATTTTCCCGATCACTGTTATAGCTCAAAATCATTTCTAATTTCATCAACTTTACTTTCCGATAACGATTGATTAAACAAGCACTTAAGAAAAAACCAGTTCACCGGGCGGGATCGAACATAATCTTCTCTCATAACTCTGACCGGGATTTAGAGCGCGTTACCATATTACAATCAGATAACTAACAATGGGTGCCTCGTTCCTGTACCAAGTCAGCTTTGGCTGAGGAATTCCTTGCGCATCACAGCGTAACGCGATCAAGTCTCCGTCAGGTCGGGCATGGAAGAAGAGCTCTGGTGGATTGGTCCAGTGAATTTGGGGAGCTCCTCGAAACAGAACTGACCATTTAATTCGAGTAATTTATTTCTTCCAGCATAGTTCATTAGGAAAGAAAGAATCATTTACAATCGTGGAACAACTCACAAAAAAAACGACCGTTATTTGAGCGGGGGAGTTTGGAATGAAGAAAATTGAGCTAGAGTTTGAAGGCAGAGAATGGAGGGTTCCTCATTATACCAGACTCTTCCACTCGAGAAACGGTGTTTTGTGAAAAGTCTCATAAGTGCTGATGATTTATGATTGCCCGAGGATAACGTGTTAAGCTATCACTCATATGTATATGTAGGGCATGAAATAAGGAAGGATGGTGAGAAAGTCGATTCACATTGAGGACATCGATTTCTTTTTCATAAAGTTAATATTGTTCTGATTGAAGTAAATATGTTCAAAAAGACAAATTAATATCATTCATAAAAGCTATATAATCATACATACGTATGTTATCATAGCGTATTGATTGAAAGTTCAAATGTTATCTAAAAACACGTAAGCCTTCAAACTCAGGACAAATATATTTTCGTGTACTTTTCGAGTCATAAGGTTAAAACACTAAGCAATCTACTCAGACTTTTCAATGCAACGCTCCAGTTTCTTGTTCTTCCGACCACATGTTTCAAATCGGATTCTTCCTTTTCTCAACCATCACTGAACAAGTGATCATTCGGCCTCAGAACTGCCAATCATTTTCGGACTCTTCGATCAATAATTTTCTTCGATCAATAGTTCTCTTCATGTAATGGAGAACCTCTATGACTTGAAACTAAGCTAACCTTTAGGTATAATCTGCTCTCTGAGAAGCTCCCTGCGCAGTCCTCCCTGAGTGAGGGCGCAGATATACGGTAGGGCAGAGGAGGGGCTTACTTCGCTGCTTTAAGCAAAAGAGATTTTTTATTAGTTTATTGACTCATGACTTGTTTTGCTGTTATGAAAGAATGCCTTTTAAAAAATTTTCAAGAGTCTTTTCAATTACATACAATGGTGGACTAGTTTAAGACTTGTTTAAGCTCATCAAATTTTATGAAAAATTTTCAGCAATCTAATCTGAGTCGACAGAACAAGGCTTAGGTAAAGAGGTTTTTGTGAGGAAAAAAGGATGAAATAGGTTTCCAAGTTTATAGGTGGATTTATAAGAAAGTTTACATCAACATGACCATAATCTCATAGTCTCATTTGAAATAGTGTTGCGTGAAAAAATTTTCTATCATATCATTTTCGAAGCCTAGCCAATTCTAGTTTTTCTCGTAAAACTCTTTTTTGTATACAAAATCTTTACCCGATGATGACAAAAGAGGTTCCTAATCGAATACGACTCCGAGTTGCACAATTATTTTCAGTATTTAAATAGGTACATGTTCTACAAGTTGAGCTTCTACAAGTTGAGTATAGCTTTGAAGAGTAGGAAAGCATAAATTCTGAGTTTAGTCTTGATAAGTCTTAGTTGAGAAGATTCTGAATTCTCTGACAATGAGTATTTAGCAGAGTCGTCCCTTTGAAGAATTTTAGTCTGGAACTTGGAGGTCGCGTTGACCATCCAGGATGTCTCTAGGACACCCTCCTCGTAAAAGCCCTGTAGCCAAGAGAAAACATTATTTACACTTTTGTTCTGTCCTGTGCCCTTTTGATGCGTTGAAGAAGAAAAGACGAAGTCGAACGTTTCGCCTTATAAAAGCATCCTCAGCGAGTTAAAATCACCGAGAAGTGAAATGAAGATAATAATCATCCTCTGCTGGTATTTGGTGATGTATAGATTACATTATCTCCTTTGACGCGATTGCTCCGGGAAAATTTATTCCAATATATTGCAAATTCTCATCTTTTTGCAAACAAAGTTATATTTTTTTGGGAAAAATAGAAGCATCAATTAGAAATCTGACCAGGTTAACCGAAAATTACGCTCAAAAATTAACTAACTGAGAGAGATTTTCGAGTTTAAAATTTGCTCCAGATTCATTGAATCAATTAGAACTAGATATTATTCGAGTTATAGTTTTCCACAAGTGAAGTTAAATCATTTCTCTTAAGCGATAAACCAGAGTTTTTCTTACCGTAACCCGCAAACTATCGGTATGGAACAAAAGTTCAGAAAAACATAAGGTTAGAATCGAAAGTAGACTTATTCTTATTTACATAGAAATATTATTCACTTTAACATCATAAGAAATCTGTTGGGAACGAAACTTGTAGCTCACATCTAGTAGATCAAAGATGTCTTGCATGGGCCTCGATATCGGGAGAAGAGTGGAGCCGTGCTCGGAGCATTTCTTCTCTGCTTCTGCTTGGGTAAGACGAGTCAGAAAGGGCCGGACGCACAAGGAGGCAATCTGCGGGGTATTTTTGAGAAGGCGTTGAAACAATCGATCGATTCATAAGCTTGCCAAAACAAACTGTATATTCTTCAAGTTGAGTAGAGTTAACATCTTAGAAGTATGTTAGTTTGTGAAAGTTTGTGAACAATAAGTTGGTAACTTCTCTTGCTGTGAAATCTTATTGAGCGTAAGAATTCAAAAAAACTACTTCGCTAAAGTAGGATTGTCTTGTCTTGAAGGAAAACTTGTGATTTCAGAAAATTTGAAAATGTCCGTCGTTTTCTAACAAAATGCTAAGTATCGTGTATGATATGCAATTTCTAAAAGTTGTGATTTTAAATTATTTTAATTTAAAAAGTTAAAATGCTTCACTCTTGATGTAATCTCATCCTCAAAATCGAAAAAATAGATAAATTTTAAGTCGTCCGTATCAATTTCACTTTATGTCCCATGGCATCAAGAATGAAGAGTTTGAACTAAATTGAATTGAATGTGCATTTTCACGGAAATGTGTGATTATACAAATCAGCACTCGAGTTTTTTTTCTTGCAATCATTCTTACCCTTGTGAGTACTTTTTTCGATTTTGTAGCACCATTAGTAGTCATACTCTTGGAAACTGATTGAAATTCAAACATCAGCCATACATTCAAAACTCATGCAGTTCTCTTTATATGACTCAGATCTTCAAAAGGATATACCTCTCTCTGGGTATAATCGACCGCTTGACTCCCATCGTCCTTCCAGGCAGGTCCTCTGATGGAAGACCAACCGGCAGGACACCCGTAACCTGGGCAAAGAAACTAGTTTTTCATAGAAGTTTTCATTGCTTTTGACCTGAGATCGGTCTGTTCTAGCCCATTGAAAAACAGTTTGGCAGTCGCGTATTTGATTTCTATTCAACCACGTCAAAACAGCAATAGTTTTTTTCTAAGTCCGTTGTTCAATCTCACCACTCATTGAACCCGTTCTCTACATTTAAGCAGTTCAACCCTTCGAGAACGTAGCGTCCAAAATATTCTCTACTTTGTGGATCAAATATACATATGTATACATATGAACATACATAAGTTTCAAATCATGCTCCTGCGACGCGACTACTTGTGATGAATTCTCTTACATTTCGCACAACCTCTTAATATGTCAGCTTTTTCTCTCTTTTTTCTTGAAAATAAACGTCAAAAACGGAAGGGCAATTTTAGTCAAGAAGCATCGCTGAGAGATAAATGGTGAGACTGTAGTAACTTTGTACGGGCGTGTATGTGCCCTTTTTCTTCCTATTCATGCAACTTTATTATGTCATCATGGGTGCTAAATAGCGATCATATGTATGCTGTTGGGAACATATGCTCTCTAATAAACGGACTGTCTCCGAAACTGAGACACTTAACCCCTGGACCTTTGAACCTATTGATGTATTAGATCCAGATCTCTCATTAGTTGTTAGTTCAGCTATAGTAGTTGTTAGTTCAGTATTCAATTTTTGCTCTTCATTAATTCCTTCCTCAAACGCCTAATGTAAAGTGTAGTTCGGGACAACCATGTCACTTTCCAATAAACTGTTTCTTTTATCTAAGAAACGAACGGAAACAACCACGTAGGAGATATCGGTGAAAATCTTCGACTCTTTGACTCTTTATAATTTTATGTGTCTCCGAAAAAAAATTAACGGAAACACCGTTTCTACTATGGAAAATTATGAAGAAAATGTTACTCAACAAACTTTTACCATCGTCAACCACGTAGGAGATATCGGTGAACGAGTTAACGAGAACGAGGCGATGAAGATGAATTCTATTTTTTCTCTATTCTGTGTTTCAACAACTAAAGCCACACCTTTTTTTAAACCTTTCTTCCTCCCTTTTCATTATTTCTTCCACACTTGTGCATCTCACTTAAAATGTCTTTTCAGAAACATGAATGAGTAGAGTCCCTGCCATCTTGACACTGAACCTCTTTCTTCATGATGAGCGTTCCCATTACAAGCAGCGAACCAATGAAATTTGCCTCGTTTGTCACTAAGAGCCGCTTGATTCCATTCAATGGCATCTTATCCGAGACTCACCCCTTAGGGCTTACTTTCTATCTTTTCAAGCAAAATTCTCTTGTTAATTTACTTTCTATCTCTCCTCTCTCTCTCTCTCTCTCTCTCTCTCTCTCTCTTTCTATTTCTTTCTCTGTCTCTCTTCTTTTCTCTCTTTCTCCCATCTCTTCCTCAACCTTTCTCTCTCTCTACTTTTCTTTTTCTCACTCTCTTTTCCACTCTCTCTACTTTTCTCACCCTCTTCCTTGCATTTCTATTGCTCTCTATTTTCTTCATCTGCTTCTCTTTTCCTCTTCTTTATCTTTTTCAGTCTGTACCCTCTCTCTCTCTCTCTCTCTCTCTCTCTCTCTCTCTCTCTCTCTCTCTCTCTCTCTCTCTCTCTCTCTCTCTCTCTCTCTCTCTCTTGATTACCAGGGCAGATTTCCTCCTCATTTTCTTCCCTAGACCCATTATCCAATCATTGCATCTCTATGTCTATTAACTTGTACTCATCAACGCGATACTTTTCTTTCATACTCGGTTTCGAGTTGATCTATTCTCTTCATTCTCAGTTACTCTCCCAAAATTTCTTCTCTTATCCTAAAACGCGTCCTCTCTCTTCTTTCTGTTCCCTTCTTCGACCAGTTTCTCTTACTTGAACCTCTCTGTCCTTTCGCTCTTCCTCTCTCATTGTTCTCTATGTATGAGTCTCTTTCATCAAGCGGTTATTTCTCTCCTGTGCGATAACGGTAATCGAGCGCCGCTCCTCGGTAACTCAGTTATAACAAGAGCGGGGAAAAACACAAGAGCAAATGTCCCCTCGGCTGTTTCTTTGCTTCTCTTCTTCGTTAAGAGTTCCTTTGGTGAGCTTCCTTCCACGTTGATTCCTCTCTCACGTTCTTTATCGCCTCCCTGTATACTCCGCAACAGAAGCCCACTCCAAGCCCTGACAGATACATCTTCTGCCCATAGCGTTTCTCTACAAATTGAGTGTTCTCTACTCGATTGCCCTTCTGTTCAATGATGAAATACTATAAAAAGAGACTCAAAGAGAAAAAGAAGAGCAAAGAGGAAAAAGAAAAGACGGCAGAAAAAACTAGTGAGGTAGATATAAAAGGAGTGTGATAGGAACAAGAGTGAGAAACAGAGACAGAGAGGAAGGCAGAGAGAAAGCTAGTGGAAAGCAAGAAATGTTAATAAAGAAGGGCTACTCGACCCTTTGTGTCGAGAGCAGACAGTTACATTTTTTTTCGCGAGGAGATTCCACTTCTAGCCAAACCAGGATACTGAGATTGGAAGGGATAGACAGGGGAAAGCATAAACAAGGGAAGAACAGAGAAAGAGAGAGAGAACTGGGAGAGAAAGAGAGACAGAGACAAAAAGAAAGAAAGAGAAAGAGATAAAGAACGAAAGAGAGAAGTTAAGAGAGAGAAAAAGCGTGAAATGAAGAGAGATCGAGAGAGATAGTTCTCAAAACCAATAGGAAGAAGCCATGCTTGTACGGGTCAAGCGTAAAGAACAATACAGGATCTTTTTTCTGGAGGACTCTGTTAATGATCCCTCCTTCTTCACACTCGAACCTAAGCTCAAGAGCTTTTTCTTAAAAAGGAGCATCGCGAAGATACGCAGAAAGCCACACTCTTCTGCCACGTAAAACATCTTTGTTTTTTCACTCTTTCTCTTCTCTCTCTCTCTCTCTCTCGCTGAGAAGTTCCTCAATTTTAAGATTTCAAGCTTTCTCTTATCTCTTCTCTCCCCCGTCTTGCCTCTCAAGACATGCTTGATATGATATGTATAATAGATGACCCATTCAATTCAAAAACAAATTGATGATTTTGTTTTTTGAATTGAACGCATAAATTGAATAGATTTTTCTAAATGAGACATATGGTAGGTTTGTATTTAAAAAAAAATATGGTAGGTTTGTATTTAAAAAAAAATATGGTAGGTTTGTATTTTAAAAAAAACAATTTAAAATTTACCTGAATTTTCTCAACTCAAAGTCACTTTACTCTTTCTGTCTATCTCTTTCTCTCCTTTTCTTTCTCTCTCTTTCTCACTCTGACCATCTCACAGACTAACACCCTCTACATTATTTTACTTTCTTCATCCAGCTTTTCAACGACATTCACTTAACGGCTTTGCCTTCTTATTACTCGATACAACTCCCGTCTCCTTCTTTGTTGATTCTTCGCCTTCAGTTGCCATACCACAGTCCCTACAATACTCCACTATAAGCAAACAAGCTTAATGTGTGTCTGATGGTGTGATATGAAGGACTACAGAAAACGAAAGAGATAGCTCCAAAAGGAGAACATTTGATGTTGACAGTGCACCTGGGGTAAGATAAAAAGAGAAATAGATAGAGATGGAGAAAGTGAAAAAAAGGGGAAAAAATAGGAAGAAGGAGATAGAAAGAGGAAGTGAGAGAGAAGTGGAACTGAATAGAGAGTGGGAGAGAGAGAGAGTTAAAACATCTTGAAACAATAAGAGCGGAAACGGACACCGATACCCTAAACGACCACTTGAGCCTCGTCTCTCTCGCAAAGTGACTGCCGTTGCCCCAGTTATGTATTTGCATAAATGGTTCTTCTTCCCATTCGAAAACAATGACTGGGAGAATAATGAGGTAGATCGAACGAGCGAATAAAATGAGTGTACAAAGGGGGAATAAAACAAGGTGTTTTTGAAATTTTTAAAATCAAGTGGTATTTTTAAAACCATACCATGACATCGAAATTTTTTTGGTAAAGTTTGTGGAATGAGATAATGTGTTCCAGACTACGCGGGGTTCAGAATTCTATTTTTTTTTGACAGGTTTGGTACTGAAATTTGTTCAATTAAAAATATCTTATGGTTTTTCTTGTCTTCTTAATTCACAAATCACTACAAATACCTGACTCTGATTCATTTATAAATGATGAGTGCGGAGAAGCTTTTTTTTTTGACAGGTTTGGTACTGAAATTTGTTCAATTAAAAATATCTTATGGTTTTTCTTGTCTTCTTAATTCACAAATCACTACAAATACCTGACTCTGATTCATTTATAAATGATGAGTGCGGAGAAGCTGATGCAGCAATTAACCAACAATCAAATGCAAATGACAGTTTGTCACTCAATATGAGATGCCGTGACATGAGAAGACTGAGAAATATTGTGCTCGCTTGCCCTCTTTCTTTCTTTATCTTTTTCTCTCTCTTTCTTTATCTCCCTCTTTATTTGTCTATTTATTTCTCTATATCTCCCTCTCTCTATATATCTATTTCTTTCTCTATATCTCCCTCTCTCTATATCTCGCTTTTTTGCTATGTCTCCCTTTCTCTTTATACTTCTCTCTTTTACATCATTTTTGTCTTTCTCCCCTTCTCTATCTTCTCTTTAACTCTATGTCTTTCTCTTTCTCTTTCTCTTTCTCTTTCTCTTTCTCTTTCTCTTTCTCTTTCTCTTTCTCTTTCTCTTTCTCTTTCTCTTTCTCTTTCTCTTTCTCTTTCTCTTTCTCTTTCTCTTTCTCTTTCTCTTTCTCTTTCTCTTTCTCTTTCTCTTTCTCTTTCTCTTTCTCTTTCTCTTTCTCTTTCTCTTTCTCTTTCTCTTTCTCTTTCCTCTCGTAATGCTCTTCTAGGACCACAAGTTACCACTTCTCTCTTCTCAATCAACCTGCCACATTGTTTCTCAGCTTTTTCATCTATGTATGTATTTTGATTTTCTAGAAACCTTGCTCTTATCTTATCTTATATTTCCCTGTTTCATTTATTCGTGTTCATTTTCAATTTTGTAGCACTTCATCGCTACTACATATTACATATGACCTGAGGAAGGAATGATGACTCCGAGGGATTAGAGAGCAAAGCGGAGGTTTGATTCAGAGGAAAGATAGAAGGGAATACCTTCGAAATTTAGAGCAATAGAGAGAAGAGATTGTGAAGTTAGAGAAAGTCATTTGCACGTAAAGGATTGCAAAGGATAAAAAGAAGCAGAAGTAATAGAGGAAAGCTAAGAGGGAAAAAATAGAGGAGAGAAAATGAAAAGGAAGAGGAAAAGCGCGAAGAGAGAGGAAAGGGAGAAAAATAAGAGAGAAAGGTAAAAGAAAGGAAAAAAGAGAGAAGACAAATAAAAGATAGAAAAGGAAAAAGAGAAGAGAGAAAGGGAAAATAAGTATACAAGATAAGCTCATGATTTATTTAGAAAGCTTGTAATACTAACTGCAACTGCGTGTATGGCGTGAACGGTGTATGAGCAAGAAGAAAAGGAAATGACCACACCGCGGAATGTAAAAGAATATGGAGAGGAAAATTAGTGAGAGAGAAAGCAGGGAGATAGAAAGAGAGATAGAGAGAGAAGGGTGAAAGAAACAGAGAAAGTGAGAATAGGAGAAAAAGAGAGAGAGAGAGAGGGCGAGAGAGAGAGAGAAAGAGGAGAAAAAGAGTTTGGAAGAAGAGAAATCGACGAGGGAGAGATTTCATGTTCGGAACAAAGCGAGCAAGGCATGACGCAAGAGGTGAAAGACAAAAAGGTTATGCACTCCGTTGATGATTCCCTTTCCGCTTGATCTCCCAGGAGCTCTATTCCAGGGAACTCTTATTACAATATTCTAGCGATGGGAGCAATTGAACCGGTTCTCGATATGAAACTGTTCATGTACGCAAGCAAGTTGAGATTGCTACAGATTAGCTGCCTTCAGCATCTTCTTGGAGCTCAAAAATATATTCTTAGTAAACGAGTCTTAGAAAATAAGATTTCATAGTTTAAAACTTGTTCCAAACTTGCTAGAACAATTGGTGTGATAAAAGCGTGCGTATACTAACCTTGCGTGTAATGGAGTAGAGTCAATAAGTTCGCTAGAAGCAGCATTATCACATTCTCCGCAGTTCGATAAAGCATTCTGGATCTCTTCGGGTGGGTTCAAAATGAGATCAAACTTTTAGAAGCAGAATCTCACTCCGGATCTTCTGACGACATCTGAAGCGTCAACGAGAAAAGCATGTTTTTCAATCATGGTGTCTCAACTGGAACGCAAAATATTTAGAAAGTTAATGATTCAACAAAAACTCCAACTTCTGGAGAAAATTGTAAAACCAGCCAAAAAAACGGAAGGAGAGATGCAGAGGACAGAACGAGGGCTTAGAAAGGTTTTGGCTAGAAAGAAGCATACTGTAATCTTCAGGATTAAGCTGTTTTTAAAGAAATAGGAAATATTTTGATTCTCATATAGTGAGGCTTTAAGGAAGAATAATAGCTTCCTAAATAGGAAAAACAGTAAAGGTGAATAAGAGAGAGACAGAGATAGAGTGCAAGAGAAAGATAAAGAGAGTGTTAGAGGAATTAAGATGGAGGATGAGAGAAGAGAAAGAAGAGTAACAAAAAAGGTATTAATTGTAAAAGCAAATACAACATAAAAGCAATCGGGCAGAATAACTAACGATTCCAGCACGTAATGAATGAATCGTTCAAATATTGTAACTCCCTTCGATTACTGTAACTCTCTCCGATTACTGTAACAGCAGCAGAACGAAGAATTCAAAAATATTTTTGGAACGAAGAAGCCTTCATGATACTTCACACAAAAGAGACGAGCATACACAGAGAAAATGGTTCAGAGTAACGAAAGTCAGAGAGTGAAAGAGAAATAAAAAAGACAAACAGAGAGACCAAAATGAATATATGGTGAGATAAATAGACAGGTAGAGAGAGAGAAGATGCCTCAGTGAATGCATGAAGATAGAATGTTCGAAGATGAGCTTCTGTCGAATATATGTATATAATAGAAAGAAAGAGACAAGTATGTAAGAGATAGTCAGGAGGAAGAATGCTTTTTGACAGAAAAGGAGAAAAAAGAGAAAAGAGATAAAATTAGAGAGTTAGAGAGGCAAAAGAAAGAAAGAGCGAGAGAAAAAGAGAGGAAGAGAAAGATAAAAGAGAAAAAGGAAGGTTAATAGAGAAAAAGAGATTTTTAAATGAGAGAGAGAGAGAAAAAAGAAAGAAAGTCAGAAAAATAGATGGAAACAGAGAAATAGCGGAGGATAGTTGCACCAGATGGCAAGAATCCGCAGCAGAGGAGACATAACTTCTCACGAATTCCTTCTTCCTCTGTTCCTGGCTTTTCTGATTCTCGTGTAGTTCGGGACGATTATAAACACGCTTGGAAGTAAGCAAAATGAGGACACAAAAATGAGAGAGAGGACGAAAGAGAAAAAGGAACTTAGAGAGAGAGAGAGAGAGAGAGAGAGAGAGAGAGAGAGAGAGAGAGAGAGAGAGAGAGAGAGAGAGAGAGCGAGAGAAAGAGATAGAGAGGCAGGACCAGAAAAGAGAATGATACAATGAAGAATGAATAACTTGGAAAGACAGGGAAAAGAGCTAAATATGAAATTGACAGGTAGAGTGTATGCAAAAATGAGAGAACATAGGAGAGAAATGAGAAAAAGAGAGAAGAGAGAGAAATGAGAAAAAAATAAGAGAGAGATAAGAAAAATAGAAAATCTGTTATTTAGAAATGAAAGAGGAGAAAAGACGACCCGAAGCGCGCAGGACAAAGCCTGTGGAAAGAATAATAAGAAAGAGAGAAATGAGAAAATGAGGGGGGCTCTCCATTACATTCTACCGATTATTCAATGTAAACTACCATGGAACGCAGGATAGTAAGAGCACGGAGACTCTGAAGAGAGTTCTTTTATGGAGATATGCTCAGAGAAAGAAAGTAACATATGAAGAATCTGTATCAACAGAGGATTCGAAATCGTTTGAAAACGGAAAAAATTTGCCAGGCCTCATGTATGCTATATTTAAGGGTTGGCGCAGTAGGACCCTTTCATGATGAACTTAGTTGATTTATAAGGATGTGTTTAGCGTATGAGAACTATTATCCTCTTCTTCAGACCTCGTAGATTTGGCGGTCTGCAATTTTTTTTCTACAATCGCTCCTCTTGCTTCACCCTTAAAACGGTAATCATTCTTATTCGTTAGCTGCCTACAGAAAGGAGTGAAGAGTAGACAAGCTTAGCTCGAGAGAAACTCGGGGAGAAATTATTGAAATGCTGATTTGTGGTGACTGTTTATGGTTTAAGTCAAGGAACATAGGGATGAAAGGGCGGAAAGGATGAATGATGCTATAGGCAGATGGTGCAAGAAAGATGATTTTATGAGATGTGGGGAGGAAGAGAGAGAGAGAGAGAGAGAGAGAGAGAGAGAGAGAGAGAGAGAGAGAGAGAGAGAGAAGAGAGAGAAACTATAGAGAAAAGAGAGGTTGGAAAAGGATAGAAACGGGAAATAGCGGAGAAAGGAGAAAGCAGACAGAACAATAAGAGAAGCACCTAAGTACAGAAAAGAGAAGTAAGGGAGGGATATGATAGGGAAAGGCTTAAACAATAGAGAGTGAGACAGTGCCAGTTATCATTCAAGCATGGTCATTCTATTGCCCCCCAACGTCGTTTTCTTTAGATGAAGCGTGGAGCGACAATATCTGATGCTCGTCAATTAAATGGAGTGAGCAGAAATTAGGGAGAGACAGACAAAGAGAGAGAGAAATAAAGAAAGAGAGAAAGTAAGGAAGACAGAAAGAAATTGTGAAAGAGAAAGAGTGACAGAGAGAGAAAGAGTTACAGAAAGAGAAAGAGTGTGAATGAGTGAGTCACAGAGAGAGAAAGAGTTACAGAAAGAGAGAGAGAGAGAGAGAGAGAGAGAGAGAGAGAGAGAAGAGAGAGAAAGAGAGAAAAAATAAGATAACTGGGAAAGACAAGCTATTAGAGAAAAACAAAGTCAAAGAGGACATTGCCATTTGGGAGGAAGGAGGGGGGTTAAGATGGAGATGAAGGGCAAATTAGAACAAGAAAAATAGCTGAAAAGAAGCAAAAAACAGTTTAGGACCAAAAAGTACTAGAAGCTGTTTTGAACACAGACATACATTTACATATAAATAAATAAATTTACAATTAATATGATGGAAGTGAAAACAGTTACAAATTTGCTAGTGTCAGATTCTAACTCGATTTTGCTCTCTCTTTCTCCCTTTTTTCAATCTCACTCCTCCTTTTCTTCCGCTGTTTTTATTCTCAATTGTTCATTCAGGACAATCAAGAAAAAAACTTTCTACACGGAAAACTCTAGAGTTGTTCATTACTCCACCCATTTCAGAAATTACTTCTTCTTCTTCTTGCCCTAACTAATCAACAAGATTACTTCTGCTTTTCAAATGTTAAAGGTACGTTCCATTGAAAGAGTACTGCGAATATGAGATGCGAACAGTGCGCTCATGTTTTCAATCTTGCCGATGCCGATGAGATTGTTGATATATACAGCCCAGTGCCGTCTACAATGGAGAAAAATGCCATGCAAAGCGCTACATGATAATGAGAAAAAAAGTTTCGAAAAGATTTTGTCTCAAACTTATGTCTCAAACGAGAGAAAACTTCGGAAAATCACTGGAACTTGACCGTAACCGCAACTGTTCAATCGCAATAATACGAAAACGGAAAAGGTCCACCTCTGTAATCCCGAAAATGTATAAACAGATAATTAAGCAAATTCGAATCAGAATGACGACCTTATGTGATGTTTCACTATCTCGCCTGATAATTTATCATGGAAATTGGTGGTTTGAAGTTCCAATAAACTAGTGAATATAAATATAACTATTTAATATAATTATAAACAAATAATAATAATGGAAGCTTAGAATAATGAAGATCCGATGAAATCGTGTTGGAATGCACTGGAAAGCAATATCGAGAGCATGTATATTTATAATAATATAATATGTAAAAAGGAAGTGCTTCTTACACTAGCAAGAAAAAGTAAAGTAAAAACATTCTAAAAAGGAGATTAGATCGAATATGAATGCAGCCGAGAGAATGAATCTCAGACAAGAAAAACGAGAGACGTCATTTAACGTACAGTGGAACATTCTCAAGATTTCTCTGAGTTATCTCAAAAAATGGATAGTTTTTTCAAATACTTTTTTCTGTTGTTATAGAGTGCTAACGCCCTCGCTTTTAAGAGAGAAATGACAAGGTTCGACTTCGCCCCTTCGCGTAGCTTTTGTGCATGCTATATTTTGAAAATTTTTTTGCTGTTGGGAAACTGTTTAAAAATCGGTTTAAAAGTTTGCTAAAAGTCTGAACCATTTGAAGCGTACCCGATATTTCTATGTTTTTTTCTCCATTCAATATACGTTTTTTTAAAATAATAATGAAGTTTCAACCAAAAGTCCCCATATTTTATACCTGATGGAGAGAGATACCGAAAAGTTAAAGAAAGATGGAGAGAGAAAGAGACAAAGAAAAAAGATCAAGCAAGTGAAAGAGCGAAAGAGAGAAAAAATTAAAAAGGTAAGAGAGAGAGAGAGAGAGAGAGAGAGAGAGAGAGAGAGAGAGAGAGAGAGATAGTACAAGAAGTCACAGTGTAGATGTGTTCCGAAAACAAACAAAAAAATTGAATAAGGTTTTATTTTTATTTTTGTGGCTTACCAGTCACTCTTTCTGTTATCAAATAAATATGTTTCAAGTCTCTCCCTTTTTATCTTCCTGTCTCTGATTCTTCATCTTCCTCTATCTCTGTTCTTTTCTCTCTCTTTTTTCTCTCTTTCTTTCTCCCTCTAACTCTCTCTTTTTTCTCTCTTTCTTTCTCCCTCTAACTCTCTCTTTTTTCTCGTTTTCATTCCTTGGCATTTATTTTTTGGTCCCACTTTTTTTTTCTTATCTTCATTTTTTTCTTCGCCGTTCCCTTTGCTCATGAAATCTTCTTTTCTCGCTTTTTTTTTCTTCCTTCTCATCTCAATGAGGCTATCCTTGCTATATCACATTGCCTGATGAGATTTAGTCGAATTGTCCAACTTAATATATCCCATGTTCTCGAGAAGCGAACGAGAGAGAGAGAGAGAGAAAGAGAGAGAAAGAGAGAGAGAGTGAGAGAGAGAGAGAAAGAGAGAGAGTGAGAGAGAGAGAGAAAGAGAGAGAGAGTGAGAGAGATAATGCAGTTTTGTCGCTAGTGCCCTCTGGCTATTTTATTTTTCGATCCTTCTCATTTTTTCTTGCCCTTATTCCCTCACTTTCCCCCTCTCTCTTTGTCTAGCTGTCTTAAATAAAATAATTTCTCTTTCTTACTCTCTCTCTCTCTCTCTCTCTCTCTCTCTCTCTCTCTCTCTCTGTCTCTCTCTCTCTCTCTCTTGTTCTAACCTTTCTACTCTCTTTACCTTTGATACAAGAGAGGAAACGTGATCCTCTTCCGGCTTCTCTCTCTTAACCTCACCTTTCTCTCCCTTTCCTGACCACTTGATGTACATATTTCACCATTCACTATCTATGATGATGTGACAGATTCTAATGAGAGAAACGGGAAGGAGGAAAGCACGATTTAAAAAATTTAGGTGCTGAAAACAGCAGGAACAAAAGTGAAGAGAGAAAGGAGAAGAAAAACCAGAGAAGAGAGATGTATTTACAACGGCATGGTGAGAGAAAAAATAAGGAGAGAAAGAGAAACAAGACAAAGAGATAGAATCAGAAGAAAAGAGAGAGAGAAGAAACTGAAAGAAAAACAAAGAGAGAGTGAGAGAGGTAGAGATAGAGGGATAGAGAGTTATATGGAGTGAGAGAAAGAGATGTAGAGAATGGGTGAGAGAGAGTCAGAGAGAGAGAGAGCGAGATAGCGAAGGAGAAGAGATTCAAAACTGAAGTGTAGAGTACTTGAAAAAAAAGGTTCAATATCTAAGAGAATCGACGGAGACTTTCTTAGTGTGTATGTAAATGGAAGGAAGTTTGAGTGTTGTGTAACTGTAGAAGGGCGAGGATTAAGAGAGGAATGAATCGGTAGTCAATGGAAGAAGAATGAATTTACCACAAGTTCATTTCCATACTTCCGCCTTCCCTCCAGCGAACCTATCAACGAGCTGATTCAGTTTCCACACTTGGCGTTGAATAGGATCAGCTCTAATACCGCGGAAAGCATGGCCTGAGGTGATGGGAAAGAACTTAAAAAATGTAGCGGTTAATGAACGGTAGAAAAGAGATGGAGAGAGAAGTTCTGAAAAATATGAGAGATTACCATTAAAGAAAACGCAAGAAAGCGGGAAAAAAGGTCGAGAGAGGAATCGAAGAGAGTTAAAGAGAAATAGAATGTTGAAAACAAATAGAGAAAGAAGGAGAAAGAAAATGAGAGAGAGAGAGAGAGAGAGAGAGCAATAAAGGGTTATATAGAAAGAGAGTTTGAACAAGAAAGAAAAAGTGTTTCAAAAAAGAGAGAAAGAGAGATATAATAGGAGAGAAAGAGAGAAACAGAGAGTAAAAGATAAAAAGCAGGAATAATGCGGTAATTTAAAGATCAAGGAATGAAGTGATGCGCCGTTCTCACATCAGCAAAGCCCGACAGATTGCCCATGGGAGGAGGTGTTCGGATTACGTAAGCGGAGATTATGTGGAAAAAGGAGAAAGAGAGTGAGAAAGAGAGTGCAAGAGATAGAAAGAGAGGAAGAAAAAGACAGAAAGAGAGAGAAACAGAGAAAGGAAGTGGAAGAAATAGAGAGAAAGAGAGATAGAAAGAGGAAGAGAGAAGGAAAGAGAATGAGAAAATAATAAAGAGAGAGAAGAACGTCTTCTGATTCCTCCTCTACAATTTGAGGATAAGCGTCATTGGAAGAGGCGGGGCACCCTTAATGGGAGCGGGAACCCTAAATGATAGACTTGACAGATTGCAGTGGCTAGAGGTGAGCGGGATGAAGTCTAGAATAACAGAGAGTTGGGAAAAGGAGGGTGGTGTGGGAAAGAGAGGGGGGGGGATAAGAAGGGAAAGAAGGAACAGGAGCAGTCGACAGACGCAGATGGGGAGTAGTAAGATGAGAAAAGGTAGAGAAAGAGGAAGAGAGAGAGATGGGGAGAAGGTTAGAGAGAGGTAGAGAGAAAGTGAGAGAGAGAGAAAGAGATGGGGAGAAGGTTAAAGAGATATAGAGAGAAATTGTAAGAGGAGAGAGAGAAAGAGACGGAAAGAGAGAGATGGGGAGAAGGTTAAAGAGAGATAGAGAGAGAGAGAAATTGAGAGAGAGAGAGAACTAATGCTAAAATGCTGATGGTTTATAATCAGAATTGGAAAGCCGTGCAAAGTGTTTGAATGCTGTCTAATCATTTTCATCGCTCACAAAAAAAAGAAATTTTATTTATTTTTTTCAAAATGAAGGATAAATTTTTAAATGTTGAGGCTAACTTTTATATCAAAATACTATAAATAAAAAGCTTTTGAAAGAGTTTCATGTATTTAAGTTTTTTTCCGAGTTTTCGCTTTTCGAAGAATTTTGATGAATAAAGTACTGTGTACAAACATTTCTGAGAGATTGAAATTGACTGCTCTAATTTAGATTTTGAATACAAAAAAATTGGTTCAAAAAGTAATGACTGTTTTTGGTGTTGGAAAGCTCTCGTCTTTGCAACTGGAATTCGTAATAAGAAATCAACAAAAGCTCGGTTACACAGTTTAAAGGCAATACCGCCAGTTGAGATGAACTATAACTACACTATGACACAAAATTCGCGGTGCGGGATTAAACCAAGCCATCCCTCTCTTACCGGACGCGAGCGCGTTACAACTACCATTGCTGTGTCCGAGGAGACACATACATTGCTGTGTCTCCTCGGCTCAATCACCATTCGATGACAGCTAAGATCATTTTATAACTACGTATCGGACATACATATTTGTCCTAGTTTGACCCTTAGCCCTTGCATATACGCTTTAAGAAATGTTTTTCGGGCTTGCAAGTTTTATTAATTAGCTTTCAAATAACTGCATCGAAAGCCTTGAACTAATTGAACTTTAGTACAAAACAAAGGCGAAAAAATAACTCGTGAATTAAAATTGTGTTGAAACAAGAGAATGTTCATGATTATGCTTCTATTTATTGGAAAGGCGTACTGACACATTGTTCAATCATACTGACATATATGTCGGCTTCGAGAATATAAAATATGTAGACTTGACAATTGATATTTTATTATAGGAAAGGTGATAAAGAGAAAAATGAGTTATAGTTAATATAAGAGAAAGTTGAATAAACATGTGAAAAATATTTTTAAGCACACAGAAAAGTGAAATGTTACTGCAAAGTAGACATTGCAGAAGTCTGTTTCGCCCCCGCTCAGACAGACCTCTGCACTCCCTGGGTGGGGCTCATCAGTGAGTGCCCAGAGAGTACAATTGTAAAGAAATAAGAGTAAAATTAAAAAAAATTTAACTAAATGGAATTAATTTAAAAGAGTATGATAATAAAGTTAATGCAAACGGTAAAAGAAACGAAAAATAGAAAAGAAAGAAGCAAAAGAAACGGAAAAAAAGTAAAAAACAAACCTAAAATGTGAAAGGAGAAACTAAATAAAGTAAAGATTTTAAAAATAACCTAGAAAATAAAAAATAATAAAAACCAATTTTCATTTTCCCATTCTTCGCTTTGGTGCTCTTCTTCCGAAAGTTCATGTCGTCTTCCTTCGTCGGTATTGTCACCAAATGACAAGTGTAAAAAAAAAACATACCATATTCACCTGAAAACATACCATATAATATATGAAAGAAGGCTTGAAATTGTAAGCAAAACGTTTTATATCAGAGATTGATGTGAGTTCAACGAAAACATGTTTAACTAGTGATGGTGTGGAATTCCGTTCAATATAATCGCCTCTAGCGCGAACGCATGCCTTCAGGAAACGCTTATAAATCTTTATCGCCAAAAGATAACTTGTTCAGTGATATCACTAACATGGTGGACAGAGAGGGTTTCGAGTAAACTTGGGAAGAAGAATAAGCAACTGTGGCGTTGCGCTGAAGAGTCCCAATAGGACCGTTCACCTTTTCAACCTCATTTTTCCAAAGAGTCCTCTGAATCGGAATTGAAGTAGAATAACAGTAGCTTTGTTAGTAGTCGAAAACAGACGAGTCAAGATGAAAAGTCGTGGACGCGACCGACATTCTTGCTTGAATAAGGAAATAAAATATACCTTATCTACCATTGACCGCAAGTACACATGATTAAAATAATTCCATACAAAATATGTATGTTAAATGAACTCAAGTTGTGTCGGTAATGCGAAATGATAGTCAATATTTTTGTTAAAAATATCTTCTTTTTTCTTTAGTTTCTCAGAAATTAGGCTCTGATAATTTTAGCAACCTTAGAAAAATTAACATTAGAGTTACAGAGCAGAAAAAAAAGCTCTATAATTAATGTACTTAAGCGAAAAGTAGTTCACATGCCCCGAGGCATTTCTTCAAAGAGCATCGTGAGTGTATTTGATGGCTTTCTCCATTCGGTACATTCTACGTATTACACACGCACTAATATAAGACATTACAGGAGACTTAGCAAGCATCTCAACCATATTTCTGATTATATGTTCTTTTGAATCGCAGTTATGTGCACAACATCGTATTTGTTATGTGCACAAGGTAGGGTGACCATAATTCAGCCAGAAAAAATGTAAATGTATATAACTCCTTTAAAATTTTTTTTATAATTTTTTGGTATCATGATAAACTTAATTGAAATCATGTTTAACTAGTGATGGTGCGGAATTTCGTTAAATATCGCCTCTAGTAAATAAAAATAATCGCCTCTAGCGCGAACGAATGCTACGTGATTGAAATCATTCCGTGCCTTCAGGAGGGCAGCAGGCATAAAACCGAGATTGAGATACTTTACAGCTCTTACCATGATCTGCAAAAACACCGAGATACTGAAGTCAAGCGGGTTCAAATCGGCCGAATTTCAACGCCTTTCAGAGGTGCCTGTGAAGCTGTGTGTGCGCACGTAACTTTAAGTTTTGAATTGAAGCTTCGAGTCGTACGGCGGGGTCAGCTCTTTCATGAATAAAGTTGTCTAGTGCAATATTCGCAGTATCAGTAGCACTTTATATATGTAGAGACCGCAATGACAATATTTTGGTACGCCATTTTTTCTGCCACACTAATATTCCGTAATTCCAAACTGTTTGATAAATCGAATAACTTGGAACTTTCAACGGATTTTTTTTCTTTCTATATGTTTTTCTGAGAGATTCAGTCATTGTATTATGCCTCACTTCGTTTCAAAACTTGCGAAAAATTCTCATTTCAGTTCGAGCCTCTTCTTGGATGTTATTAACCGAGATTCAGAAGTTATAATGGAATCTCACAGCTCAGGTTACCAAATAATATTTTCCTTATTTTTGATACAAAAAGGAACTTTCGATTGCTAAAAGCAAACATATTATTCCATTTTATTAATGAGAAAACTCAAATTGACATAATGGTAGAGAAAATTTCAGCTTTTATCATAGCCAAAAAAATATGGCCTTTCGAAGTTGAGCGACGCGCTAGAGTAAGTATAGTGCTCTCACTGCTTTATGTAAAGGCGAACTTTCGATTGTTAAAAGCAAAGATATTATTTCATTTTATCAATGACAAAACTCAAGTTGACATAATGGAAAAGAAAATTTTTAATTTTTATCATAGCCAAAAAAAAGCCTTTCGAAGTTGAGCCACGCACCGGTTGTTAATTATAATTACACCGGTTAATAATTATAATTTCACCGGTTATTAATCATAATTTCGCTTCGATTTCTGAAAGTTGAATTTGTTATTTTTCATTCTTACTTAGTTTTGGTTCTGTATCCTATACAATTTAGATTCTTTTGAATAAAATTCCAAATTTTTCTGTATTGTACGAAACAGCGTTGGAAGAAAAGCGATAAAATTTTGAAAAGGACTACATTTCGATTTCATTCAAATTACACCGAAAAGTCGATTCAAAAATTGGTGAATTTCAATCCATAAAAAGTTTTTTTTAATGAGAAAATCAAAAACTTTTTCAATAAAAAAATGATGCGAAGTTAAGGCCGCGTTTTAGTACAAACATGACCCACTTGACCTTCCGCGCTCTAGCGTACCAAGATTTGTTATAGGCAGAATTTTCGAAGCTTATCTGATCTCTTTTTTCTGCTTTAAAGTAATTGTTTATGATTTTTTCATGTTTTCTTGAAATAAGTAAGTGATTAAGAACACATAAAAATAACATTTTACTACCTATTCTGATTTTGATTTTAGCCATTGCGGTCTCTATATATATATGATTGTACCATACTTGTAAGAAAGAAGCTAAAGTCGTGCAATTTCTAGTATGCAAAAACCCACCTCAAAGAATCGTAATGGTAAAATTAAAACAATTCATTCATTGTGTCGCGCATACTGCGGATTTTTAAATTGTCCGAGGAAATCATGGTCAACCGTATTTAGAAGCGATTAGTTTTTGACAGGATTAGCTTCGAGTTTTAATGGAAAAGGAAGGATGAAATGTCTAGCCACGAAAAAGTTTTTCTTAAAAAGCTAATGTTTTATTTTCATCAGAGAGCTTTAAGATGATAAATGCGCTCTTGGACCCGCTCAACCAAGACTTGCACCTTGCAAGACTCCACTCAGAAGACGCAACGGACAGATGTTTCTGGAGAGCTATAAGCCGTACAGCGGACCCTACTCCGACCTCGGCCGGCGCGGGAAAACGCTATGAAGAAGATGATAAATGCGCTCCTTCGGTCAAAAAGCTGCGTTTTCGCTCAAGAGCCGCCAATGGACCTGTTCTCTTTACCTTCATGAACTAATTGATTACTATGATTTTAGTAGTTGGAAATACGGAAACAAACTAAATATACGGAAACAAACCAATTTACAATATATGAAACATTTTTAAAAATTCAGTTTTGAACAATTCACAACGAGCTGGATAAATTCAGATTCTTCAAGCGCGTGGTTTAAATAGTCTTAAAACAAAAATTCAGCCGAGCTCGTACCCAGGAAGCTCGTATCTTAGACCTCAAAGTCATGTGAGCGCTCATAATCATCGCGCCGATGATCTCATCGTTTAGAGATTAATGTCGCGGCTGAATTTTGAGGGATGAACCATTTGAAGTTTCGAAGTTGATAATGATGTGTTGTGAAGTTATAAAACTTGAAAACAAGCTTTCATTCAACTTTTTTTCAAATCTGCTCAATAGTTTCACAGTCTGAAGCTGAGATTCGTTCGAAAATGAGTTGATTTTTAAATTTTTTACCATAGTTTTTTATGTTTAATCACTTTATAATCTTTTAATCTGATCAAATACAAATAATAAATGAATTCTGAACCTGTTAAAAGTAATTTTTATTAGTAGAAAATTGAGTAGTCCGATTGTACCTGAATTTTTTTGGCCGATGGCCAAATTAAAACCCACGCGTTCTGCAGGCAGGCTCATATTTTTGGCCGAGGAAAAAAAGATTAAGAAATGTTGGTAGTAGTTCTTCACCAAAACTCATTCTTGCTTTTCTCTATACGAGCAGTTTCCGAGGAAGCAGGCATTGGTTCGACCCGGTCAAGACATTTCAGGAGCGCGTTTTTCAAAAATAAGAGTTTTAAGCGAAAATTTCAATAAAGTAGGAATAAGGAAGCAGCGGAAGTTTTCGTGGAAAATTAATTGTTTAATTCGAATATTATAAGAAAGGTTCCTGCTTAAAAAGGGTTCCTTCTTGCGAAGCATAACATAAAGAAGGGTTCCTGCTTAAAAAGGGTTCCTTCTTGCGAAGCATAACATACAGGGTGGTCCATAAATAGTGTTACAAATTGGAATTGTTATACCTTTTTTCAAAACAGAGAAAATCATCTCAAATTAACATATTTTATCAACAACATAAATGTCAACATTCACGCGAAAGTTCAGCTCAAACTATCGTCTTTTGCTCGAACTACAGCTCGAAGTCTCTTTGGGAACGCCTCTACCACTGTACGGAGGTATTCGACTCCGATGTTGTCCCATTCTGCCTGAAGGGCATTCTTCAGGGAATCAATATTTGAGTGGGAGCGAGAGTTGACCTTGGACTCCAAGTAGGCTCAAACGGAATAATCCAGCGGGTTCAGGTCGGGTGATGAGGCCGGCCATTTTGATGTTGTAATGAAGCCGGGAAAACTTTCCTTGCACCACGTTTGGACCTTTTTAGCTTTGTGGGCTGGTGCTGAGTCTTGTTGAAAGGTCCATGTCCTCTGATTGAAATGCGATTGAGACCATGGATGGAGCACGTCTTGCAGAACATGTTCAGGTAGTATTCCGTGTCGATCTTGACGCCTTTCTCGACAAAAACAAGCGGTGTTTTTCCTGTGGCGCAGACCATGACTTGAGTTGGATGTGCACTGCGTTGGACCGTTCTACCCTTGCTATCGGTTTGCTCTGCGTCCTTCGCAAGCACTCTGACGTTTTTTGAGTTGTGGACTTCTTCCACGGTGAACAGCTTTTCGTCAGAGGACACCATATTGAAATGTTCGCCTAGCTGCGTACGGCGAAGACGGTCGCGACATCTTTTGACTCTTCCCGACTTGTTGCGAGCCGACAGAAAAGCGGCCTTCCGTGTACGATACGACCTGAGTCCCAGCTCCTCCGTGACTATTCGTTTCAATGAAGTTCGGCTCATCGGGAGCTGCTGCGCCATCTGTCTGATGCTTCGTCGTGAATTTCGGTTGATCCGACTCCGAACGTTTTCGATGAGTGGTGTCGTGCGAACAGTGCGAGGACGACCTCGCCTTGGACGGTCCAAAGATGTGCCAAGCTCCTCGAATCTTTTGATCGCTCGATACACTGTCATGCGAGGCAGGCGAAGCGTTTCAGCAATGCGAGTAGGAGCGTGGCCAAGAGTGTGTAGGCGAATGATCGCAATGCGCAAGCGATTCGACGCTGTCATTACCCTAAACATCGATGGAATCAATCGCAACTCACTTGACACGTACTAAAAAAAACGGGGGATCAGGAAAACGAGAAAAGTGACCGCTACGTGCGGTCACTTTCCCAGGAAATGTTTTCGAACATTTGTAACTTTATTTATGGACCACCCTGTAAAGAAGGGTTCCTGCTTAAAAAGGGTTCCTTCTTGCGAAGCATAACATAAAGAAGGGTTCCTGCTTAAAAAGGGTTCCTTCTTGCGAAGCATAACATAAAGAAGGGTTCCTGCTTAAAAAGGGTTCCTTCTTGCGAAGCATAACATAAAGAAGGGTTCCTGCTTAAAAAGGGTTCCTTCTTGCGAAGCATAACATAAAGAAGGGTTCCTGCTTAAAAAGGGTTCCTTCTTGCGAAGCATAACATAAAGAAGGGTTCCTGCTTAAAAAGGGTTCCTTCTTGCGGAGCATAACATAAAGAAGGGTTCCTGCTTAAAAAGGGTTCCTTCTTGCGAAGCATAACATAAAGAAGGGTTCCTGCTTAAAAAGGGTTCCTTCTTGCGAAGCATAACATAAAGAAGGGTTCCTGCTTAAAAAGGGTTCCTTCTTGCGAAGCATAACATAAAGAAGGGTTCCTGCTTAAAAAGGGTTCCTTCTTGCGAAGCATAACATAAAGAAGGGTTCCTGCTTAAAAAGGGTTCCTTCTTGCGAAGCATAACATAAAGAAGGGTTCCTGCTTAAAAAGGGTTCCTTCTTGCGAAGCATAACATAAAGAAGGGTTCCTGCTTAAAAAGGGTTCCTTCTTGCGAAGCATAACATAAAGAAGGGTTCCTGCTTAAAAAGGGTTCCTTCTTGCGAAGCATAACATAAAGAAGGGTTCCTGCTTAAAAAGGGTTCCTTCTTGCGAAGCATAACATAAAGAAGGGTTCCTGCTTAAAAAGGGTTCCTTCTTGCGAAGCATAACATAAAGAAGGGTTCCTGCTTAAAAAGGGTTCCTTCTTGCGAAGCATAACATAAAGAAGGGTTCCTGCTTAAAAAGGGTTCCTTCTTGCGAAGCATAACATAAAGAAGGGTTCCTGCTTAAAAAGGGTTCCTTCTTGCGAAGCATAACATAAAGATGGGTTCCTGCTTAAAAAGGGTTCCTTCTTGCGAAGCATAACATAAAGAAGGGTTCCTGCTTAAAAAGGGTTCCTTCTTGCGAAGCATAACATAAAGAAGGGTTCCTGCTTGAAAAGGGTTCCTTCTTGCGAAGCATAACATAAAGAAGGGTTCCTGCTTAAAAAGGGTTCCTTCTTGCGAAGCATAACATAAAGAAGGGTTCCTGCTTAAAAAGGGTTCCTTCTTGCGAAGCATAACATAAAGAAGGGTTCCTGCTTAAAAAGGGTTCCTTCTTGCGAAGCATAACATAAAGAAGGGTTTCTGCTTAAAAATGGTTCCTTCTTGCGAAGCATAACATAAAGAAGGGTTCCTGCTTAAAAAGGGTTCCTTCTTGCGAAGCATAACATAAAGAAGGGTTTCTGCTTTAAAAAAAGGGTTCCTTCTTGCGAAGCATAACATAAAGAAGGGTTCCTGCTTAAAAAGGGTTCCTTCTTGCGAAGAATAACATAAAGAAGGGTTCCTGCTTTAAAAAACCTTTAAATTTTTTTCGGAGAAAGAAATGCTCTTGATTTTTAACTTTTTTTATACTGAGTAATAAATATTGAAAATAATCTAAAAGTTAAAAAAACAACTTTGTTTTTTTTTAGGAATACAAAAATGCTTCGCAGATTCAATTCAATTTTACACATTCTTTCACCAAGGTTTTCGGAGTCTTACCTAACAAGCAAAATACGAAAGGAAGTCGCTAAACCAACGTTCAGAATTATGTTTCTGAAGGGACACGACATCTCAGTACTTCTTTTTCAGGCCTGACATTGCTGAGCAATTAAGGCAGGAATAGAAACGAGATACATATATATGAAGACAGGGAAAAAGAGAAAAGAATGGAGCGAAAGTTGAGAAAGATAAAAAGAGTTGACGAGAGGTTGAGAGAGAAGAAATTAAGACTGAGAGTAGAGAAATGGAAGAAATGGAATACATACCCACTCTATTTCTTCAAGCGAAAAAAAGGGCTCTAAATCAATTGGCTGAGCTTCGAAGTCATGATTGGTTTCGTCGTCTGATTCAGTGCAAGAATATACTTTTTCTATGAACTCATGTGATCGATTAATAATTTCAATACAGTTCGGATCAAAGGCTTAATCTCAATGGCAGTGACATGAAGGGCCATGAATGAACACCTCCATGTTTAATAAGTGTATACTATTATAGGTTAAATTATAAGTATAAGTTTTTAAGTATAAGTATTATGAGCACAAGTTTAAAAAAAAGAGCTGGGAAGCTTGAAACTATCACACGGTCAAAAGCTAGAAACGGGATCGAATTCCGCCACCTCTCAATGCAAGAAAAAAGTAACGGAGCGAAAGTCGAACGAAACAAGCTTTCCTTTTTTTGACACGGAGCACCAATTTTATTTACAGATAGGAAGAAGTTGAGATGGTTTACGGTATATATTTCCAGAAGGTCCATTCCAGGCTCTAAATATCTTGACTTTTTACCATGAAAAAAAAAACACAGTTAAACACAAATTGATCAAACCACCGCACGGAAAAAAGCTAGTCACCGGGGGGACTCGAACCCATGCAACCATCTCTCCTCTATCCGGGAGCGAGCGTGTTAACCATTACACCACGGTGACACATTGCTATTCCGTGCGATAGTGCTTATTAAAGGCTCAATTGCCTCGTTAAACAGTTTTTTTTTTGCCTACAGTTAAACACAGTTTTGCATAAACTTGAAATTTTCACCAATAATTATGTCAAGAGCTCTAGATTTGAAAAAAATTGGATCCATGATGCTATGAGGGTAGTAATATCAATCTAAGAGGTGTTTATTATGTTGTACAAAAATGAGCTTGGATACAAAAAGAGGTTATGAACTAACTTCTCATGCGTTTTAGTCGATAAGCTTAATGTTTGAACTTTGAACTTTTACTTGGAAAAAGAATCACGTGGTAAATAATAGTACATACATGATACATAATTCCTTCAACTCATCGACTTTTGAAACTTACATGGTTTTACATAGTGATTCTCACATCTTTCATAATTATACTATCTTCGGATGACTGCTCGAATGTCGACATCAATTAATATACTTATTTCTTCAACACTCGTCAATCGATGGAAGAAACATTTATGCACAGGTCGGAGCTTCAACATAGATCACAACTCTTTTTTGAATGCTTGAAAAAAGTGCTTCATTTTTTCGAGTGCTACACATATGAACTGATTTTTTGTTGGGCCTCGAAGTTATTCTCGCTGTTTCATCTCTTTCCACCGCTGTGAGGTAGAACATCATGTAAAATTCCGCATTGCGAATGATGGTGCGTAAAAAAGTTCATGAACAATGTTTGCAAATCATTGTGTTTTATTGTGTGTTAAACTACAAAACACGAAACATAAATCAAGATTGTACTCATCATGTTTTCTTCAAGACGGTGCAACGTTTATACAAAAACCTTTTACCGAGGATATCCACTGGAAGTTTAATCATATCAAATTACTACATCTTCCCCCCCCCCACCCGAAGAAGAATTTATTTGAAGTTCTTTTTTATGGTCAATTATGATCAGTCAGTTCATCTACTTTAGTGCGGCCCTCAAAATGTAATAGTTTCAGGTCGATGAGCAATAAAATTATAAGATTTCAAAGCGATTTCACAAAAGAAATCAATTGTAGATGAAGACCGATCTCGAGTTAGTCAATTTAAGAAATAACAGTAAAACGAATAATTAAGAAGCAAAAAAATTCTGTGATGAAACAGCGCCCTAAATCCGACCATATTCCCTTTGTTTTCCATTTTGTGAAACACAGCCTGTAGAAAAAGTTAAGCCATGATGGACTCTTGTCCGACTCTGCCTGATTCTTTTCACTTCTCAGTCCTAAGTGTGTGACATTGAGTCCTGAAGTTGTTAGACATCTTGTTTCGGCTCTTCGCCTCCTCTCCTCCTTCGAAGCTCCTCTCCTCCCTACCCCAATTTCTTCCCCCGCCCATTCCCCCCTTCCCATCTCCTACCCCTCAGAACCCCGCCATGTCAATCTCAAGGCACATTCAAATTCCAAGTCGTTTATTTCTTTCCAAGTTCCAAAGAACCTTTTCCCGGGAAGATGCTCGATTTCTTCAAGTCGAATTTTTCATGAGAGATGATAAATGATAATGTTATCTGTACCTAGAGTTTTCTCTGACCTTTTTCATGATTGGCCTACGAAGTATTCGGATAAAGAGCGTATAGACCAGTGTTTTTCCTTGAACAAAAATTTACCTTTCTCAAAAGTAAGTTTTTTGATCAAAAATATTCTCAGAATTGGAGATAGAATGAAAAAAACCGAAAAAGGGATTATAACAGCACAGAAAAGGACAGAAAGAATATGTGAGAGAAAAAATAGAAATTAAGATGAGAACACCAATAGTGTATGAATTAAACCATTCGAAGAGAAATAGTGATAAAACCAAAAGAAAGAGAAGAGCCGGGGAGAAAAAAAGTTTAATTAGAAAGGAAAGTTACATAGGTAATTTTTGAAAAAGGATGAACAGATAGAAAAGGGCTCTATCAGAGAAATACACAGAAGACTTGAAGAGTATCAGAGAAATACAGAGAAGACTTGAAGAGCAAGCTAAAGGAAGGTTTTTAGAGGGCGAAGAAGAGGAAAAGGGCTAAACAGAGAGATAAAACGAGAGGTTGGGGGGGATAAAAGGAAAGATGAGAGAGGGAGGGAGAAAAGAGAGAAAGATAGAGAGAAAAAAGAGAGAGGAAAAGAGAGAAAGAGAGAGAAGAGAAAGGTATTGAGAGAGAGAGGTAGAGTAGGGGAATCCAGATGAATCCAGTGGTACTTGAGATCTGTCGAGGCTGCAGGCCGGTTGAAGACCGCCCCTCTCCCTTCAATCAAGTCTCTTCAGACTCCTTCTCTATCCTTCTTCATCTGTCGCGAAATGTATTTTCCCCTTTTCACGTAGATTCCTGGAATATCCCGGGAGAAGTCCTAACTTAGCCCATTCCCAATACGTCATTTAGCAGATGACTCTGTAAGGTTAACAACGGGTTCCTTCATTGCAGGTTCCCACTTGAGGAAAGTCAAATGGGAATGCCAGCCGATGACTACTGCTCGTTCCCTCACCAGGATATAACTTATGAGACTATAACCACCTCGCTGCTCGCCTCGTCTGAAGCAGCCACGGACTCGTCAAATGGCAGCGTTACTCTAGTGTGCAACTGTAGCGACCTGCACTCGATCCTATCTTATATTGGATTCGAGGGTCTCCATTGCGAGCCGTTCCCCTTCTCACATCCCCTTCACACACAACTCGCTTACAACTTTTTGTTCTGGACCACTATCTTAGTGGCTCTTCTGGGCAACTTCACTGTCATTTGGTCAGTAGTCCTTTTAAATTCACTGTCATATGGTCAGCACTCCTTTTAAATTCACTGGCATATGATCAGCAGTCCTTTTCAATTAAGTGTCAAATGAGCTACATATGCACATATATTGAAATTGGAAATACAACTTCAGTGAAAAAAACCTTCAACTTCAACAAGAACTGTATTTCGAAAGACGAAAAAAAACATTAGCACAGATTTCACTCAAAAAACGTGTTCATTTTTCTAAACTTATTTTTAACTGAATTGTTTATTTTTTCAGTAGTTGAGTTTTGAAATTTCAGTAGTTAAGTTTTTAAAAATGAGTAGCGTGTTTAATTTGATCACATCATCATCAATCAATCATACTTCCCAAATATTGACGATAGAGTTTACCATTGCCTCTTCATTCAACATAAATGACCGATAATACGCGTAAGCAATACTACAGAGCTTTTGCCTTTACTTAGCTAAAAGAGCACTCATTATATCAGAAGGACAGTTCAAGAAAAGATATCATAAATGGCTTTTTAGTTCTTTCCTTATTCATGGCATCCCTAAGTGGTCCGAGCAAGAGAAAAGAATAGAGAGGAGATATAAGATAACACTTCACTTCGAATGTAATCAGGCTTCATAACATTTCTTCGTAACATGCAGCAGATTTTAGTGATTGATGGCCAGGATATGTACGTATGTATACATACAAAGTTGTTTTGCTGTGCTCCAAATCTTACTCTTTTCTTTCTGGAAACTTTGAACCAAGAATTAATGAATATATTAATGAATGAATGAATGAATGAATGAATGAATGAATGAATGAATGAATGAATGAATGAATGAATGAATGAATGAATGAATGAATGAATGAATGAATGAATGAATGAATGAATGAATGAATGAATGAATGAATGAATGAATGAATGAATGAATGAATGAATGAATGAATGAATGAATGAATGAATGAATGAATGAATGAATGAATGAATGAATGAATGAATGAATGAATGAATGAATGAATGAATGAATGAATGAATGAATGAATGAATGAATGAATGAATGAATGAATGAATGAATGAATGAATGAATGAATGAATGAATGAATGAATGAATGAATGAATGAATGAATGAATGAATGAATGAATGAATGAATGAATGAATGAATGAATGAATGAATGAATGAATGAATGAATGAATGAATGAATGAATGAATGAATGAATGAATGAATGAATGAATGAATGAATGAATGAATGAATGAATGAATGAATGAATGAATGAATGAATGAGTAATAGATTGTTTGATTGAGTGATTGATTTAATGAACTATTATTTACATAGATGTGTAAGAATTTTAACTCACCTCATGAGTCGTAAAAGCTTAACAATATAGAAATTGTGACGTCTACTTTGGTACAGAAGAACTTCATTGGTCGATTAGGTTTGGAAACGGTATCCAACCTTAAGAGGTTGATTCATTAAAAAAAGCTACGAATTGTCAGATACATATTTGGAGCAATAGAAAGACATGTTCTTCGCATAGGCCCTGACAGAAGTAAAAGCAGGTCTAAGCTTTCCGATTATAATGAAATTTCGCTTTTTGAAAAGAAAAAAAACTCAATAATATTATATCTTCACATCTAAATTTTTACCCGAAAAATCAGCGAAATCTTGTTGCTTAAAAACTTTTTTGTAGAAAATTAGAATCAATACCCAAAAAAACTGGAGAAAATTGGTTTCTCCAAAACATGGTATTTTTTAGGTTTGAAAAAAATCACGAATACGAATTTGCTAGACGGGTTACTTTGATGACATTGCAAAAAAAAACTTTATTGAAACGTTAAAAGCCGGGAAATTAGCTTTCTTCCTCAGTGCTCAATTAGTCGTTGCAGGATCGTGCTCCGACATGAGCGCATGCGTACCGTAACCAATTACTATTTGTTGAACCTCGCCGTCGCAGACGCATCCATATCAATATTCAATACGGGATTCACCTGGAGCTACAACTTCTACTATGTGTGGAGGTTAGTGAGAGTTTAAAATTTTTTAATTTGTCATAGATTCAAAAATTAACTCATTCGGGATCAAATTATGACTTTTTAAAGGTTCATCGTTGATGACTTTTTGAATCATTACTAAAGACTTGTTCAAAGTCATCACTAACATCGTTGGCTGAGAGGTATTGTGAATGAAAGAACTCCGACGAAAGAATAAGCGTCTATAGCGTCGCTCTGATTAGTCTCTGGAGACCTTTAAGTGTTCAACCTCATAGGTTCCCAAAAACGTCCGGATCTAATTTAATAAAGGTCAAGGAATAAGCAATGTTAGAAGAAAAACGTTAAAGCCGCCATCTCTGATGCGTTTTCGAGAGAAGAAGGATCTGGTAAGAGAGTAGAAGGGAAGCTGGCTGGAGTTTTCTTTCTCGACAGTGATAGGGAGTCTCGACAGTGATAGGGAGTCTCGACAGTGATAGGGAGTAATGAAGGGGTGTATTTCACAAATAGCATGATGATCAAGAGTGTTCCGCAGTATTTCATCGTGTAAGGTAACTTTCTTCTTTCAAGTTGAAATTATCTTTTCCAATGAGACATATTGACGATAATTTGGAATGTTTTTGATTTATTTCTGGACATCTATTATGAATCATTACACTGAAAGTTCTTCGTCACTCCCTCCCTTTCAAACTCTTCCTCTCTCTCTCTCTTCCTCTCTCTCTCTTCCTCTCTCTCTCTCTCTCTCTTTCTTTCTCTCTCTCTCTCTCTCTCTCTCTTCCGCTCTCTTTCTCTCTTTCCTTTTTTCTCTCTTATTCATCATTATCTTTCTTCATATTCCTCTCTCTCTTTTTCTCTTCACCACTCTCTGTTATTCTTCATAATTCGCTCTTACTCTCATCAATTTTAAGTCTATTACTGCCAATCCTCTCTTCTTCATCTTTATCTTCATCCTTATCTCTCAGCCGTTTTTCAAACTTCCTCTAAATTCTTACCCGTTGTTTTGTGTGAAAAAGATCGTCGGAACTCATTTGACACAGCTATTAACTCACTGAAAACTAACATAAATTCACCCCATTACGTCGTTATCGAGAAGAGAAGGGAGAACATTGAAGAGAAAACTCACGAGGTCAGAAACAACCATGATCGAGGGGAGACGAGGGGGGAGACATAATTTTTCATCTTCTAAGAAATGATTCAAGACCTTGTTTAATTCTGAAATTCAACAGTTCTATTGACGATGCAACGGGACATGAAGCTTCACTGATTAAACTGATTCCGTATATGATCGGTTTCTGGCAGCAAGATGATGGTTTTTGAAATATGTTTATGTTGGAATTTTGATCTTGGTTTAGATGATACGGCCCAAAATTTATCTAAATCCTACTGGAGAGCACATTCGTTCTTTTTAGGTATAAAAACGAAGAGCAAAAAAGATTTCGACCACTTTTTGCTGCCGTTGATTGAGCGGCAAACATTGTATGCATTCAGAATTTCAAAATTTCTAACGCATGAGGTATCTCAAAATCTCGACCTTAAGAGAAGAAAATCCCACTCCAGATGGGGTTCTTTCTACTGTCGAGTCAACAACCTAATGGGGATAACTCCGATCGCCGCGTCTGTCTTCACGATGATCGTCATGAGTATCGATCGGTTTGTTCAGGTTTTGACCTATTTGGATTTGTGTGCCCATTCCTTTGACTATACATCATTGAATCTTCTTAATGACTCGGTTGCTTCGCTTGCAACAGTTCCTTAGTTTTCTGTTAAAAAATACGATATCAAATTTCTTTTTGACAACCATGTTAGCGAAGACACCGAAGATTTCATCCTTCAAAGAAATATCTAGCAAAAAATTTTGAAAACGATCGAAAATTGGAGAGAAGAAGTTAAATAGTTTTACTCAGAAGCGGTATAAAACTTTCTTGATTTCTTTAACCGTTCATTCTGTTTTCGCTCCTTCTTTCATATTGAGCTTATCATAGATATTGTAACAAGTCAGTCTTGTTTTTCTCGTCTTCCCTTATAACAAGTCAGTCTTGTTTTTCTCGTCTTCCCTTATAACAAGTCAGTCTTGTTTTTCTCGTCTTCCCTTATAACAAGTCAGTCTTGTTTTTCTCGTCTTCCCTTATAACAAGTCAGTCTTGTTTTTCTCGTCTTCCCTTATAACAAGTCAGTCTTGTTTTTCTCGTCTTCCCTTATAACAAGTCAGTCTTGTTTTTCTCGTCTTCCCTTATAACAAGTCAGTCTTGTTTTTCTCGTCTTCCCTTATAACAAGTCAGTCTTGTTTTTCTCGTCTTCCCTTATAACAAGTCAGTCTTGTTTTTCTCGTCTTCCCTTATAACAAGTCAGTCTTGTTTTTCTCGTCTTCCCTTATAACAAGTCAGTCTTGTTTTTCTCGTCTTCCCTTATTGCAACCAGTTATTCTTGTAAGTTATTCTTGTAACGCTTTTCAATCTGTAGCGACCCACTCCTCCATTATTTCGCGAGAAAATTCTTTTATGTAACTGTTCCATCTCAGATACGGTAAATGATTTTTGCTCTGTTTCATAAAAATCTTATATTCAATTGCTGCCCGTTCTTGAAATTAGTAATCATTCATTCTTCCATTCTATAAACGCTCGTGTTCTCTTTCGGTAACTGTTCATTCTTCTCAACTTGGGGCTCATCCTCTAATTTTTATTCCAATTTTTTGAGCTTCATTTCTGCAATGCTTCATTCTCCTGTAAAGCAAACTTTTTTAAAATTTTAACTGCTAAAATTTTAATATAAAAAACATTTTGGTTTTTCTGTACGTTCTTCCATTCAGTAACCACTTCAGTAAACATTCGGT
>OZ057405.1:12805110-12901856 GCA_964056735.1 Allodiplogaster pararmata
GATTGAGTGATTGATTTAATGAACTATTATTTACATAGATGTGTAAGAATTTTAACTCACCTCATGAGTCGTAAAAGCTTAACAATATAGAAATTGTGACGTCTACTTTGGTACAGAAGAACTTCATTGGTCGATTAGGTTTGGAAACGGTATCCAACCTTAAGAGGTTGATTCATTAAAAAAAGCTACGAATTGTCAGATACATATTTGGAGCAATAGAAAGACATGTTCTTCGCATAGGCCCTGACAGAAGTAAAAGCAGGTCTAAGCTTTCCGATTATAATGAAATTTCGCTTTTTGAAAAGAAAAAAAACTCAATAATATTATATCTTCACATCTAAATTTTTACCCGAAAAATCAGCGAAATCTTGTTGCTTAAAAACTTTTTTGTAGAAAATTAGAATCAATACCCAAAAAAACTGGAGAAAATTGGTTTCTCCAAAACATGGTATTTTTTAGGTTTGAAAAAAATCACGAATACGAATTTGCTAGACGGGTTACTTTGATGACATTGCAAAAAAAAACTTTATTGAAACGTTAAAAGCCGGGAAATTAGCTTTCTTCCTCAGTGCTCAATTAGTCGTTGCAGGATCGTGCTCCGACATGAGCGCATGCGTACCGTAACCAATTACTATTTGTTGAACCTCGCCGTCGCAGACGCATCCATATCAATATTCAATACGGGATTCACCTGGAGCTACAACTTCTACTATGTGTGGAGGTTAGTGAGAGTTTAAAATTTTTTAATTTGTCATAGATTCAAAAATTAACTCATTCGGGATCAAATTATGACTTTTTAAAGGTTCATCGTTGATGACTTTTTGAATCATTACTAAAGACTTGTTCAAAGTCATCACTAACATCGTTGGCTGAGAGGTATTGTGAATGAAAGAACTCCGACGAAAGAATAAGCGTCTATAGCGTCGCTCTGATTAGTCTCTGGAGACCTTTAAGTGTTCAACCTCATAGGTTCCCAAAAACGTCCGGATCTAATTTAATAAAGGTCAAGGAATAAGCAATGTTATGCAGTGTTTTTATTTGCGAAAACATAATGAAACATAACGACATCCCGTTTTTTTTTCCACGTTATGTTCACAACTAAAATTTGTATAAATAATAGTCTCAAATGGAATAGCGCTTCAAATGTGCATGGTGTACGGTATTTTGTGCCCTTTCTGTGACATAGAAGTCGCGGTGTCTCTCGTTGTCTGCGGCGAGAGAGTATTTGAGAACACTTATACAAATTTTAGTTGTTAACATAACATGGAAAAAAAAACGGGATGTCGTTATGTTTCATTATGTTTTTCGCAAATAAAAACACTGCATTAGAAGAAAAACGTTAAAGCCGCCATCTCTGATGCGTTTTCGAGAGAAGAAGGATCTGGTAAGAGAGTAGAAGGGAAGCTGGCTGGAGTTTTCTTTCTCGACAGTGATAGGGAGTCTCGACAGTGATAGGGAGTCTCGACAGTGATAGGGAGTAATGAAGGGGTGTATTTCACAAATAGCATGATGATCAAGAGTGTTCCGCAGTATTTCATCGTGTAAGGTAACTTTCTTCTTTCAAGTTGAAATTATCTTTTCCAATGAGACATATTGACGATAATTTGGAATGTTTTTGATTTATTTCTGGACATCTATTATGAATCATTACACTGAAAGTTCTTCGTCACTCCCTCCCTTTCAAACTCTTCCTCTCTCTCTCTCTTCCTCTCTCTCTCTTCCTCTCTCTCTCTCTCTCTCTTTCTTTCTCTCTCTCTCTCTCTCTCTCTTCCGCTCTCTTTCTCTCTTTCCTTTTTTCTCTCTTATTCATCATTATCTTTCTTCATATTCCTCTCTCTCTTTTTCTCTTCACCACTCTCTGTTATTCTTCATAATTCGCTCTTACTCTCATCAATTTTAAGTCTATTACTGCCAATCCTCTCTTCTTCATCTTTATCTTCATCCTTATCTCTCAGCCGTTTTTCAAACTTCCTCTAAATTCTTACCCGTTGTTTTGTGTGAAAAAGATCGTCGGAACTCATTTGACACAGCTATTAACTCACTGAAAACTAACATAAATTCACCCCATTACGTCGTTATCGAGAAGAGAAGGGAGAACATTGAAGAGAAAACTCACGAGGTCAGAAACAACCATGATCGAGGGGAGACGAGGGGGGAGACATAATTTTTCATCTTCTAAGAAATGATTCAAGACCTTGTTTAATTCTGAAATTCAACAGTTCTATTGACGATGCAACGGGACATGAAGCTTCACTGATTAAACTGATTCCGTATATGATCGGTTTCTGGCAGCAAGATGATGGTTTTTGAAATATGTTTATGTTGGAATTTTGATCTTGGTTTAGATGATACGGCCCAAAATTTATCTAAATCCTACTGGAGAGCACATTCGTTCTTTTTAGGTATAAAAACGAAGAGCAAAAAAGATTTCGACCACTTTTTGCTGCCGTTGATTGAGCGGCAAACATTGTATGCATTCAGAATTTCAAAATTTCTAACGCATGAGGTATCTCAAAATCTCGACCTTAAGAGAAGAAAATCCCACTCCAGATGGGGTTCTTTCTACTGTCGAGTCAACAACCTAATGGGGATAACTCCGATCGCCGCGTCTGTCTTCACGATGATCGTCATGAGTATCGATCGGTTTGTTCAGGTTTTGACCTATTTGGATTTGTGTGCCCATTCCTTTGACTATACATCATTGAATCTTCTTAATGACTCGGTTGCTTCGCTTGCAACAGTTCCTTAGTTTTCTGTTAAAAAATACGATATCAAATTTCTTTTTGACAACCATGTTAGCGAAGACACCGAAGATTTCATCCTTCAAAGAAATATCTAGCAAAAAATTTTGAAAACGATCGAAAATTGGAGAGAAGAAATTAAATAGTTTTACTCAGAAGCGGTATAAAACTTTCTTGATTTCTTTAACCGTTCATTCTGTTTTCGCTCCTTCTTTCATATTGAGCTTATCATAGATATTGTAACAAGTCAGTCTTGTTTTTCTCGTCTTCCCTTATAACAAGTCAGTCTTGTTTTTCTCGTCTTCCCTTATAACAAGTCAGTCTTGTTTTTCTCGTCTTCCCTTATAACAAGTCAGTCTTGTTTTTCTCGTCTTCCCTTATAACAAGTCAGTCTTGTTTTTCTCGTCTTCCCTTATAACAAGTCAGTCTTGTTTTTCTCGTCTTCCCTTATAACAAGTCAGTCTTGTTTTTCTCGTCTTCCCTTATAACAAGTCAGTCTTGTTTTTCTCGTCTTCCCTTATAACAAGTCAGTCTTGTTTTTCTCGTCTTCCCTTATAACAAGTCAGTCTTGTTTTTCTCGTCTTCCCTTATTGCAACCAGTTATTCTTGTAACGCTTTTCAATCTGTAGCGACCCACTCCTCCATTATTTCGCGAGAAAATTCTTTTATGTAACTGTTCCATCTCAGATACGGTAAATGATTTTTGCTCTGTTTCATAAAAATCTTATATTCAATTGCTGCCCGTTCTTGAAATTAGTAATCATTCATTCTTCCATTCTATGAACGCTCGTGTTCTCTTTCGGTAACTGTTCATTCTTCTCAACTTGGGGCTCATCCTCTAATTTTTATTCCAATTTTTTGAGCTTCATTTCTGCAATGCTTCATTCTCCTGTAAAGCAAACTTTTTTAAAATTTTAACTGCTAAAATTTTAATATAAAAAACATTTTGGTTTTTCTGTACGTTCTTCCATTCAGTAACCACTTCAGTAAACATTCGGTTTTGAAATGGTTTGGAATAGATGATGAGCATACAAAAAATTTGGTTGAATCTTGCTGAAAAATGAGCCGCAAAATAGAAGGCCTTCCCAAATTTCCTTCTCAGTCTGATCTCGACACTCAGCAAAAACCGTGAGCCCAAATCTTAAATGTCACTTCTACTCGAGGAGCACACGTTATTTAAGGAGAGAGGGTGGGTGAAGGAGACGACTATTGCATGGAACTGACAACACCGAATAAACGCAATATGTGTGGGAGAGGGATAGAGAGAAAGAGTGAGAGAGAGAGAGAGAGAAAGCGAGAGAGAGTGAGAAGGAGAGGAAGAGAGAGAGATTTAAAGTGAGAAAGAGGAGGAGAGAGAGTAAGAGAGAGAGAGAGAAAAAGATGGAAAGATGAGGAGAAAGGTAGAGAAAGAAGCAGATAATAATAAGGAGATAAGAAGAAAGACTGAAAAAATAGGTTAACTTAGAAAAAAGAAAAATAGAAAAGCATGAAAAGAGATCAAAAAAGATTAAGAGAAAGAGAGAGAAATTTTTTTAAAAGGACTGAATAACCTTGCTCTTTCTCGTATGTACGACGACACCTGCTAAAAAGAAGCGTAAAAAGCATTCTGAAGACTGCCCGAGGGCAAATTGCACTTTTCACTGATTAGTATTAGATCTCTCTTTCTCTCCCTCTTTCTCTGTCTCTCTCTCTTTCTCTCTTTCTCTCTCTGTCTCTCTCTCTCTCGTATTTCATCTGACTTCCTTGGAGCTGAGAGTAGTATAATATGATAAACTTTTAAAAAACAGTCGAAAGTCAGAAATAATAAGGTTCATATAAGGACACATTTTGAGAGACAGAGATAGAGAGGAAGAGAGAGAAAAAAGAGAGAAGAAGAGAGTGAGAAAAAGAGAGAAAGAGGAGGAGAAACAGAGATGAAGAAAGAGAGATAAGGACATAGAGAGAATATAGAGAAAAGGTAGAGAAAAGTTTGAGAGAGATAGAAAGGGAGAGGGAGGAAGATAAAGAAAGAAGAGAGAGAGAAAGAGAGAATCATTTATTGACAAAGAGGTACAAAGAGAGGTAGAAAGGGTAAAAAAGCGAGGGAGAGAGATAAAGAAAGGGAGAATGAAAATAGGAATGTAAGCGAGGAAATGGAAGTGACATTTCATTTCATTTCTTTATTCCAAGCACATGAGATATCATGAAAACACAAACAAGAACAAAGTTAAATGCATGGACTTTCTTCTAAGTGGCGGTGTTTAGGGCTTGCGGTATAGATGAAAAAAGGGGGGGGGGAGGGTGATATACTTAAAATCGACAATTATATTAGTCATGAACGAAAGGTTTAGGTAATATCTTTTCAGTAGGCAGAGATAATAATTGTTTTTTGAAACTAGCAGTATTAGGTGTACTGACGATCTCAAAAGGTAATGAATTCCATACTGATAGCTGGCGAGAAACACATGTAGAAATAGAACATTTGCTAATATTATGAGGTGTTTTTAGCCTGAGCTCATGAGAATGGCGAGAAAATCTCTGTACTGCAGACAATTGAAACAAGTTCATAGTTTCAAGTTCACATTTTTTGTGGACACATTTATGAATAAATAAAAGGTCAGATATAGCACGACGATATTCAAGAGTTTCTAGGCCTAACATGGAGATTCTTTGTGAATAGGGAAGTCTGGAATGGCCAGATCTTGCTAGGATTCTTCTCGTAAACGACCGCTGAACTTTTTCAATAGATTTTACTAAGCCGGGGGATGAGGGATTCCATAATAAGGTTCCATAATAATCCATAATAAGGATTCCATAACATGGCTTTCTCGGAAACACCCGATCGTTCTAGCTCAAGTTAATTATGTGTTTTGGCTGTGCGTTTCAAAAAAAAACAGGGAAAAGTTCATATCCACTTGTAACTGAGTTGGTTTGGAACGAGAGAGTTTTTTTCAAGAAGTTTCTCAATTAAAATTTTTAAATTTAGTTTCACGCAACTTTGTTCGCAATATTTGAACAAAAATCTTGAGCGCCGGAAAAAGTTCCTATAAGTCTGAGATAATTGCTATATTATGTTATGTGTTCTACAATTACATCATACTCTTTCAAACTAATTTCACAACTAATTTGAACTCATTCTCTCAAGCTCTTATGATTTGGCTCAAAATAAGAGGTGTTGAAAAATCGATGAGTTGATTTTTCGATTATTTTCTTCTCCACTTCTCAATGCAAACCCATTACTTCCACTGTTTCTTCTGAGTTATTATTTGTATTAGGTTATTTGTATTAGGTTGCTGCATAAGTTCTGCAGCATTTCAACGCTTTCCCTTGGCACTTTAACTCAAAAACTACTAGCTCTTATAACACATTCACTGAAAAATTCAACCGATAAACTTTTAAAAACGAAAATGAGACGCAAAACGTATGAACTTAATATTAATCTTTCTCGCGCTTTTTCTTGCCAGGTTACAGATTACGCCTTTTTGAAATGAGACACAGGCTTTTCTTGATAGAAAAAAGTGGCTACTCCTTATGTTTCTTCTATTTTTAAACCGGTGTATGTATGAGGTTGCTTGAGTATGAGGGGAAGAGAAAGGGAGGAGGGAGGAATAGTTGATAAACATATGTACATTAGTTATTCAACAATCAAAAACATGAGAAAGAGGCACAATAATATGAACAGGGAAATTGAGTATATTCTTTTTAATTATCTTGCTATTAGGTTCATGCACTATTAAGTAATCCAAAGAATCCTATACTGAAAATTGACGAGAAACACATGTACATAGATAAGAAAGACTGGTTGATATTATTAGATGTAACAAGACGCAGAGGATGAGAATGCCCGGAAAAACGATGAGCAGCTACTCAATATAAATTTTAGACATAGTACCTATTTCACACTTCTGATTAATTTTTTTTGAATCAAAATAAGGTCAGCAAGAGTTCGGTAAAATTCGATGTTTTGAATCATTTGATTGTTAGTGACTTAGAGTGCTCTCTTATGTAAACGAAGATATTGGTCTCGGATAACTTTTTCCGGACTGAATTTGCCCCTAAAAATTTATTAAACTTTTTTTCGAGGCAGCATAAATGAAAGAAGAAAATAGAGTCTATTTCCTTTAAAAAAAATATAACTAGGGAATCAGATTGTTCCACAACTCAAAATCAAGAGAAATGGGTAATGTAGAACATAATTTGAAAGTTACGGTATCAATATGTATAAACCCTGCTTGATTTATGAGAAACACAGGTGAGAAACTACCTTTTTTACCTGGTGATCATGGGAGCCGAGGTCGTGATTTCAAAAGCTACCAAAATCGATAGTCAAATTTTATTAAACTATTGAAACTTTTTAAACCATCTTCCATCACTCTTCTGTTCTATACGTGAATTGTGGAGTGACATTTTTAGCGACACTGTTACATCATGAGTAGGCGTGAATGAGAGAACAAGGCAAATGAGCCTTCCAAATAGCACTATAACACGGATTAAGCAACGTTTCCCCGTGGTGTTATGGTAACGCAATTGCTCTCGGTTTGAGAAGAGAGGGCTGGGTTCGATTCCGCCCGATGAACTAACTTTTTTGTGTGTTAGTTTAGTCAGTTATTTTTTGATTGATTTTCTTCAGATACTGGGCGGTGGTGCATCCATTGCGAAAGAGACCCGGCCGTCGATCTACAATCGCCGCTATCTGCTGCATTTGGATACTGGCTTTCCTGTTGGGACTACCGGCCGCTTATTCTTCCCACGTAAGATGAACTCTGCGTTCAACAGCTTCTGATTGCTGATAACACACTCGCTCTCCCTAAACGTAAAAGACTGTTGAATTTGATTTGTTACAGAGGGCAAAATTATTCCCGCGCAATTGTTGAATCATATTTTCTAAACCTTTTTTTAAAATTTTTTCTTGGTTTTGCTACTGCGTTTGTTCATATTCCAGTTATTGGTAACACCCTTATTTTCAATTAGAGAAAAAAGCTCAGTTTAATGACACCTTTGCACATCGAGAACATCGAATTAGTCTCAACCGGGTGTTATTAAGTTTGAAATGAGTACATGGTACATAAGTACATGATTACATTAGTACATGAGTACATGGAGTACAGTACATTGAAAAAGCACATGGTGTTTTGAATTTTTTTTACAAATTGTTTTTTTTAAATGTTAATAATGGTATATCTTAATTAGCCAACATAAAACACTAAAGTTTTCTCTTCGATTTGATATTTCAATTTTTCTTTCTCTAAACGTTCATTATGCTATGCTTTAATGATCAAGGATGTATTATAATTCAATAGCCCGGTGTCATTTTAAAAAAAAACTCATTTTTTCACTCTTTCCAAAAAAATTTCTTTATAAGTACATTATCTTATATATGACTTTTTCTTTTTATATATGACTTTTTCTTCCCTCTATGTCTCTCTATGTTTCTTTTTCTACCTCTCTCTTTTTGAACTTCTTTCTGAAACTGTTTCTACCTGTATCTCTCGATATTCATCTGCATCTCCCTCTTTCTCTCTTTCTGTCTCTCTCCCTAAAATCTCACTCTCTCTATCTGTGTATTTTTTAGGTTCTTCTTCTAGGAACTTAGGTTTTTTATCAATTATCCCTGCAAGGATGTGGAACTGTTTAGATCGAGGGTAACTACTTCTACGACAACGGGATCCTAGAGGAGGCCCCCGTTTGTCTTGCTGATAACTTCCCCGACGGAGATGCCATCAGCTCCGTAATTTTTGCCTGGTTTGTTGCTTTCTGAACTTTTTTTGGTTTCGCCCAAGCATCGCTTTTTGAGTTTTCCAAGAAATTATAAAAAATATTCTAAGTAACGGCCTCGAACTGAATGATGGAGAAAGTTTGAAAGAAAGAAAAAAATTTAAAATGTTACCAAAGCCATTGAAGCCCTATCCACTTTTTCAGCTCAAGACCAAAAAAATTGAAAAAAGGCTACCAGTTTAACCGAAGTGAGAAGACTCAATCATTCCTACAGCTTTTTCTTTCCTGATAACTCGTGTGGAACGGTAGAAATGCTCATAGGGTTTAAATATTTGTTTCGGAAGAGTCTTCGTTTCTTATGCACCGCTTTGTGATTAAGGGTTGGCTGTTCAAGTTCTACCGGCTGTAAAAGGATCTGTCTTTCAAGCTTCATTTAGTATACCTTTTTTTTCTAAGAAAAAACATTATTCCATTAAGTAGACTATCGATAAATTTTTAAGCATCTTCGCTTTTTGTTGATTTTTATGATCTTTTCAGGCTCATCAAAAAAAGAATGTTTATAAATTTAAAAAACGAAGAAATAAATTAATTAGTGAATGAATGAATAAATGAATGAGTAAACCTTTCAGGTACGACTGCTTCATCGCAATAGTGAACTACTTCATTCCCCTTTCAGGTACGACTGCTTCATCGCAATAGTGAACTACTTGATTCCCCTATGTGTCCTATCCTATGCCTACTACCGAGTGGGGAGGGTCCTCCGCCGAAAGGAAACCGTTGGTGACTGCCGAAACCAAAGAAATCTCGCAGCGAAAAGAAAGGTTTGCGCGAAGTCATCTGTATGTCATTGATTGAAAAATCTCATCAGGTGTGTAGAAAAACGTATTTATGTTTGGAAAACAAGTATGTTGAAGATCAAGGGTCACAGTAACACTATGTAACAGTAACAGTCATTCTTCTATGTCAAGTGACATTGTGTTGAATTCTCAAGTAGCACTATGTAACAGTAACAGTCATTCTTCTATGTCAAGTGACATTGTGTTGAATTCTCAAGTAGCACTATGTAACAGTAACAGTCATTCTTCTATGTCAAGTGACATTGTGTTGAATTCTCAAGTAGCACTATGTAACAGTAACAGTCATTCTTCTATGTCAAGTGACATTGTGTTGAAGGCATCGAACATGCTCGCCATCGTCGTGCTCATCTTCATGGTTGTCTGGTTGCCCTACCACGCCTACTTCCTCTTTGTCTCCTACGGCGGTGTCATATGGATGGATCGAGAGACAGCGCAGTACGCATCGGCCTTTTTAATCACTTCTCATTTCAATCGAATAGTTGTGAGAGTATTACTCATCCAAATTCAGTCTCAACGGAACGTTTTCTGATTTTTCCACAAAAAATTAATTTAGAAATTATTTTCTTTACGGGAATCATTTTGAAAAATTACACTGGCGTGGATATGTTATGACGGCTCAAGATAGGTATACATATATGTATTGTGCTCGAGTTAAGAGGTGTGTGGAGAGAAGAGTGAAGTTCATGACCGTCTCTCTAAAAAATTAAGAGATAAGTTTACATTGAGAGTCTAAACAAGGCAGCAAATTATAAAGAGGGATTTTTTTAGTCCGAGCCTCACTTTTCACAACTAAACTCTTCTAAGCCTCAGCTTGACCTTATTGAATTTGAGTAGAAGATGTTTGTTTAGTATTATGTATATTGGTTAGAGCGCAACACTGACGATAACATCAAGGTGGAAGGGCCATAAAGCCAAGAGAGCGGTTAGAAACGCGAAACGGGGACTTGGGACTGAAGATTTAGAAGCGGAAAGTAATGGAGCGTTAGAATTCTACTTTTCACTTTGTCAAAGTAATCTCTGCAAAGTAATCTCGTTGAATGCTCCATGTCTCACCACGAATTGCCGTGAACAGAAAAATGGACTACGTTATTTTTTGTATAATAACTTTTACTGTTGGACGTAATTTTATAGGCTGCGCACTGTTTTGCTCACCGACCGTTTTTTACCGTCAAAAAGTAAAACTAATTGCTCACCTACAGTCAGAAACATACGAGTTTTTTTGAATTTTTTTTTCCGGAGCTCCTTGATTAGCAATTTTATGAACGCTGTGACTGTCCAAATGGAGCAACTTATTGCATTTTGAAAGAAGATGGTGCATTTGGACAGTCACAGCGTTCATAAAAATTGCTAATCAGGGAGCTCCGCCAAAAAAAAATTCACAAAAAACTCGTATGTTTCTGACTGTAGGTGAGCAAATTAGTTTTACTTTTTGACGGTAAAAAACGGTCGGTGAGCAAAACAGTGCGCAGCCATATGAACATAAAATCACCGTAGTCCATTTTTCTTTTCACGGCCATTCGTGGTGAGACATCGGAGCATTCAACGAGATGACTTTGCAGAGATTACTTTGACAAAGTTAAAAGTTAAATTCTAATGCTCCATAAGTGACAAAACAAAACTCAGATTAGTGTACCTGAACATCTACTGGCTGAGCATGAGCAGCACTCTCTTCAATCCCATCATATACTACTTCATGAATAAAAGGTTCCATTTCTACAATAATTCCGCATTCAAAGTTTCTTCCATAAGCGACGTGTATGAACTACGAACTAATCAGTCACTATTTTTAACTCATTCAGAACGAGTTCTGAGTGCCTTCATATACGATGTGAAAGAATGTTGAGCTGTTTTTTTTCAAAATTCACGATTCACGCTTATGCATTAAAGTCTGAATCTAAGCATCTTTGCGTTCTCTGAGAAACTTTAAGGATTCGAATATGATCAATTCGCTAATCATCGATATGATCAATTAAAATAATTGACTTTGTCATCTGGAGTTTCCGGAATCACCGAAAACCGGGTTATATGTACACATCGGATAGGCTAGAACCTCCGAGTTTTTGAAACGGCCTATGTTGAGAAAATGTTTTCTTTGACAGAAATAGTGAGAACCAAAAGTTTTTTTTTGATCTTACAGAATCATTGTATGTGGTAATTTTTCAGAGTAACTGCTAACATAGTTGAGAGAACGTTTCAAAGTGAAGTGAACTTATTGAACAAGCAAAATTAGCTACGCTTCAATTGGTCTTTAAATACAGCGTGGCGTCTGAAACTCAATGGTTCGAAGAGTTCTCAATATCAAAATGGAAAAAATCACAAGCGATTTGATAAGAATGAACGAGAGTGAGAGTTCCGCGGGTTTCTGTCCCTGTCCCTTACATGTCCCAAAACGCGGACAAGAAAGAGATGATTTTATGCTGGTTCACATTACATACATGACTGCAATAATTATAAGATTTGAGTTTCGACATTACTAATACGATATGAATGTGATTGAAGATGAATATGAGCTCGACATGAATATGATAAGATATGAATACGATATGAATATGATTGCGTACTAATACTACACGGTTAGTGACACCTACGACATCGGCAAGTGCCGACCCCGGACCGGCTCTCTCCTCCCAGACTCCCACTTCTCGGGCTCTTTTATAGTTGGCGTGGCGAGAGTGATCTCTCGCCTCCCCAGACTACGGTGAAGCCGGGTGAGAGTGGAAGTCAGTAAGAGCTAATGGATAACATTGTCATAAACCTTACACGCCTCGCCAACTATAAAAGAGCCCGAGAAGTGGGAGTCTTGGAGGAGAGAGCCGGTCCGGGGTCGGCACTTGCCGATGTCGTAGGTGTCACTAACCGTGTAGTATTAGTACGCAATCATATTCATGTCGTATTCATATCTTATCATATTCATGTCGAGCTCATATTCATATTCAATCACATTCATATCGTATTAGTAATATCGAAACTCAAATCTTATAATTATTGCAATCATGTAATGTGAACCAGCATAAAAACATCTCTCTCTTGTCCGTGTTTTGGGACATGTAAGGGACAGGGACAGAAACCCGCGGAACTCTCACTCGAGTTATGGATGGGAATTGTAAAAAGGTGAGAATATTAGAACTCAGGCAACTTTTGTGTAGTGCAGTGGCGTTGCGTTTCTTTCTCAAATACTATCAAGCACTGAAGTGTGAAAATGCTAAACTGTGAGTAGTTTGGCGAAGGTTCGAAGGTTTGGCGAAAGTTTGGCTGTGATGAATTATTTTAGCAACATTTTGTATGTGGTTGAATTCATGGTTTTCAACTTTTATATAAAAAATGTTCATCACGCTCATGCCTTGTGAAAACCCGCATGAAAAAATTTCTCATATTATCATTTTTTTGTCAATTCAATGACTAAATTTTTCAAAAAGCCGGGATGCCGAGAATGCCGGAAAGAAAGAAACGCAAGGCGACCGCGTTGCGGACAACCTGGACAACTGACAACCCTGAAAACCTGGAGCAATTTGTTAAAGGCCTTTTTTTGGACTCTAACGCCATAAAATTCATTGTAAAAGAAAACCGGGCAGGCGACCGTCTTCAACGCTCAAAATATTGAATGATGACTCAGATACCCTTGCAGATTCCGGATCGGGTTCCGCTACGCCTTTCGCTGGCTGCCGTTTGTGCGCGTGGACGAGTGCGAGTACTCGTGTCTGCTCGGCTGCTACCCACGCTCTGCCATACTTACCTCCATACTTTCACAGAAGACACCGCACACGACGGCAACTCAGTTCTGACATTGGTAGTCGGAGTTGGCAAACCAGCGAAAGCCTAATGGACTCATCACTGACAAATGTGTATCTAGTCACTCGCTTTATACATTGTAACTGTAATTAGGATCAGTTTTAACCCACGCCACATTGCCTCTCTGACTTTTTGAAAGGTCCGTTTCCTAAGCAGTACGGTCTCGTTCCTGAAGTATGATCTTGTTCCCAAGCCATTCGACCTCGATAGCGTAACTTTTGCCTAAGCCAATGCCGAAAAAAGATGGAAAGTACATGAAAACTTTTATTCTTGGGTTTAAAACTTGATTGCCTGAGTGAATTAAACTCTACCGTGTCGATCGATGCACACTGACCCAACGAAGCGTGAGGTGTTAGCTGACAAGCAGAGAAGAATAAGAAATAAGATAGCACGAAGACACTGCAGACGATCATAGAAAACTGCAGTTTCTGACTGAACGCTGCACCACACCAAGGAAATCAGAGAGGCAGTAGTGACGTGGGGTAAATTCGGCCGTTACAGAATTACACCGTGGGCACCGTGGGCACTGTACACCGTACAAATGTACACCGTACACTGCGGCCGTTACAGAATTACACCGTGCAAAAAAAAAGCGTCTGCTAAGTCGATGTTTTTCTCTCTGAACTGGTAAAAGAACCCTTCTGGACCTTTCGCGTCGTACGGCCTCGTTAGCTAAGCCGTACGGCCTCGTTAGCTAAGCCGTACGGCCTCGTTAGCTAAGCCGTACGGCCTCGTTAGCTAAGCCGTACGGCCTCGTTAGCTAAGCCGTACGGCCTCTTTATCGTAAACTTTTACTAAGCCTAAGCGTTTTTTAATGTAAAAATAACTTTTTTGATGTAAAAATAAAACGCGAAGGGGGCCGCGACGCGACAGCAACGCGTTTGTCCGGTGAACGGAAAAAGTGCCCAAAAAGTGCCCAAAAAAATTTAAGTGTGCACGGTGTAATTCTGTAACGGCCGCGGTGTACATTTGTACGGTGTACAGTGCCCACGGTGCCCACGGTGTAATTCTGTAACAGCCGTAAATTCTAACCATGTAAATATTACGCCTGCAGTTACACGTTGAAGAACCATTATTTGGTTAGGCAAATGCAATGATTGTCACAACTCTCAATGAAATTAAACAAGATTCTGTTATCCTAATCAGGCGATTATTGAATAATTCTAGTTGTAAGCAGTCAAATCGAGCAATAACCGCTATAATGTGCACTTAATCATCGAAATTTTCGCCCAATTTCGGAAATGTTAATACTAATTATTTAAATTGAGCTGATTAGATTGTAAATCAAATCTCAATAATTTCAAGCCTATTAATTTCCACTTTGGAATCAAATGACACTCGGGTATACACAGTGAATACATGGGAAAGTAGAAATTCTCTTCATAGGAAGGTGTATTTTGATCATTCGAATATTTTTCTCCTTTAAAAAATTGTCAGTTGAAATACAATAAAATTTGTGGATTTGCGTGAGACGAGTGACATTGCAACATCGAGTTCTTATTGCGCTCTATCCGCGACACGGTCTTCTGTTAGTGCCCATAACGCTGTAACGAATAAATTCAAACCCACTGTAATTCAAAGAAAATAATTGTTTATGGAAGTATCGGATTAAAAACTGAGAAAATACAAATAAAATCAAGCTTTATTCATTTTTGTATTTATGCCTTACACAAAAAAGCGTATTAATAGTCATACTTTCGAAAGCATGAAAATGGAACTATAAACTTTAAAACTATTCCAAATCGTTTAAATATTCAAAATCGTTCCGCACACAAGTGTTACTATTCATACTTTGAAAGTATGAATGGTAATAAAATGAAAGTATGCTAGGGATACTCTGAAAGTATGCTCTCTACACAATGAAAGTATGCTAAATATACTTTGAAATTGGGCTGTCTACAAAAAAAGTATGTATGCTGTTTCTTGGGTTTTTCATTCCAATTTTTTCTTTGTTTGTGACTTTCCCGAAGGTCCATTTTTCACGAAAGGCGTTCCCGTAAAGCCTTTTTCAAATACATCGCTTAAACATCAAAAAAAAATTTCCCGATGCCGTTCTTCCAGAATGACTGCTCTTAAGTAGAGACCGCAATGGCTAAAATCAAAATAAGAATAGGTAGTAAAATGTTATTTTTATGTGTTCTTAATCACTTAATTATTTCAAGAAAACATGAAAAAATCAAAAACAATTACTTTAAAGCAGAAAAAAAATTAGATTAGCTTCGAAAATTCTGCCTATAACAAATCTTGGTACGGTAGAGGCCACGCGCTAGAGTATAGTAGTCACTGCTTTATGTAATGGCGAACTTTCGATTGCTAAAAGCAAAGATATTATTTCATTTTTTCAATGAGAAAACTCAAATTGACATAATGGTCGAGAATAATTCAATTTTTATCGGGGCGAAAAAAAAGGCCTTTCGAAGTTGAGCCACGCGCTAGAGTAAGTATAGTGCTCTCACTGCTTTATGTAAAGGCAAACTTTCGATTGCTTAAACCAAAAATATTATTTTGTTTTATTAATGAAAAAACTCACGTTGACATAATGGTAGAGAATTTTTTTAATTTTTATCGTAGCCAAAAAAAATATGGCCTTTCGAAGTTGAGCCACGCGCTAGAGTGAGTATAGTGCTGTCACTGCTTTATGTAAAGGCGAAATTTCGATTGCTAATTACACCGAGAAGTCGATTCAAAAATTGGCGAATTTCTATACATAAATTTCGGAATGAGAAAATCAAAAACTTTTTCCCTAAAAAAATGATGAAGATTATCAGTGCGAAGTTAAGGCCGCGTTTTAGTACAAACATGACCCACTTGACCTTCCGCGTTGTGATTTTTTTCTCCATAGTATACAACAGGAATAAAGAATGAATTAATGAGTGAATGGTCCCCCCTAACTAAAGTGCGCCCTTCTAGTAAAAAAAACAGCCGTTGTTTTGTGAATAAGGTTGCAGAAAAATAAAAAGGGATAAAGCCGTGTAATAAAATTATCTTTTCCAAACTCTTTTATCTTTTATCTTCTTATCTTTTATCTCTTGATATCAGTAAAGCATTTGATTCTGTTGATCATAGATTACTTCTAAATAGGATAGCATCTTTTGGTATCTCTTCTCCAATCGTTAAATGGTTAACTGATTATCTTGTTGGCCGCTCACAAACAGTTATGATCGATAATAGTCTATCTGACCCAATTCCCGTAATATCAGGTATACCTCAAGGATCATCTTTAGGCCCGTTGTTATTCTTGTTGTACATCGACTCTGTTAAAGAAGCTATCCCCGATTCTATCAAATTTTGCTTATTCGCCGATGATATAAAGATAATGGGACGCGCTACCTCTTGGAATTATATCCAACTAGCTTTGAATCGTATAACCGATTGGTGCCTAGAGTGGAATTTGTCCCTATCCATATCTAAGTGTATATATCTGACCTTTTATTTATTCATAAATGTGTCCACAAAAAATGTGAACTTGAAACTATGAACTTGTTTCAATTGTCTGCAGTACAGAGATTTTCTCGCCATTCTCATGAGCTCAGGCTAAAAACACCTCATAATATTAGCAAATGTTCTATTTCTACATGTGTTTCTTGCCAGCTATCAGTATGGGATTCATTACCTTTTGAGATCGTCAGTACACCTAATACTGCTAGTTTCAAAAAACAATTATTATCTCTGCCTACTGAAAAGATATTACCTGAACCTTTCGTTCATGACTAATATAATTGTCGATATTAAGTATATCACCCCCCCTTTTTTTCATCTATACCGCAACCGCTAAACACCGCCACTTAGAAGAAAGTCCATGCATTTAACTTTGTTTTTGTTTGTGTTTTCATGATATCTCATGTGCTTGGAATAAAGAAATGAAATGAAACGTGACACTAAAACTATGAAAAAAAATTTTCTTCTCGTTTTTTGATACAAAGTTTTATGATAAGTTTATTGGCGTATCACGAAACTTTTTTAACCGCGATCTTCTGTTTCCGAGACTTTGTAGCAGTGACACTTTGTACCGCGACACTATGTACTCTTCGGAAGGGAGTATTTTGATATTGCTCTCGGTGATAGTCGTTGCTATCTCTTCTGCTCCAGCAAGTAATTGCGTTTGGTTCTTTATGAGTTTGTTGTTTGTTGTTCACCCCCTTTGGGCCTAGAGCCTTCTTATTTATTTATTTTATCCTATTTTATTAAATCTTAATAAAATAGGTTTAATTACCCAAGTTTGAGGATCGATAGGATCCTCGAGCGGCTCTCGATCTTTCTGTGAAGCACTCACGTGTTTGTTGGTTTGTTTGGTTTTTTTTATGTTGTTTTGAAAGTCTGAGAATAAAATTTATTCTTGTGAACCTTTCATCTGAGCCAACACACTATATTGAGTAAGAGGATTTCCTCTATTCTTGCTTGAGAATATCACGCAAAAATTAAGAGTAATTCTACTCTACTTGAAGGTATCCTCCAATATTGTGTTTATGGTGCATCGGCAATAAACCCGAGTCGAATCCACGTGGCAGGCTCAAGCGAACCATCCGGACAACACCGCTTCACAGCAATTCTGGTTAGCACTTGAATAGTTGTTTTCCTTGTTCTTCTTAGCTTTCTTCCTTTCTCAAAATCTTTGATCCTTGTCTCAATAAAGCTCATCCCATCTCGAAACCTCTCTCTCATGAGTGAAGCTCATTCAAAGGGACACGGTTGAGAGAAAATAAGGGAGAGTTTAGGTCATTGGACTCGGTCAAGAGAAGTAAGGGTTGAAGTTAAGAGTAGCGACAAAGGAGCACTTTCAAGTCTGTTCTACGACTAATTTGTAGTCTGAGGAGTTCTGCTCCTGAAATTTTTTCTTGCTCTTCGCGTCTCGTTGCTCATTAAAGCTTCCTTTTTTTTAAATTTTCACTGCAAAGGACACGGCTGAGAGAAATAGGGAATTAGAAGTTGTTGAAAAGAAAAGTGAAAGATGATATAGTGAATCGAAGGTTTTGGATTGATCTAGTAATTTTGTTTTTTGGGCCATAACTAAAGCACGCCAAACCATTACTAATGCACCTTTTTCTTAACTCTGCTTCATGCGCTTTATTTAGTTTTTTCAAGTTTTCATGTTATTTTTCTGCTTAGGCTATCATGTTCATCTTCCGGTTTGTTGTTTGAAATGAAATGTTGTTTGGAATATAATGTTGTTTGGTATAAAATGTTTGGAATGTTGGAATTCACGATATACAGTACCGCCCAAAATGTTATAATATACTCAATTCAATTCTTTATTCCGCTTGAAACAAAACATAATGTTAAGTGACGAAACAGATGACACTGTCACAAGAAAAGTGAATTCAGTGAAGATTATGAAAAGTGAGATCTAAATATGACAAGAACAATGAGGAACATTTCATTTTAGGAAAATAGGAAAGCACACAAAAAAAAAAGCAAAGAAAGCAAAGCTTGTATCTTCAGTTATGAACTATTCATCAGCAATTAAGAACTATTCATCCGCAATAATAACTTGAAATTCCAAAAATTCAACTCACTCTTTATCATTCGAGAGCTAACCGAGAACACAAATAAAATTGAAAAAAAAAGAGGAGAAACAGAAACAAAACATTTGAAGAAACAAAGCACTTGAATTAAAAATGTATTCTAGAGTTGGTGACAATGGTCTCACAATCAAGCTTGATAAGTTCATTTCTAAAAATGCTAGAAGAGCTTGTAGAAACCAAAGAACAAGGTAACTTATTCCAGACATTAATCATTCTTGAGGCACAAGTGCTTGTTCTGCTTTGATATTTACACGGCAAGCATATTCTGTAGTTATTCGATTCTCTCAGCGAATAAGGCGATGGGCAAAGTTTAAACATATTTGAGTAATCTACTTGAATATTTCCGTGCAGACATTTATGGATGAACACAAGATCGGCCACATTTCTTCTATATTCAAGCGAGGAGATGGAAAGAAAATTCAGTCTAGCAACATAACTCATTTTGGGTAATCCGGCCCTTTGTAGTAACCTTCGTGTAAATGATCTTTGCATTTTTTCTATGCAGTTAACGAGACCGATAGTTACTGGGGACAATACCTCACTCCCATATTCAATAAGGGGTCTTATGTATGTGGTGTATATTCTGAGCAGAACTTTAATTGATTTGGTTTTAAAGGCTCTGAAGATCATGTTTATACATTTTTGGGACTTTAGGGAGGTTAGTTCAATATGTTTAAAGAATGTGATATCTTCCTGAAATGTAATGCCAAGATCTTTCACTAATGAAGTAGTTGGTATGATATTGTCTTCTAGGTTATATGTTACTTTTGGATTCCTAGGACCACAGTGCATGATAAAGCATTTTTGAGTTGATATCACAAGTCCCCAAGTCAGTGAGTAATCGGAAATGGAATCCAGACTTTTCTGAAGAGAGTCTCTGTTCTTGGAAAAAATTTTGAGGTCATCGGCATATAGAAAACCATGGACATCTGGTTCTATGTGCTCCATGATATCATTTATAAATATTGAAAAGAGGAGGGGTCCAAGGCAACTCCCCTGGGGAACACCACTGTTGTATACTTTAGGGCCTGATAATGTTTCTCCGATTGAGACTTTCGAGGACCTGCTCGTGAGAAAAGAACGGATAAGATAGAGGAGGTTGCCCGTTATTCCCACTTTTTCAAGTTTGTGAACAAGAAATCTTATGTTTACAGAGTCGAAAGCCCGTGAAAAGTCGACTAGACAGATGTCAAAGTCTATTTTTTTATTCTGAAGCGTGAGGTAAATGGAATGAGCCTCTACCAGGGATGTTACCGTGGACCGTCTCCGACGGAAACCATGTTGTTTGGGATGTAGTATGCCATTGGTTTCCAGATATTGATAAGTTATATTGAAGATCAGTTTCTCGAATACCTTTGACATAGAGCACACCATAGTGATAGGACGATAATTTTCGATCTGAGAGCGGGGCCCTTTTTTATGAACTGGTTTGATTATTCCTTTTTTCCAGGCCAGAGGGTAGTGCCCTAAGGTTAGTGAGTTGGTGAAAATGATTGAGAGAGGTATGGCCAGTGAGTCCAGACAATTTTTGAGTAGTCTACTTGGAATAAAGTCAGGGGAAGAGTTCAGTTTCGGAGCTATTCGTTTCAGAATGGAGTTCACCTCAAAAGGGGAGATGTCATTAATGTGGTCGAGGTGAAAATTCGGGCGAGAGATCTGAAGGGGTCCACTGATTGGTAAGGGTTGTAACTTATCAAAATACTCGGCGAAGTGAGTTGCTTGTTCGAAGGGGATAGTAGTTGGTTTATTGTTCACTATGAGAGCAGGAATAGATGTGTTGCTTTTAATGCGGTTGGATATAGTTCTGAAGAATACCTTATAGTTTCTCGGGAACTTAAGCTTGTCTTCCCTAAAAACCTCGAATTTGACTAGTTCTTTGTGAAGTTTCTTGGATGTGCGTAATGACGTAATGGAGAGAGGGTTTCGTTTGTTACTTCTCTGTAGGAAGCTGTATAATCTTCTTATCTTGGGGGGATATTTCAAATGTGTTTTGACATTCTTATTTTTTGGAATCCTATTATCCATTATGAATTGGATGATGTTGGTTAATTTATCGACACTTTCGTCAATAGTTAGGTTTGAGAGCATGTAAGTCCAGTCGATGCTAAAGAGGTCTGAGTTGATTATTTCCCAATCTGCCTTTTTCCAGTCTAACGATGAGCTGGTGCTTGTGATAATACGCTTGGCTCTATCTCTGATTTCAAAGTATATTGAGGCATGATCGCTGGTGGAGAAGGGAGGCCTGACAATACAGTCTTTTATGATATTTGAGTTACAGAGCAGGCAATCGAGTGTATTTTGAAGTCTAGTGGGAGAAAGTACGAGTTGTTTAAGATTGTTGTCGCATGTCATGTTTAAGAATGCAAGAGACATACTACATGTATTGGGAGCGGTGAGATTTGCCCAGTCTATCTTGGGGAGGTTCATGTCTCCGCACAGAATGGTGGGAAATACTTCAGTAACATGAGAGGTGATAAACGAGCAGAGATCCTTTGTATTTTCTACTCCACAGCTAGGAGATCGATATATATTAATCAGTCTAATGGCCGAGAAAGCAAACGAGAAAGATGTGTTAGGATAAATGTCTATTACTAACCCCTCGCACTGAGCCTTGCTATATTGAACAACTAAAGATGAGGAGATGGCATTATCTACTAGAATGGCTACGCCTCCTCCTCTTTGTGCCAATCTGTCACCTCTGAATACCGTGAAGGGTAAACTATCGGTTAGAATGGAGTCGGGAAGCTCACTGTGCATCCATGTCTCAGATAGTAAGAGAATGTGATATTTACAGCAACGAAGAAGAAAATAAAGATCATATAGCTTATTCTTCACTGATCTACAGTTGAAATACAAGCATTTGATTACTTCTTTTCTAGCTCTTTTATCCGACTTATCCTATGGTGAATAACGAGAGGTTTTCCTAACATTTCTTCTTCTGGAAACAAATTCGTCTGACTTTCTGGGGCATGAGGCAGATTCTTCGGCGTTTCTGGTAATGCGTCTGCTTCTGACTTGTAGCAGCTTCACTGAGCTTTCCGCCAGAGAAGGAAAGTCAGTTGAAGAAGCCTCGAATGGGGATGTCGACCGGGCCCCAGAGTTCACCAGCGAAGACGATGGCATTTGGGAGTGTTGAGTTGAACTGGCTAAGGGGGATAGTGACGAAGAGGCGGGAGGAGGGGAAATTGGTCGATAGGGTACTCGTTTGTAAGACTGGGCAAAACGAGGAAAGGCAGGGATAAGGTGAGCATCGACCACTTTGGCAGGGGGAAAAGATGGGTTAGTGGATATTCGGATGCAGTCTCTCTCGGCTTGAAGCTCTGCCGGCGAGAGGTCAGCTCGGGAGTAACATCCTTTAGGAAAAGGGTGTTTCGCCTTTCTGCAAAGTTCCAGAAAAAGGTTACGCTTTCCAAGCGAAGAAAACTCAATTTTCATGGGACGGCCATGAGGAGCAGAGAGACGTGGGCGATCAATTGGGTGACGATGATGATTGATATTACCCTTCTCTAGGTCGTCAATAAGGTCCGCTGAATTGAGTCTGATGATAAGACGTGAGATAAGATCTTTATCTTTGCAACACGTATCATCCTCTGACTTGCCTTCTGGAAGTCCGATAATAACAGCTCGTTTACCTTTTCCTATGAGCATATCCTTGTCTCGATAAGTGGATTCGACGATAGCTGAATACAAGTGGGGTCTAAGTGTGGCCGGAGAGACAGATGACTTTATGGATTGCATTTCTTCACTAATCCGTAGAAGTTGCTGTGACTGGTCCAGAATTACTTTGTTCATGTCAGAAATCTGTTGGGACTGAGCAAGTATCATCTGTTGAAGCGGCTGCATAACTTTTGTCAGCGTTTCTCGGACAAGACTATCGATGAACGGAAGAGAGACTGTGGGAATTTGGAGGTTGCAAAGATTAGGAGGAGATTTGCCATCAATTGGCAGAGCTCGGGAAGGGTCACCACTCATAGAGAACGGAGATCATTCAATGAGAACGGAGATCATTCAATGAACGGACTGAAGATGATTGATACAGTGTTTGGATTTTTTTTTTCTCATAATATATTGAATTATTGAACATAACTTTTTTCAAAAAAAACGAATGAAGATCAAATTTTCAGATATTTTTTACAAGCCAAATTCACATGTTTCGAGTAATAGAACAAGTTTGGAAAATGCTTTATTAGGTTTATTCGTAAAAAAAATGGAAATAGTAAAAAGTGCTTATAGAGATGTTCAGTTTTTTCGAAGTAATAAAACAAATATTCTAGTATTTGGTGGCATATCCTTTCGAGTCAATGACTGCCTGACATCTACGAGGCATAGAATCAATCAAAGAGTCAATGGTTGCCTGCGAAATCGCCTTCCATTCCTCCTCTAGCTGCTTAAACTTTTCATCAGCATTTCTGCATGTTCTTCCCGTCAATTTTCGTTGCAAATGTTCCCATAAATTTTCGATGATGTTCAAATCGGGAGACTGGCTCGGCCAGTCCAAAACATCCACATGCCGACGGCGAAACCAGTTCTGAACGTGCTGAGATCGATGTTTCGGGTCGTTATCTTGTTGAAAGGTGAACCCACGGCCGAATTTGGAGAGGGCCCAAGGGCGCATAGTGCTTTCCATTATGTTCTCATAGCCGTAACGATCGAGATTTCTGACAATACGTCTAATTGGACCCATGCCGCTGGCGGAAAAACAGCCCCAGACCATCACAGAACCACCGCCATGTTTGACTGTGAGTGACTGGTATTGCGGCAGGAAACGCTTGCCCGCTGGACGTCTTACCCACCTCAGACCGTCACTGCAGAACATATTAAACTTGGATTCATCGCTCCAAACAATCTGAGACCACTCACGGCGTGTCCAACTGAGGTGATCCTTAGCCCACTGAACTCGAACTTTACGATTTTTTTCGCTGATGAAAGGATTCTTTGCAGGCCGCCTTCCATTCAGTCCAGCGGCTTGCAAACGGCGTTTGATGGTAGTTATATTTCCACATGAACTCAGGAGTCGCGGGCGTTGATATGACAGCTTGAATGTCTGTAGCAGTGCGTTTCGGGTCTTCGCGAGATGCGCGCAAGATGCTTCGGTCCATGTACCTCGAAGTTACGCGGGGTCTCCCCGAACTTGTCTTCACGATGACTCGTCCCTGCAATTTTTTTGTGTTCCAAAGTTATTCAGTTGTAGAAAATTCGTTTACCTGGGTTCGAAAACGCCGGAGGATATGGGAGATAGCGCTCTGAGTTACCCCGAACTGCTGAGCGAGCTCGCTCTGTGACCGGCCCTGTTTCGCCCCAGCAACAACAGCTTCTTGCATCCTCTTACTTGTATTTCGATGTCCAACAGTTCGAACCATGACTTGAAACAAAATTTTTATGAATTAAGTTCGGTAAACAAAAAAAAATCAACTAAAAAAATCATGGAGAAAAACTGAAAAATGGAAGATATACCAATTTCGGTGTATTTCCTGGATATAAATAATAAATCACTCAAAACGACGTCCGGTACGGTACAGACACCCAAAAAACTTCTGTGAAAATTTGAGCTTTGAATTTTATCTTTGAAAAAAGTTATTTTCAATAACCCTATATATTATAACATTTTGGGCGGTATTGTAGCTTTATTGATGTGAGGCTTATAACTCCCCGCTATTTTAAATGGGGGGAGTTTAAATTAAAAGAGGAAAGTTAAAGTATAATGGGTGGGAGTTAAAGTTAAATGGGGTGGGAGTTAAAGTAAAATGGGGGAGTTAAAGTTAAATGGGGGGAGTTAAAGTTAAAAAGGGGGAGTTAAGGTAAAATGGGGGGGGGTTAAAGTTAAATGGGGGGATTTAAAATTAAAAGAGGAAAATTAAAGTAAAATGGGTGGGAGTTAAAGTAAAATGGGGGGGGAGATTTAAAGTAAAATGGGGGGAAGTTAAAGTTAAATGGGGGGGGGGAGTTAAAGTTAAAAAGGGGGGAGTTAGAGTTAAATGGGGGGAGTTAAAGTTAAAAAGGGGGGGGGAGTTGAAGTAAAATGGGGGGAGTTATATATATATATATATATATATATATATTTTATCTACACTTGTCAGTGCAAAAACAAACATTCAACAACCACAGATAACAATGGTGTCTTTAAGAAGCAAAGAAAAAAAAAGAAAAGAAATCTAAGACAATTCTTGTAACAATTTATTACAGAGCGCGTCATATTGTCTAATAATTACATCCATATGTCTGCTGATTCGAAACGGAAAGACTAAAGTGTATCAATGATATTGATGACAGCTTTTTTAAAAACGTGTTCACTCGGAACATTCAACACATCTCTCGATAATCTAGTGAACATACGTGCTACCCTTAATGAGAAACAATGGAAACGGGCCGTATTCTGTGTTGCTTCGACATACAAACCGTTAACATTTGTCTGTGTAATCGGAACCCATTTGAAGAACTTTTCCTTCGCGACAATGGAACTATTGTTGTAAATTTTCCAACCCATCATAAGATCCGCGACTTTCCGCCTGTCTATCAAGGAAGAAAGACCTAGGTTAGCCAATCGACAAGAATAAGAAGGAAGTGCACGTGGATAATCAGGATTAGGAAAGCATAGGTAGTATACAATACGAGTAAAAGCTTCAAGTACTTTCTCGATAATTTTGCAGTCTTTTTTATAATATGGATTCCAGAAGCAAGATGCAAATTCTAGATGAGGAAGTATATATGTGGAAAAGCATTTGAGAAGAATAACTGGGTCGTTGATGGGAACAGCACGGAGGAGTGAATACATGGCTGCCGTTGCTTTGCTCACTCGATCTTCAACAGCTGGGCCTCTGCGCAATGATGAGACAACTTGTACTCCCAGGTCGCGAACTTGGTTGACACGTAATAACAGAACATGGCAGATTGAATAGGAGGCGATGAGAGATTGGTACCCTATATGCAGATGAAGAGTTTTACTGGGAGACAAGGAGAGTTGATTACATTCACACCAAACAGTAATAGCATCGAGTGCAAGTTGTAGTTCTTGACTTCGCTCTAAAAAGGTATCTTTGTTATAAGACACATACACTTTAATATCATCGGCAAATGCTTGGAAATGCACATTAGGGAATTGAGCTAGTACATGGTTCAAATCAGTTATGTATAAGATGAATAGCAGGGGTCCAAGAACAGAACCCTGGGGAACCCCTGATGTCACATTAAATTGAGGAGAACGAGTCCTACCAATGCGAACTGAAAAAGTGCGATCTGTCAAGAAGGATTCCAGAAACAATAACAATTGAGATGGTATACCATAATGTCTACACTTGTAGAGAAGCTTAGGAATACTAATTGTATCGAAAGCTCGAGAAAAATCGAGATATATGACATCGGTGGAAAGTCCACTCCCTAGCGCTCTCGTCCAGTCTTCCTCACACATCAATAAATTGGTGACAACAGAAGCCTTCTCTCGAAAACCGTGCTGATAATTAGACAACACATCGAATCTTTCTAGATGCTCTATAATAGTCTTACGAAGTAGGCGCTCTATTGTCTTCGATGCAGGGGACAATATCGATATGGGCCTATAGGAAGAAGGAGACGAGGGTTCTTTGCCTTGTTTAGGAATTGCGGTCACAAAAGAATGCTTCCAAATAGCAGGAGTCGAAGATGTGATAACACAGAAGTTGTATATGTGGGATAGAGGAACCGAAAGCGAAGAATGACACATTTTGAACACAAGCTGAGGAATTCCATCGGCACCGGTACTACCCGTGTATTTCAATTTAGACAAAGCACGTGAAACAGTATACGGAAGAAAGATACTTAGATTAGTTTGTGGAAGAATGGGATCTCCAGCGGGGCGGGGTAACAAACCGTCATCATGGGTAAAGGAAGAGGCAAACTCAGCTGCTAGTAAGTCACATTTACTTTGAGAGTCAGTCAAAACAGAACCATTTCGATCAATGAGAAAACGAGGAGGATTGGGTTTGGGACGTGTGAGAGAAGAGATATGCCGGTACAAATTACGAGAGGATGTGAGCCTTTTCTTGAGGCAGTGCTTATTCCACTTGTTGATTTGTTTAAGTAGATCACAACTAGCTTTTTCATACAGTTTTCGAACAAGTGGGTAACGAATATTGCGAAATAGTGCATCTCGATAAGAGATCAAACTACGAATATGGGGTGGATAGGCAGAGAAAGACGAGCGAGGGGCCTTCATTGGAACATACAAGGACAGAGCGTGGTGGAGGAATAGTAGGAAGCGAGAGTAAAGGTCATCTACACAAAAGAACATATCGAAAGCAGCTTCCCAATCTATAGAGGACAAGTAATCATTCAAAGCAGAAAAATCAGTTCGAGAATAGTCTGGAACATGTTCAACGTCGATACGGTCCAAGCATATATGTATATTGGTATCGAATCCTAAATGATCACAAGACGGAAATGAGGGAATAATACGGGACTCGGAGAAAAGAGAAGGATGAGATGTAACGAACCAGTCAAGTGATCGGTTTTGGCGCGTTGGGAGGCGGCACAGAAACGAGAGGTTGAAGGAGGAAATCAGAGAATGAATTATATTATCGGAAAGACTCACAGGAGGACTCAGGGAATCAGAATTGAAATCGCCCACCAGGAAGAAGGGATGATTAGATGTTGAGAAAAGGTCGGATAGAAAATCACAAAAAACTCTTGTCTGATCGGAACTATAACTGGGTGGACGGTAACACACAACAATTCGTAGAAAACAAACTGAAATAAGAACATCGATGGCTATGACTTCTGTACGAGAGAAATCTATTGCTGGCTTAGTAAAAGAGTATACATCACGAATAACAATGCAAACACCACCGCCTCTAGAGTCACGGTCCGTTCTCACAACAACATAAGGGAGATCTCCAACAATTTCACAATCCTTAATCCTACCATGGAGCCAAGTTTCGGACAACGCTACAATATCTGGCTGCTCAGCTTCTAGAAAAATTCGGAAGGCTGCTAGTTTATTACATATAGAGCGCATGTTAAAATAGAAGAACTTGAGAGAATTCTTACCCGGACATGATCTTAGTTTGACGGGAAAGAAGATAAAGGTCTAACAGTTTGCAGCCTCGAACGACGAATAGCGTCGGCTTCTGCTCTTGGTATCACTTCTCCATTGTAGACAACGACGTCTTTCCCCTCGGACACTAGTCTTCTTTTCTCTTGCCGAAGCAAGAACTCCTTCTCTCGCATTTCTTTGGTCAGACTTGGCCGAATGAAAATGTTTCTGAAGCGGTTGTCATTCCGAAGTGAAGAGGCACGTGCGAGAAGTTGCTGCTGAAGTGACTTCGCTGGAAGAATGACCTTCAGCGGTCTGGAGGCCGGTCGCCCATTAGAGTTGTGATTGATACCCATCCGAAAATGGGCCAATCCGTGAACAGCTACGCCAGCTGCGTCGAGTAGCGAGAGAACCAGAGCGTTGTCATGAGCTGTTTGTGAAGAAGGGAGAGCAGTAGGATCCGGATGTTCTGGAGCCTTTTCGATGACAATAGATCGGAGTCTTTTGTCCTCTTCAATTTCGTGCTGGATTAAGTCGACGGTGTGGATTAAGTTAAAGTAAAATGGGGGTAGTTAAAATTAAAAGAGGAAAATTAAAGTAAAATGGGGGGAAGTTAAAGTTAAAAAAGGGGGAGTTAAAGTAAAAGGGGGGGAGTTAAAGTTAAATGTGGGGGGAATTAAAGTAAAAAGGGAGGAGTTAAAGTAAAATGGGGGGGGAGTTAAAGTAAAATGGGGAGATAATTTCAAAAGAAAGGATTGATTTGTCAAAAAATAGAGAAATGGTGTAATAAATTTACATAACCGTTTCAAAAATATGAAGTTTGAATTTTCGGCGCGCTTTTAGATTCCTTTTTATTCAAGTTTTTTTTCGAATGTATTCTTCCGGGATCAGGTATAATATAGTGACCTGCCACTCTTATGCGGCGGATACGTACATGCATAGGTAAAATGTCTTGAATTCTTGATAGGTCGGAAAAATTTTACTAAAACAGAATGTATCTGAAAGCTGGAGCAGAAGAGATAGTAACGACTATCACCGAGAAGAAAATCTCAAGTTCAATTTTTTATTCGGGTTGAGTGGCGGATACGTAATTGATTGAATCTCTTTGTTTTGTTCTTTATTCTTTATTTTCGTTATCAGTAATTCTCAATTTTCGTTATACAGGTAACGGCGAAAGTTCATGTGGACAGTATTTTTTCCGAGAAAAACTTAACGGATTGAGTAAATCAAACAAAATTTCCATCAAAGTTTATTCAAATAGTTTGGGATATAACTGCGTTTTCAAATTTCGAACAGCCCTCCTTTCTCCTTGACACAGGCGCGGAGTCGCTTGTGGAAGGCACCCACCGTGGTGGACAGGTAAGTGACGTCAAGATCATCCCACGCCTTCTGTAGGGCGGGCTTCAATTCAATTCAATTCAATTCATTTATTCCATGCAAGAACAACAACTTGTAATACAATTATGAATGGTAGTTCCAATTAGCATGGACGCGTAGGATAGGGAGACAAAGAAAGAAAAAAAACAATCATTCATTCAAAAGTGCTGAATGGCAAATCATCTAAGAAAATCTAAGAAAAAAATATAAGATATATCTAAGAAAAAAATTCAACTAATCCAAATATCATCTAAGAAAAAAAATGATATGAAATAGCGTCTATAGTTATTTATAATCAGAAGATTGTGTCCTATACATATGTATGTAAATACAAATAATCGTCAATCTGTTACACTCGGACAAGGAAGCACAACTTCAAATGGAATTTTTTTTAGTCTTGTCGCAAAACTTGAAGAACTTTCGATTACAACGATATCTTCCGGAAGGGAGTTCCATATTGCTATTGATCTAGAGACAAACGTAGACAACCTAGCCGGGTAAACGATAGGCAGACGAATTCTGAGAGAGTGCGCTTGTCTTGTATTATACTTGGGGGGAGATAAAATGTATAGAAAGGAAAAATCGAGAGAGCATTTGTTATGTAAACATTTGTGCAAAAAACATAGATCTCTGAATGCTCGACGATATTCTAATGACTCAGTTTTGAGCAGTTTCAATCTCTGAGAATAAGGCAGGCTTACATTACCACATCTATATAACAGCCTTCTAGTAAAATTACGTTGTACATATTCTAAATCATTGATGAGGTATTTCGTGGTAGGGGACCAAATTTCAGTCCCGTATTCGAGAATCGGTCTAACGTATACATTAAAAGCAAGCATGAGCATTTCGCATGATTTGGTCTTGAAAGCCTTCAGAATAAGGTTTGCAGTAGAAGAGGCTTTTTTACAAATCTTCTCAATATGAGAATTGAAACGGAAATCATGAGTTAACAAAATCCCTAAATCTTTAACCTGGTTGGTAACAATCAATGGAATATGGTTGATAGAGTAGGGGTGAAACACCGATTGCTTGCCTATATGAAGAACAGTACATTTAGAAGTTGATAGAGTAAGGTTCCACTGAGTGCACCACTCAAATATATTGTTGACTGCTGTTTGTAAGTCATCTGAATATAAGGGTACTTGAGCTAGCAGCTTAACATCATCGGCAAAAATACTGAAGCGAATATGTAGTAGCAGGGATAACTTTCTTGATGTCGTCAATGAACAGTAAAAACAACAACGGGCCTATTGAAGAACCTTGAGGAACACCACTTAAAACTGAAGCTGGTACTGAGTTGATACCATCGATGATCACTGATTGTTTACGGGAGTTGAGGAAAGAAGAGATAAATTTAAGTGCTGGCCCTACAATACCAAGTGAATTCAATTTAAACAATAGAAATCGAATATCTACAGAATCAAAAGCTTTTGAGATGTCTAGGAAAATTACATCAATATCAATACTTGAACTCAGAGAGTGGGTTATGAAGGAATATGATTCGGCTAAAGAAGTGATTGTCGATCGATTAGGTCGAAAACCGGCTTGAAAAGGGGAGAGCAATGAACGCTCTTCAAGATACTTTGAAATAGAATTAACAATAACTTTTTCCATTACTTTAGAAATCGAGCAGGTTAAAGAAATGGGTCTGTAATTTGATAAGATAGGAGGTCCTTTGTTTTTGAGCAGAGGCTTTACAATAGCAAACTTCCACATATCGGGTACGATTCCAGTCATTAAACAGTTGTTGAATAAAATACGCAGAGGTTTCAACAACGCAAATTTACATTTTTTGATAAAAATGTTCGGAATGGAATCGGGTGAGGTATTACATTTATTCTCTAACTTAGAAACAGCCTCGATTATCATTTGATCATCAATTATTTCAAGAGAAAAGTGTTGATCGAAGGGAGCTAAAATAGGGACAGGAAGAACATTCTGAGACGGTTCAGAGAAAGTTGATGAGAACTGAGAAGAAAACATTTCAGCTTTTATGGAAGGGTCCGTCACTACCGTTCCACTACTGTCATACAAAACATAGGAATCGTTTTGAGATTTAATACGATTTGTACAATACGAGAAAAACTGTTTACGGTTGCCTTTAACAATCAGAGAAGATTCCTTAGATGTTTCAAAATCATAAAGCTCAGAAGAAAAATTTCTTGATAGATTTTTACAATATTCGGAGTAAGGAGCAGTAATTGAAACTTTCTGAAGCTTATTGAATAAGCGTTGAATACGCGCTGGATATCTATAGGAGGACGAATTAGGAACAACAGTTGGCACAAAGCGATCGATAAGGTCACATAGTAGATCAACGATATAGTTGTAAGCTTGATTAGGGTCAAGAGATGATAATGCCAAGGTCCAATCATGACAGTAAATAAAGTACTCAATCATATGCCAGTTTGCCTCAGAATAAAGTTTTATAGGCTTGATTATGTCATCGAATACTTTGGAGGTAATACAATCGAAACAAATAGAATTATGATCGCACTGGGATGTGAAGGGAGCAATAACACTAGAAGAAGAGATAATCGGATGATTGCATAAAAGAAGATCAAGAATGTTCTGACTTCGAGTCGGCATCAGAATGTACTGAGTGAAATGGTTATCACAACAGTAATTAAGAAATTGAGTAGAAGAATAGCTCTTAGAACACGTCAACTTGTCCCAATCAATACAAGGCAAATTCAAATCACCAACGATTATGAGAGGGACATTGGGAATGGTATTTAAAGAGAAGTATGCTAATAACTCATTCATGATATCGTCTGGGGCACTGGGAGATCGATAAACACACATTAATCTAACCCGAGAAAAATATGAATTTTTGTCACTACATTGTAACTCAACTGTAATAGCTTCACATTCTGAAACTGACATCGACGAAGTTGCTACTGGACTGAGTCTAGATTGCACTAAAATTGCTACTCCGCCACCTCTGTTACTGATATTAGAGTTTCTATCAGAACGAAAAACAGAATATGGTTTATTTGAATGTAAAATGACATCAGGTTCACTATCGTGTAACCAAGTTTCTGAGAAGCAAATAGCATTGTATTGCGTTAAAGATAATAAATGATTAAGATCGTACAATTTATTCCGTATAGAGCGACAATTACTATAGTAAAAACTAAAATTTCCTCTAATACTATGTTGGCTATTCCAAATATCAGAAGAAGTAAACAGGCTATCGCCATCAGCACTACTGACCTATTTCTGTACATCGTTTGCGTCCATCCTTTTTCCTCTTGTCACCGTCACGTTTTGAAGAGAACCATTAGCCTCAGCGTCTGTCTTCGGAGTGTATAGAGGACGCGGATGAGAGAATCGAATGAGCCTTGTTCCTTGTACCCCCCACTCCATCAATCCAGCTTTGTCGTTTCTTTCTTTAGCGAGTTTCTTGCAGTCCTTCTCGAGTTGGAGTCCTTCTCTGGTAAGGTCTTCTCTCGCGTACGCGTGAGGAAATATGCGAAGTACTTCAGGACGACGGACTCGTAGTTTTCGAAGTACTTCTGTTCGGAGAGATGGCGATGGAAAATGAATCTTAAGAATTCTTCTCTTGTTCTCTTCATTTCCGAAGCGTCGATGAGTGATAGAACCTTGGTTGAATGCATTAGTGAGAGAAGGTATATTGAGTTCACTAACGAGAGAATCAAGAAGTTTTCCATCATGTTGATCCGTGGCGTCTTTTCTTATCTCCTCCGGAATGCCGACCAAAACGATGTTGTGAGCCTTCTCTTCCAGAATGACTTTGTCTTCCTGAAGGACTCTCCTGACCGCGTCATAGGCGAGAAGTTCAGGCTGCGATATGAGAGAGGAAGTCATCAAAGAGTTGGATGGAGGGGCCGGGGTTTGGGTTGTGAGCTTAGAGAGAAGAGGAATGAGAGAAGATAATGTCGTCATCATTGAGGTTACTGCATTCAGAAGTTGGGAGATTTGGTCGCTTTGACGGTTGACAGCTTGGATCAGAATTTGTACATCAGATGAGGGTTGAGAAACTGACGAGGGAACAGACATATCTGTTTGTTTGGAATTGGTTTGAGAAAAGGACTGGCTCAACAATTGATATAGAAAGAATCAATATGAGAGCAATAGGAAGGGTCACCGCTCAGTGTGATAGCAGAGCGTTCAAACTTTCCAAATTCTTGTGTGGGGAAGCACAGGCCTAGCACAGGCACATTCTTGTGTGGGGAAGCACAGGCCTACTGTCCTATTATCATGCTATGTAGAGCGGATCCTCCAGGTGTTTTGTGTTTCGAGTTCATGGTTATCTAGGTTCATATCCTCGTTATCATCGTCAATATGATTGTCAAATTGTGCCTCATTCATGTCGATCGCAGCATTACGGAGACAGACGCATGCTGCAGCGATAGTTGCAGCCCGCCTTATATATACTCAGCACATATATATTCACGGAATACGCGGCTGTCGTGTGCGCTTCCTGGGAATCGTGCACTGAACCAAATGAGCCGGAGAGTCGCACATCAGACCCAAATTAATAGAGTGAAACCATTTCATATTTACATACATGTGATAGTTGAACGTTGGTGCGATAATCTTGATACCATCCACGCAACCGATCATGCCAGGAATGCCGCTAATGGCGCGAAACTTTAATTTCAAAGTTACTTTCCCGTTGTCATAAGACAAAAATTGTAAGTCATTTTAAAGTGAATTAGCCTACTCTGCATGGATGCGAAGCCGATCGGAATCGCTTGGCCAGTAAACGAAGTCATCAGCGTTACGAACAATCATTGACGATACTTCATGAACGATGCGAAAAACTGTGCTTCTGCTACATCCTGACACCTCAGCCTTGGAAGGACTTAGACGCTAGCACTTCAAGTGCAATGCCCAAACGCTGAACCTGTAAAAGCGCCTTTTTTCTATTTGTTGGCTTGCTTAGCTGATATTTGAACGTTTCGAGAAGCTCAAAGAATGCTTTCTGTGAAAAACGGTACTTCCTACGAAATTCTGCGTCCGACAAGACGTCGATTGGACTTGCTCTGTCACGGAATATTTGAAATATTTAATGAAATGAGCCTCTTATCCAAAATTCTCGGAGGTCCCGGTCAATAGCTTCCATTCGTTTCTAAAAGTTAATAAATTTACTAGAATTAAAAAAAAATATTCAAAAAGACGTAAGAATTTAACAATAAGCCCAAAAAACTGTTTAAAACGTTGAAAAATACTAGAAAAATGTGCTTTCTTTTGTGAGTGAAACAACATGGTTTTATTGGGGTACTCTAGAAAAACACTTTTGTAGTATAAATCGGTTTGAAAAACAAAAGTGAGTAAAACAAAAAATTCTTGCAACTGGAAAAACGAAAAAACAGCAAACTTTTGTACGTAAAACACTTTTGTAACAAAAGTGAGTTAAACAAAAGTTTCTTGCAACTGGAAAAACAAAAAAACAGCAAACTTTTGTACGTAAAACACTTTTGTACGTACATAAGATGTTCTTGAAACCGGCCTCTGCACCAAATGAACGCGAAGCTCGATAAAGCTCAACCGGACCCGAACAGTCATGTTTATTTCAAAGAAAGCACCGAATATTCAGCTTGACTGAAAATCATACTGTCTATAACTCGGTGGGTCTATTCTTCTTTTTTTTGCTCTAAGAGTAGAAGCAAATTGTTGTGGTGCCTTGATGGCATACCTCAAGTTAATCTACCTCTCTTCGTTAACACAACCGCATTTGCAAGCAGAGTGTGGAGGAAAACAATACGATTTCTCCTCTACATTTGTATCTAATGATACGATAGCGTCAACTCCAAATGCTTCTGCATTCCGTTCCCCAAAGTCCGATACAAATTTGCATTCATGCTTCCTAGATAAAATCTCTGACAAATGCATTTTTGGATCAATTGTTTAATAGTCCCTCACTTCACCTAAATGCGCGAGCGTTCACTATCTAATGGTCTGTAAAGCACTGCACCTCTGACTGACAAAAACGCCTCTGTCCAACTTCTGAACAGTACCTCTCGAAAAGATCTTAACGTTATTTTTTTAAAAATCTTTTTTCTTCACACCTTTCCTTTTCTTCACATTGAGCGGTCGAGTTTCGTCTTCTCTTTCTGTGAACATAGTTCCCCAAGCGAACAAAATGATTTCACCCTTTCGTCTTCTTCTCAACGCGGCATAAGTGATGAATGATTGACAACTTCGAGCTCCTCATCAACTGAATCTTCGAAGCTGGACTAATGGAACGCCTGGTGCCAAGGCTATTCTCTAAACTTGGTACCTCAAAAAGTTAGTAAGACTCGTTGCATTTGGGATCTTCAGTATGTCATCTTCTGCAGAAAATATTCAATCATCCTCGCTTGGTTCTCTCTTTAACAGATTACGATCGACGAGAAGAATGGCCGATGTGGGAACATCCGACTCATTCGAAGAACTCCACCAGATGATGAAAGCAGTTCTAAATCGCATCGGAGCAGAGGTGTATTTTGTACCAGTCTATAATTGAAGAACTGACCAAATCCATTTTTTCACTCAAAGATACTCTTACTCTTACCGTCGAGAAGATTACTTCTCAAAACAATGTCACATCTTCGAATGTCCAGAATTCTTCTTCTACTATGATTCATTTTCCTCCTGCTCCTAAGCCTTCTTCGATTTCTGACCCATCGTTCCGATACTTCGAATCCCCATCTGAAGTAGCTGATCGCTGAGAACGCTATCGTTCTCTTGTCCTTTTCCGCCTCCTGGAATCTCCTTCGTATTATGCTGCTGCACGTGCCGACCAAGGTCTTCTGAATGTTCACAGAATCCTCAATGACCTGGATGTCCAGGCCATTCCCGAGAAAGTTTATCGCATGCCATCTCAAATCCCCTTCAACCCCCGTAACTCCAACCCTAGACCCTTGAAAATCGTTATGCCGACTGTGGATTTTCAACTGGCAGTACTCTCAAAAAGTTTTCTGCTTAGAAACCACAACCTTTTTGTAAGACATTCCCAGACCAGATGCGGTTCAATTGAAGAAATTGGACGGGTCAATGACGAGCCGTACGTTGAAGAGAATCGTACATCTGGCAATGACAACAAAAGACAAAGAAGACAATGGCTTCGAGCCAGAAGTGACACAAAGTTAAAATCGCGGGATTGCGGAGTCATTCAGACCAGAGGCCGTATTCAGAGACAAAAATTTATACTAAAATTTATGGTAAACTTTATACTAAGCTGTAGTTTCGCCAAAACAGAATTCAGAGAGTAGACTTTGGGATAAACTTTATACTAAAGTTTAGTAGGAAAGCTGAGACGCTCTCACCCGTCTTGTCTCTGAATACAGAACTGAGTTGAACTCAGGTCTACAATATACTAGGGTAAAATTTACCCCTGAGTTCATCTTAGATCTCTGAATACGGCCCCAGGCTTGAGAATGAAGAGAAGAGTAGATTACGCCAAGTTGGCTGGAGAAAAGAAAACTCCCTATGAAGCTCTTCCTCTGTCTCATGCTCGTGATACTCAGTTGCAAGCCAGGAGCTAATGCAGCTCTGCAGCTGATCGTTCGGTGCATAAAAGACGGAGCGTCAGTAGTAACTCGACCGTGGGTGCCAGTAAATGTCTGTGCAGAAGGCGAATGCTATTACATGAGTTTACCTAGAGAAGAGCAAAGACTCATCAAGTCGGACACCGTAGTCCACGACTACACCGTTTCGGCGAAGGTCATTGATGAACAAGAAATTCATCATGTGCAGACGAGGTGTGCGGCAGTGGAGTACTGTGAAACGATAAGAGATTATTTCTCTTTACAGCATCTATACTCCCCAGAATGTTGGCCATTGACAGCGAGTGCTATGACAGTTGTGTTCATTTACGCATTACTAATGACACTTGCGGTAATTTTCTACAGTCATGAATACGCCTCTGCTGCTACGAACGCCTCTCAAAGGAATATGGTACATAGCGAAGGGAACAATACAATGCGCGGCAACAATACTTCGAGTACCATTTCGCCAGGTGGGGCGGCTGGCATGTGCTGCATGCACAAAAGCATACAGCCGCTTGCAAACATGGATAAGTCGCAGAAGAGCACGAAGAATGGCACCAAAAAACCCCAATAAGAAACTCTGCGCTGACACCGTATTCCAAATCCAAACGTTCTAGAATTATAAACTCGTTTCCATTTCATTTGTGATGTGAAGGTCCAGAAAAGCCATTTGAATAATCTTTTAATTGCTTTTCATTTCATAGTCATTATCATCGAAATAATACCCCTACAAATCCCCAATTAAACAGAGGATCACCTGAAATGATCCTTCTCTATCCCAAGATCAACAATAGTTGTTATTACAAAACAACAAAACAGTTGTTATCAACATGGTAAAAGCTGAATAACGATATGATTCACAATAGTCACTGGCTTCGCCAATATGTCACTTGATGTGGGCAATATGTCACTGTATATAGGCGACTTGTCACTGAATTTGGGAAACACGTCACATAACTTATTGTTAGGTAACAAATTACTTGACCTTTACCTTATCAATTTGGTGATTGACAGCTCAAGCTAAAGGTGCGATTTCACAATGTTGTGTACGGCAGTTCTACAATTGCATGGTCCATGAAAAAGTGCCAATTTGAGTAGATGTTATTAGTTCGATCTCATGATCACATCTACAGTAATCTACAGTAAGAGAATTGAAAGTAGATGCGCTGAGTCTGAAGCGAATGCAAATTAGGAGATGGCAAGGATATTCACATCGCAAGTTCCACATTGTCATGCTATAAATGGATCCGAGGCAAAAACTAATTGAATTGATGTTTTCACTTTTCAATTCTGACCATGTATATATTCAGGCGTCATTGTATAACTAACAATCTCTTGCTTCTAAACTCAGAAAGAACGCTTACCATGCACATGCTACACACTTTCAATGCACCGAAGAAGTAGATCAAGCATTGATGAAACAGCGACCGTGAGCAGTTTGTGAGAGGAGAAAGCACTTGCTTAGCTAGCAAATAGCAATTGCTTAGCTAGCGAAATGAACTGGCTTACTCCGTAATTTAGCCTCGAATTATGATCTTAGCACTTACAATATTGAATCTTCAATAGTAATTTTCTTGAAGTACGAACGCAAATTTCATTTGCTTATAAAAGTTTTACAAACGATGTGCAAGACAGTATTGGATGTATAAGACACATTATAATTGGTCGCAAAAGGCCATCTTTCACAGACTTTGTGTGAGCTAAAGGCTTTTCGCATATTGCATAGGATATAACACATACATACATATGGATGGGTATTGAGTACAAAACACCATGTGATTCAAGTCAGTTAAAACTTACAGAATCTCACTTAACAAATCTGCAGTCCATCCTTGAACTGAGCAAAGTGAATCGATTAAGCTCGAGAATATAATATATGTATATAAAACAATCATTAGTCTTTTTTTTATCACAAAACCGGCATCTTTTGAGGTTTTGAAATAATTTTCTATTGTCCTGTTACTTGAATCTAAAAAAAATTATGCTGAAACTTGGAGAATTACAAGCCGAAGAAGTTGGGTCACATTAACATGAAAAACCGCTTCATTGTTTAGTAATTTTCCAACATTTATTAGAAATCCGCGCAGGAGTTGAGAAGTGACAATTGACGCAGACACCAAGATGAGTCACTCCAGTCATAAGAATGACAACAAGTCACTCAAGTCATGAGAGTGACAACGAGCAACGTATAAGCAGTTAGCTGTACTGCGTACTCCGAAAGGCACAACATTCATTCTCCCTGATAAAGTGAGCGCGAAAAAGAAATCATTAAAAAAAACATATTTTGGTAGCTGCAGTATTTTCATAATCTTTTTGGTTTTCCCGTTCTCTGTTTCACTCGTGCTTGCCGCATCATGAATCGCCTCTCCTTGGCTGCATTCCTCCGCGAGGATAACGGACGGCGCGCGGAGCATCCGCGCCTCTCCCAGCGGGCGCAGGTCGTTGAGGGATTCTGTAGGCACAAGTAATTTACCCCTCATTCGAGTTAATATAATCTAAGAGAAGATGAGAGATTCTATTCATTCGCTCACAACACGAATGATTTACGAGGGGAAAGAAGTCAAAGCGAATATGGAGTACAAGAAAGAATGAAAGAGAAAGAGAGACGGCGAAAAAGAGAGTTATAGAGTAAGATTATGAGAGAGAGAGAGAGAGAGAGAGAGAGAGAGAGAGAGAGAGAGAAAGAGAGAGAGAAAAAGAGAAGAAGAAGAAGAAAGGCCTGCTCACCTCCGCGTGGTTTGCCTGTCCTGGTTGACCTCTACGTCCTCAAGCCTCTGCGTTACAGTAAGCTTCTGTTGGATGGCCATCCGGAGCAGTTGGTTAAGTGTCTTCTTCTCGTCTTCATTCGCTCGTTGCTCATTTTGAAGTTCTTCGACCTGGCAAATCACCTACATTCTTTACGAGAAGAGGATAGTTCACAGATGACATCAAGAAAATGAATTAGATACTGTACTTACACAGATGTAGAAGTGAGTAGATAGATAAACTGAGTAGAAAGATTGGAAATGCAGGTTGACCCAAAGGTTGAATAGTTACCGGACCAGCTATTTTGGCGCATAAATGTTCGCGCCGAGAATGATCTACATTCTCATCTCCTTCCGTTCCTCTCTATAGTTCAATCATTTGTCATCTTAACCAGGCGTCACTGCCAAACTGTGTAACTTAGAATTTGAAGATTTATCCTTCCTTTCTGTGTTACATTTTCTTTACTTCTCTTTTCACTCTTTTTGCCTTTCGCCATCCCTTTTTCAACTCGCTCGGCACTTAGAAACATGTCTTATTCAACGCCTGGGTTGAACGAAATAGGATCCTCAGGACGGAATATTGTTTTTATTGTTAATTGAAGAAAAAATTATAAGACATTCTGGTAATGGACCTTTGCATAGAGTTCTTCACATCTGGCTGTAAACATTGCACGATGGGACGCGAAAGTAGCAGCATCTTCCTGGAATTTCATTAGATTATTAACTACGAATTACTACAAGAGACGAAGAAGTAAGATCTCTCCGTTTGGAACACGAAACTAGTATTTACTAATATAACTAGTTTATGCTCCAATGCATTCGACTTTCTGAACAGTAAATATTCCATCTCTAGATGCTTGAACGAACAGCAAAGGAATAACCGATTATCGAAACATCGCGAAGTTTACAGAGTATTACAGAGAACTAGAAAGATTTTTATGATCAATCATTACATTTTGTTCATATGATCTACACACATAGTGCGATCAATATCATGCCAAAAATCGATCGATAGTAATACAAATATAGTGCAACAACAGCATGCTGTTTATAGTGAATCCTACAAGTAAAAAATGTCGAAATTGGTAGAAATAGATAAGTAGTGACGAAAAGAGAATGACAAAGATATAGAGATAAAGAGAAAGCAAGAAATAGAGTGAGTGAAAGAGATAAAGTGGAATAAATTAGCGAGAAAGAGATGATGTGCAGGCAGACCTTGAATGTCTTGAGTTCTTTCCTGAGCTTGTCGTTGTTCTCTATGTACATGCTCTTTTCTGCCTCGTACTTGTCCCGCAAGGAAGTGAGGGCGTTTTCCGCAGTCTCCTTGTTTGACTTCAGCACCGTCCGGAGGGAAGAGATTTGCTCCCTGCAACTTCCCCCATTCACCGTCTCATAGCAGAGCGGTCGATTTTCTTCTAAGTCTTGATTTCAATTTGCAAAATTTTTTTTTAAATATTGAAAAGTTATCTGAACTGTGGCAGATTTTGTGCATGTTGAGACCGTATTGTTCGAATCATGACCGAAATTGTCAACACTTGAACTTATCGTTCTATCTATCAAAAATTGGAAAATAGACAACGAAGTTCGAGGATAAGAAATCTACCGTGAGCCGCTCGGGAGCGAGGACGTCCTGAGGGCAAACAACAACATGATAAGACAAGAGTTCAAGGAAATACCGCCGAGTCAACTTGCAAAACATTGACGATCGAGAAAAATTATCCTATCTTTTTTCCCTTTTTCACTTACTTTCCATGTCAGAGACAGGGTTTAAATGGAGCCGCCCAATTTTGGTTTACATGTATCCGCCGCTCAAAGTTTGGAGGAAAAAAGAAGGAGGGATGAAGGAAAACGGTAATAAAGAGAGGGAATTTTTTGTAAATAGTGTGTGTACATGTATCCGCCGACGGGAGCGATCCGGTCACTATTTAACCCCTGGTCAGAGACGGTGAAAACAAACTGTCATGTGGTGATTAAAGTGATGATATAAAAAGTAGTGTCAATCATTGGGTTTTCCCTTACCATGAAAATGATGATAAAGTCTCGCTCACAAACGCAAAAAAGGTTCTGATAAAAAAAGGAGAGAATGAGAGAGCGTCGAGAGACAAGCGGAAGCACTAAAATTTCAATTCTTCTAATGAGGATGATCCGATCGGAGAAATCGCACAGCAGGGGATATTTATACCCTCCTCAGAGAAGGTTCTAGATCGTTCTCGAACCTTCTAGGCCCCGCCCCACTCGGTTATTCGATGTTTTTTTCAATTCAAAATAAAAAAAATTCTAGAAAACTTACAAAACTTTTCGGACAGCCTAATAGTAAGATCAAAAAGTCATCAAAGCTAAGAACTAACTGAGTGCGAAAACAACTACTAGGTTTAAATGATAACAAAACAACAACAAAAACATGTTGGATCACTAAAAACCTCTTGACAGAGAGCAAGTTGCGCAGCTTCGCGTTCGTTTGCGCGAGCTCATCCGCGTCTGCGCCATCCGCACCCCTTGCCGCTGCCGCCTGCTCCATCGTGCGTCTTAACAGAGGGAGTATGCATGTACACACAGAAAACCTTTTTTCTATTTTTAGTTTTCCAAGAAAATACAGTTTTTGATAAAGTGTTAACTCAGAGAGAATATCCATCTTGAAAGCAGAATGGTACGTAATATCCTGTTTATTCTTAATCAGATTAGTTCATCTCATTTTATATGTATTTATACTTATTTTGTATTTATACTTATTTTTGTATTTATACTTATTTTTACGTGTATTTATACTTATTTTATACAGTATCAAGGAAAACGCAGTGTTCTTGTACATTTTCCTCGGAAATTATTTGTTCATAAGACCTCATAAGAAAAGACTGCTAGACGAAAAGGCTTTGCTAGAGGTCATTTCCACTTTTTTCTTCGGAAAAACGACTTCTCTATGAGCAAAGTAGTCTAGAATAATGGAAAGTTCCCTTTATTGCTCTCTCTTTACCTCTAGCTGGATTATTTGTGCTACTCCGCTCGAAGAGAGCCTTTAGCAACAATTTCAAGAGACGTATTCGGAGCTATGAATGAGGCGTGACGAGGAATCAAATGGTTAATTGACCGCCTGTCTTTCTAAACCCTGCGAGATTCTGTTTTCAATTCTAAGACAGTTTCTCACGTGAAACCTCTTTCCCTACAGCAATTTACATTCTAATAAACACACGCGAATATCCATTCAAACATATTTTAGCTTAACGCAGACCTCTTTGTGCTTAGAAAACCTCTAGAAATTTATTTATTTTACCATTTCCCCAAATCTTCTAACTTATTGTTCAAACAAACAATTATATGAAATAGTCCACTATGTATCCGTATAAAAACCAATTAAGGAAACCTGAGTGCGATAAGAAGCTTTGTCGTACTTTCTGCCGTTTTTACCATGGATGTTCCATCTAAAAAACGATTCAATGTTATATCTCAAGTTCAAGAATAGAAAAAAATTTACGTAACAAAATCGCATTTTTCTAAAGGGTCAAAATAAAAATTTGGCAGATTTTTGTCCCTATTCAAAAATATTTCCATCTTCAAGATTTCAAAGTTCATGAAATACACTCAGAATACTTGTAGTAAGAAGGTTAATTACTAAATTACGGCTTTGTATAACCTTGAGAGAGGAGGGAGTTATGCAGAAAACATTCTGAGTCTGCTAGGGCACAGAAGTTATGCAAGCGTCTAAACTCGCCCCCATTTCCTCAAAACTGCTTCTTCCAATCGTTATCTTTTATTATAATTAAGGTATCACAGTAAACCAAAATATTACAGTAAACCAAGATGATGCAGTAATACTATGTTACAGTAACTTCTGACCAGTTGCAATCCTCTGCCGTTCGTCTCCGTCGTTGATGATAGCATCGAGAGAAGTTGCTGTAAGCCGAGCCTCCGCTTCTTTCAGGAAAGAACGAGAGAGGACTATCCGATTGGCATTCAGAGCTATCGGCGCTGACCTGATGTCAAGGCATAGAAAAATGAGTACAAATTCATTAAGTTATTCATTTAGCACTATCGCACAATCGGTCCTTCGTAGTATTTAAGGCCCAGTAGAAGAGAGACGGGTGGGTTCGACCCCGCTCTAAGGGCTAACTGTGTGACAGCTCTACCTTCACTCTTCTTCATCCACTAATAAGAATGGTTGAGCTCGGTCTTCAGCCGGTACTGTATGAAAGTCCTCTCTTTTGCAGAATACTGTGAGAAAGTAGGAATGTCTCACCTGCCCGACTCGGTCTCCGTCCCACTCTCAATTCCATCGTCTACCGCAGGCGGGCGACTCGAAGACTCTTCCGCGTTTTCGCGCGCGAGTTGTCGCAGCAGTTGCACTACCTGCAAGACTTCGCTTCGAGACCTGTCGACTAACAAACGCTTTCTTGTAACTCAGAGTTTTTACAATATACTTTAAATGCTCTTTTAATTCTAAGATTGAGCTCTGTCTGATTCAATTTTTTTTTCTATTTTTGTTGCTTTTATTGATATTACAGCTAACAATAGTTCAGGTAATGGCGTAATTTTATTCTGTTTTCATAAGCTTTTTGATACAATAGTTTTGAATCTTCTCCAGACAACTGCACTCTTCTAGATTTATACTTGATTGGAAATATAAATACTTTTACAAAAAGTAGATTTTTTTTCAAAAACTGAAGAAAAAATTGTCCCATACTTAAAAACTGTACTCGGATAATAAAATCATTTCTTTATGGCTTATTTGATCCAAGACTCAATTAGAACTTAAATAGACTAATTTGAATTTGTTTTTTGACAGAAAAAAATTTAATTTTCAAATAAAAAAACAACGATCAAAAATCTGTTTTGAAAATTAACCTGCAGTATGGACTTGTCGGTTGGCTGAGATTGTGACTGGGTTATCTGTCGATAGAGTTGATAGAGCGAGTCTCCCAGCGAAATCATCAAGTCCTAGAAATCATCAAGTCCTATAAATCATCAAGTCCTAGAAAGCATCAAGTACTAGAAATCATCAAGTCCTAGAAATCATCAAATCCTAGAAATCATCAAGTCCTAGAAATCATCAAGTCCTAGAAATCATCAAGTCCTAGAAATCATCAAGTCCTAGAAATCATCAAGTCCTAGAAAGCATCAAGTACTAGAAATCATCAAGTCCTAGAAATCATCAAGTACTAGAAATCATCAAGTCCTAGAAATCATCAAGTACTAGAAATCATCAAGTAGTAGAAATCATCAAGTCCTAGAAATCATCAAGTACTAGAAATCATCAAGTCCTAGAAATCATCAAGTACTAGAAATCATCAAGTCCTAGAAATCATCAAGTACTAGAAATCATCAAGTAGTAGAAATCATCAAGTCCTAGAAATCATCAAGTACTAGAAATCATCAAGTCCTAGAAATCATCAAGTACTAGAAATCATCAAGTCCTAGAAATCATCAAGTACTAGAAATCATCAAGTACTAGAAATCATCAAGTCCTAGAAATCATCAAGTCCTAGAAATCATCAAGTACTAGAAATCATCAAGTACTAGAAATCATCAAGTCCTAGAAATCATCAAGTCCTAGAAAGCATCAAGTCCTAGAAAGCATCAAGTCCTAGAAATCATCAAGTCCTAGAAATCATCAAGTCCTAGAAATCATCAAGTCCTAGAAAGCATCAAGTACTAGAAATCATCAAGTCCTAGAAATCATCAAGTACTAGAAATCATCAAGTCCTAGAAATCATCAAGTACTAGAAATCATCAAGTAGTAAAAATCATCAAGTCCTAGAAATCATCAAGTACTAGAAATCATCAAGTCCTAGAAATCATCAAGTACTAGAAATCATCAAGTCCTAGAAATCATCAAGTACTAGAAATCATCAAGTACTAGAAATCATCAAGTCCTAGAAATCATCAAGTCCTAGAAATCATCAAGTACTAGAAATCATCAAGTACTAGAAATCATCAAGTCCTAGAAATCATCAAGTCCTAGAAAGCATCAAGTCCTAGAAAGCATCAAGTACTAGAAATCATCAAGTCCTAGAAAGCATCAAGTACTAGAAATCATCAAGTCCTAGAAATCATCAAGTACTAGAAATCATCAAGTACTAGAAATCATCAAGTCCTAGAAATCATCAAGTACTAGAAATCATCAAGTACTAGAAATCATCAAGTCCTAGAAATCATCAAGTACTAGAAATCATCAAGTCCTAGAAATCATCAAGTACTAGAAATCATCAAGACCTAGAAATCATCAAGTACTAGAAATCATCAAGTCCTAGAAATCATCAAGTACTAGAAATCATCAAGTCCTAGAAATCATCAAGTACTAGAAATCATCAAGTCCTAGAAATCATCAAGTACTAGAAATCATCAAGTACTAGAAATCATCAAGTCCTAGAAATCATCAAGTACTAGAAATTATCAAGTCCTAGAAATCATCAAGTACTAGAAATCATCAAGTCCTAGAAATCATCAAGTACTAGAAATCATCAAGTCCTAGAAATCATCAAGTACTAGAAATCATCAAGTACTAGAAATCATCAAGTCCTAGAAATCAAGTACTAGAAATCATCAAGTACTAGAAATCATCAAGTCCTAGAAATCATCAAGTACTAGAAATCATCAAGTCCTAGAAATCATCAAGTACTAGAAATCATCAAGTACTAGAAATCATCAAGTCCTAGAAATCATCAAGTACTAGAAATCATCAAGTACTAGAAATCATCAAGTCCTAGAAATCATCAAGTACTAGAAATTATCAAGTCCTAGAAATCATCAAGTACTAGAAATCATCAAGTCCTAGAAATCATCAAGTACTAGAAATCATCAAGTCCTAGAAATCATCAAGTACTAGAAATCATCAAGTACTAGAAATCATCAAGTCCTAGAAATCAAGTACTAGAAATCATCAAGTACTAGAAATCATCAAGTCCTAGAAATCATCAAGTACTAGAAATCATCAAGTCCTAGAAATCATCAAGTCCTAGAAATCATCAAGTACTAGAAATCATCAAGTCCTAGAAATCATCAAGTACTAGAAATTATCAAGTCCTAGAAATCATCAAGTACTAGAAATCATCAAGTCCTAGAAATCATCAAGTACTAGAAATCATCAAGTCCTAGAAATCATCAAGTACTAGAAATCATCAAGTCCTAGAAATCATCAAGTACTAGAAATCATCAAGTCCTAGAAATCATCAAGTACTAGAAATCATCAAGTAGTAGAAATCATCAAGTCCTAGAAATCATCAAGTACTAGAAATCATCAAGTCCTAGAAATCATCAAGTACTAGAAATCATCAAGTCCTAGAAATCATCAAGTACTAGAAATCATCAAGTCCTAGAAATCATCAAGTACTAGAAATCATCAAGTACTAGAAATCATCAAGTCCTAGAAATCATCAAGTACTAGAAATCATCAAGTACTAGAAATCATCAAGTCCTAGAAATCATCAAGTACTAGAAATCATCAAGACCTAGAAATCATCAAGTACTAGAAATCATCAAGTCCTAGAAATCATCAAGTACTAGACATCATCAAGTCCTAGAAATCATCAAGTACTAGAAATCATCAAGTCCTAGAAATCATCAAGTACTAGAAATCATCAAGTACTAGAAATCATCAAGTCCTAGAAATCATCAAGTACTAGAAATTATCAAGTCCTAGAAATCATCAAGTACTAGAAATCATCAAGTCCTAGAAATCATCAAGTACTAGAAATCATCAAGTCCTAGAAATCATCAAGTCCTAGAAATCATCAAGTACTAGAAATCATCAAGTCCTAGAAATCAAGTACTAGAAATCATCAAGTACTAGAAATCATCAAGTCCTAGAAATCATCAAGTACTAGAAATCATCAAGTCCTAGAAATCATCAAGTACTAGAAATCATCAAGTACTAGAAATCATCAAGTCCTAGAAATCATCAAGTACTAGAAATCATCAAGTCCTAGAAATCATCAAGTACTAGAAATCATCAAGACCTAGAAATCATCAAGTACTAGAAATCATCAAGTCCTAGAAATCATCAAGTACTAGAAATCATCAAGTCCTAGAAATCATCAAGTACTAGAAATCATCAAGTCCTAGAAATCATCAAGTACTAGAAATCATCAAGTCCTAGAAATCATCAAGTCCTAGAAATCATCAAGTACTAGAAATTATCAAGTCCTAGAAATCATCAAGTACTAGAAATCATCAAGTCCTAGAAATCATCAAGTACTAGAAATCATCAAGTCCTAGAAATCATCAAGTACTAGAAATCATCAAGTCCTAGAAATCATCAAGTCCTAGAAATCATCAAGTCCTAGAAAGCATCAAGTACTAGAAATCATCAAGTCCTAGAAATCATCAAGTCCTAGAAATCATCAAGACCTAGAAATCATCAAGTACTAGAAATCATCAAGTACTAGAAATCATCAAGTCCTAGAAATCATCAAGTACTAGAAATCATCAAGTCCTAGAAATCATCAAGTACTAGAAATCATCAAGTCCTAGAAATCATCAAGTACTAGAAATCATCAAGTCCTAGAAATCATCAAGTACTAGAAATTATAAAGTCCTAGAAATCATCAAGTACTAGAAATCATCAAGTCCTAGAAATCATCAAGTCCTAGAAATCATCAAGTCCTAGAGAGCATCAAGTACTAGAAATCATCAAGTCCTAGAAATCATCAAGTACTAGAAATCATCAAGTCCTAGAAATCATCAAGTACTAGAAATCATCAAGTAGTAGAAATCATCAAGTCCTAGAAATCATCAAGTACTAGAAATCATCAAGTCCTAGAAATCATCAAGTACTAGAAATCATCAAGTCCTAGAAATCATCAAGTACTAGAAATCATCAAGTCCTAGAAATCATTAAGTACTAGAAATCATCAAGTACTAGAAATCATCAAGTCCTAGAAATCATCAAGTCCTAGAAAGCATCAAGTCCTAGAAAGCATCAAGTACTAGAAATCATCAAGTCCTAGAAAGCATCAAGTACTAGAAATCATCAAGTCCTAGAAATCATCAAGTCCTAGAAAGCATCAAGTCCTAGAAAGCATCAAGTACTAGAAATCATCAAGTCCTAGAAATCATCAAGTACTAGAAATCATCAAGTCCTAGAAATCATCAAGTACTAGAAATCATCAAGTACTAGAAATCATCAAGTCCTAGAAATCATCAAGTACTAGAAATCATCAAGTACTAGAAATCATCAAGTCCTAGAAATCATCAAGTACTAGAAATCATCAAGTACTAGAAATCATCAAGACCTAGAAATCATCAAGTACTAGAAATCATCAAGTCCTAGAAATCATCAAGTACTAGAAATCATCAAGTCCTAGAAATCATCAAGTACTAGAAATCATCAAGTCCTAGAAATCATCAAGTACTAGAAATCATCAAGTCCTAGAAATCATCAAGTCCTAGAAATCATCAAGTACTAGAAATTATCAAGTCCTAGAAATCATCAAGTACTAGAAATCATCAAGTCCTAGAAATCATCAAGTACTAGAAATCATCAAGTCCTAGAAATCATCAAGTACTAGAAATCATCAAGTCCTAGAAATCATCAAGTCCTAGAAATGATCAAGTCCTAGAAAGCATCAAGTACTAGAAATCATCAAGTCCTAGAAATCATCAAGTACTAGAAGTCATCAAGTCCTAGAAATCATCAAGTACTAGAAATCATCAAGTACTAGAAATTATCAAGTCCTAGAAATCTTCAAGTACTAGAAATCATCAAGTCCTAGAAATCATCAAGTACTAGAAATCATCAAGTCCTAGAAATCATCAAGTACTAGAAATCATCAAGTACTAGAAATCATCAAGTCCTAGAAATCATCAAGTCCTAGAAATCATCAAGTACTAGAAATCATCAAGTACTAGAAATCATCAAGTCCTAGAAATCATCAAGTACTAGAAATCATCAAGTCCTAGAAATCATCAAGTCCTAGAAATCATCAAGTCCTAGAAAGCATCAAGTACTAGAAATCATCAAGTCCTAGAAATCATCAAGTACTAGAAGTCATCAAGTCCTAGAAATCATCAAGTACTAGAAATCATCAAGTACTAGAAATTATCAAGTCCTAGAAATCATCAAGTACTAGAAATCATCAAGTCCTAGAAATCATCAAGTACTAGAAATCATCAAGTCCTAGAAATCATCAAGTACTAGAAATCATCAAGTACTAGAAATCATCAAGTCCTAGAAATCATCAAGTCCTAGAAATCATCAAGTACTAGAAATCATCAAGTACTAGAAATCATCAAGTCCTAGAAATCATCAAGTACTAGAAATCATCAAGTCCTAGAAATCATCAAGTACTAGAAATCATCAAGACCTAGAAATCATCAAGTACTAGAAATCATCAAGTCCTAGAAATCATCAAGTACTAGAAATCATCAAGTCCTAGAAATCATCAAGTACTAGAAATCATCAAGTCCTAGAAATCCTCAAGTACTAGAAATCATCAAGTCCTAGAAATCATCAAGTCCTAGAAATCATCAAGTACTAGAAATTATCAAGTCCTAGAAATCATCAAGTACTAGAAGTCATCAAGTCCTAGAAATCATCAAGTCCTAGAAATCATCAAGTCCTAGAAAGCATCAAGTACTAGAAATCATCAAGTCCTAGAAATCATCAAGTCCTAGAAAGCATCAAGTACTAGAAATCATCAAGTCCTAGAAAGCATCAAGTACTAGAAATCATCAAGTCCTAGAAATCATCAAGTACTAGAAATCATCAAGTCCTAGAAATCATCAAGTCCTAGAAAGCATCAAGTCCTAGAAAGCATCAAGTACTAGAAATCATCAAGTCCTAGAAAGCATCAAGTACTAGAAATCATCAAGTACTAGAAATCATCAAGTACTAGAAGTCATCAAGTCCTAGAAATCATCAAGTACTAGAAATCATCAAGTACTAGAAATCATCAAGTCCTAGAAATCATCAAGTACTAGAAATCATCAAGTCCTAGAAATCATCAAGTACTAGAAATCATCAAGTCCTAGAAATCATCAAGTACTAGAAATCATCAAGTCCTAGAAATCATCAAGTACTAGAAATCATCATGTCCTAGAAATCATCAAGTCCTAGAAAGCATCAAGTCCTAGAAAGCATCAAGTACTAGAAATCATCAAGTCCTAGAAAGCATCAAGTACTAGAAATCATCAAGTCCTAGAAAGCATCAAGTACTAGAAATCATCAAGTCCTAGAAATCATCAAGTACTAGAAATCATCAAGTACTAGAAATCATCAAGTCCTAGAAATCATCAAGTACTAGAAATCATCAAGTACTAGAAATCATCAAGTCCTAGAAATCATCAAGTACTAGAAATCATCAAGTCCTAGAAATCATCAAGTACCAGAAATCATCAAGACCTAGAAATCATCAAGTCCTAGAAATCATCAAGTACTAGAAATCATCAAGTCCTAGAAATCATCAAGTACTAGAAATCATCAAGTCCTAGAAATCATCAAGTACTAGGAATCATCAAGTCCTAGAAATAATCAAGTCCTAGAAATCATCAAGTACTAGAAATTATCAAGTCCTAGAAATCATCAAGTACTAGAAATCATCAAGTCCTAGAAATCATCAAGTACTAGAAATCATCAACTCCTAGAAGGGAAACAATATAAACCATTCCAACAAATAAAAAACTATTCTTATACCTCATATCAGTAATTTTCTGCCTCTGCTCATTTTCAATTTCATTTCAATTCAATGCTTTATTCCAGAACTCATGTGGAACAAATATAATAGCATGACGACGATGCTCTCTCTCTCTCTCTCTCTCTCTCTCTCTCTCTCTCTCTCTCTCTCTCTCTCTCTCTCTCTCTCTCTCTCTCTCTCTCTCTCTCTCCAAAAAATCCTCCAAATTTGTGATTCACAAAACTTCTTTCAAGCAGCAGAAGTATTGTTTAGAAAAAAAACCCCATCGAAAACTGGATAGTTTTCAAAAACTTTACTCTTATGGAGTTCCAAAATTCATTCCGATGACTATCGAAATAACCAAATAATTCTGAATATCAACATGATTGAGTATGCTGGAGGTACCTGAGCAGTCGCCAGCTGGGCGGTCCTCTCTCCTGCGAGGAGGAGGAGACTGCGGAGATCAGCCTGCGTCCTCTGCATCTTCTTGTCCATCTCCGCCCCTTCTCCCCGGACGATCTTCTCCAGCTTGTCTAAGATGATCTCTCGGTGGTGGCGCAGCTGCTTGAAGTCCACTTCTTAACGGCAGAGTTATAGTAAAAGATAGAGAGCGAGAAAGAGAGAGATAAGAATTGTAAGTTGAAAAGATAGATATGGAAAGAGCGGCAGAGAAAAGGAAAGAAACGGAAAAGGGTAAGAGATCCAAGGAAATAAAAGAAAAAAGAGAATAGAAGATTTAAAAAAGAGAGAGACAGAGAAAGAAATAAATTAAAAAATAAAGGGCAAGTAAATAGAAAGAAAAAGAGAATGGAAGAGAAAGATAGATAGATCTAGACTTTCACTAATGAGTACTTTTTAAATTTCATACGTGTTTGAGTACTACAACAATTGAATTTAAAGGGGTATAAATTTTTGTTTCATGAAAAACCTGTGTTATTTAGTCCAAGTTTGGCCAAAATCGAAGAGATAGTCTCGATGGCTGATTTTTCGCGATCTTTCAGCTCCTCCACCAAACGCTCTTTATCCGCTTCAAGTTCTCGAATCTGTAACCAAATGTTTGGGTCGATGAGCCTGGGGTGCGGTTCCAACTTAGACCCAATTAGCGTGGGATGCGGTTCGAACTTTGACCCAATTAGCCTGGGGTGCGGTTCTAACTTAGACCCAATTAGCCTGGGATGCGGTTCGAACTTTGACCCAATTAGCCTGGGATGCGGTTCGAACTTTGACCCAATTAGCCTGGGGTGCGGTTCTAACTTAGACCCAATGGAAGATTAAACAACATCCGTTCCATAAGCCGACTTTTCCCTTAGATCTATCTCTCTTTTATCAATCATTTAATGAATTGAGGAAATTTGATATTTGACTATTCAATTCTCAAGATAATCACCGAAAGTCTCAATGAAAACCATCTTCATGTACATCCAATTAAGACTTCAATGAAAATACACAAATTCTATCTAGCAACTGAAGAGGAAGTTCTCAAGTACAAAACCGGTCAAGCACAAAATGTTTCCTTTTCAGGCCTTGCTGGAAGAATCTGGTCGATGTCACATGACATTTATAGCCCTGTCTTAAGTTCCACTCGTTGATAAACTTGATATATGACGAAACTCCTATCATTCTTCATAAAAATCTACCCCCTCCCCCCTTTTGACTACCAAACTCACTTCTTTAATGAAATCTATTTCAGTGGCCGACTCAGAAAGCTTTTCAGCTTCTGCCAATTTCCCTATTTCTGACTGACCTTATCCTCTTCGGTTGTGTTGAGCTCGTTGAAAAGACTTTCGCCCCTTGCCCCTTCTTGACTCGCTTCGAGCGTCTCCAGTCCAACGAGCATACTGTTGAGGTGACTCATATGCTCCGCATTGCGAGCAGCGTCGAGTTCTCGTTTGAGTGCAAGACGCTGCTCCCTCTCTTGCTGAGCAGTAACCAGGGCCTCGTCTACCTGGACAACATATTAATTAATTTATTCAATCATAAATTCATTTATTTTTAATTACTACTTCCTTAATCCATTCTACAGTTAGAAACAAGCTTCTGAATCAATGATGTCATACGGACGAAACAGAACGTAACATTCCTCACCATAAACTGTGTAGTTCCTCTTATTCGCACTACGGGTAAAATATACGCACTATCTAGAAAAGCGTTTCAAAAATTGTGTTTCTCATCTCATTATATTCTCGCAATGTTCTCTCAACACTAGTTTTTTGTTCTACCCGCTATCTCTGCGGGTGGTGTTGTTGTGGTTTGCCCGTTGAAGGTCTCCGGTTGGGTAGACGAGGTCTTCTTGGTTATGGCTCAGAAAACAATTCAAATGGATATTTTTCCAAGGTTGGGATCAACTTGAGACCCTTCGCAATTTATACGAACGCACTGCAATTATGTCAAACCCGGACGTCTTGTCCGGGTTTGTCTTGTCCGGGTTTGTCTTGTCCGGGTTTGTCTTGTCCTATTATCAAATTAGAAGAGCATGTGAGTCATACGGTCCCTTACCTGTTTTTGGGCCAATTTGTTGAGTTTCTCTGACTCCTCCAGTGAGTTCGAGAGAACATAGATTTCGTCTTCACAGCCCTTCAAGGCGACTTTCATCGCCTCGAATTCTACTTGCGCCCCTCGCAAATTGGCAACCTGAACAACCTTCCGAGTCATTCGCACACCCAGAATCTTTACGATTTTTTTATTACTTTAATGAAAAAAGGTTACATTCATTTGTTTAAAACTTCGAAAGCTTTCATATGTATCATGTTCTATTCAAAGCTGAGTTGAAGATGAAAATTAAATATTGCGATTATGACTTAAGAGCTCGTCAAACTCGTTTTTAGGATTATCAAAAAACATTAACTTGAAGCACATTGTCGAGCCACAAGACAAGACCTTTTTGACGATAAACATTTTGAATGAACTATCGAGGCTGGAAACGAGACCGTTTTCTGTAATTGTATGTTCTCGTCTTCGAGTTCGGAGAAGTCAGAGGCGAGTCTCTGCTCTCTCGCCCTGATCTCCCTCATCTCGGCCTTGATCTTGTTGCGCTCCTCCTCCAGCGTCTTGATGGCCTCCAGCATCTCCGCCTGTGCAGCTATCAGCTGTTCCTGCTCGCACCGACTCCGCTCCAACTCCTTCAAGACAATATCAATAATAATAATAACAACAATAATAATAACAATAACATGAATAATAATAATAATAATACAAATATTATTATTATTATTAATTGGTTATTATTATTATTATAATTAACATTATAACATTGCTAATCACAATAATGATGATATTAATAATATTAATCAGGGTGTTTCTCAAATCCGCATTGCGAATAGAAGTTTTTTCTTAAAAAGCTGAACAAAAAACATTTATACGGATTCTATGCATGATATTCTTTATTCTTCATCACAAGCTCTACGTCTCTATAAGATAACCGTCTATTTTTCACGTTAATCTACAAGTTACTTTTGTGGGTTTGTGATAAATAGCCTGGTTTCGTGATCAAAGAAGCATGAAATTAATAAGTATTCTATTTTTTAGATATAATGTATGCGTTTATTTTCTTCCTCGAAACCATAGGGACACCTTACGTAAAAAGTTGTCAAGTTCATGAGACTGCTTTTTCTTTCATAAAAAACTTTTCGACTATAATGAAGTCCAAAGTTCCGGTCAAAATCCTCAAAAGACAAAAGTTCACGGGGTGGGGTCGAACCCATTCGTTTCTTTCTAACCGATAGCGAGCACTATATGGTACTCACCTGTTCTTTCGCCCTGAGGTCGGCCTCGAGGTGCTCGATCCTGGCTCGGTACTCATCTTCCTTCCCCTCAGTCTCATCCAGCAGACTCTGCTCGTTCTCCTGCTCTGACTTGGCTGCCGCTTTCTGCTTTGACTGCAGCACTTCCAGCGCCTGCATGAAAAAAGGGAGAGTGATTTTCTCAAATAGAATATTGTTCAATAATTGAGTAACTTGAAAAGTAATGTTTAGTCAGTTAGTTACTGACAAAGTAATTCTTTAATAAGTGAATTACTAAAACGTTATCGTTCAATTAATAATTCACTACAAAGTCTACTTTTGTTTTGGAATTATCCTATCCTTTGTTGGAAAAGTTATTTTCTCAAAAGTTTTATGTGAAATTGAAGAGTAAATCCTTATTGAAATAATAATCGGTTTTTATAAAAATATTATATACATTAGATTTAGTTTTTTTTTTCATTATTTATTCTGCTGTATAACTATGCCACGGTTCATTTTTACGTACTACTCTTCTCAGTGTGAACATGCCACCTTCTTTATTATTATCTTTCTCAAAGTTCAAACTCTCCGTGCTTGTATGTATTACCTAAACTGATATCACTTATGTGACAGTGATCCACTTTGCACACCTATCCATGTAACACTAGTATGCAATTTGGAATAAAGATTGATACATCAACTTTATGTAGAATAGCTTTTCTTGAGGTGTATGAATCATAGATTAACTACAAACTGGAGAACCTATTTTTCTAGAACAATTGATATACCCATCTTCTTCCCCGTGACCTCGAAAAGTTTTTAGAGGGTTTTTTTTATAGAAAAAAATGTTTTAAAACTAAAACTTCACTGAAGAATTTGTGCTGAGTTAAACGCATTGGATTGAGAATCCGGTAGACGATACACTTATTAACATCTCGCTTGTTTTGATCTATATTGTATTTCTGTTTTCTTTTTTTTCTCGTATTATTTCTTCGGTGGTTCTTCAATTGTGTTCTATATCACAGCCACCTCTTCTGGCTGTATCACCATTAATTGGTTCGTTATTTTTATTTGTATTTGTTTTTCTTATCCTTTTTGATACATATTTCTGCTGTACTCACCATTGTGTTTAGGTGATTCCATGATTTTATAAAGCGAAACGTTCGAAATCCTATTCTTAAAACTTCACTCTTTCGATTTTGTTTTCATCTACCGTAACTCAGCTCAGACGGGTTTTGTCAAGAAGATTAAAACTCTTCAATTTACTCGGGCAATTGAACTATGGAAAAATCAAGACACATTTTACCTCTGAATATTATTACACATACGTATGAATAATATTATTTCGGAGAATGAGAAAAAATGAAATAATTGGAAAAATTGTAAATGAATAGCTGCGAGAATATATGAACAAATAACCGATTAAGAATATAAGAATGATTAACCGAATAAGAATAGGTGAAAGAATAACTGAATAACAATAATAATAATAATCTTCCTCGCACTTGTTCCCGCCTCGCGGCAGGGAACGCGCTCCCCTGAGATGCAGGTCAGACCTATCCTGGTAGAACCAGTGGCTGCCTGCTAGATCACTGCTAGTGTGAATAGCAACAGTGAGGAGAGTCAGATTCGCATGAGCACTACCAACATTTCTTAACCCTCTTGGTTTGGGTGGACCTGTCCAGGCTGGGAGTCGAACTCGGGACTCTTCGTACAATAGTCGAACACACTACTATTATGCCACGCCCGGACCACTGAATAACAATAGATAAATGAATAACTAGTCTGGCCGCATCAACGTCTGCTCGGGCAATCTCCAACTCCGCCAAGAGTTGCCTATTCGATGCTTCCAATTCTTTCTGTTTGTCGAGCAGCATCATACCCACCTTAAATGTATAACTTTCTGAGTAGAACAATAAAATTTGGATCTTTTTATTATTATTATCTTCATAGAAAAATAGTAAACTTTTGTATTAGTTTGCCTTTCAACTTTCGAAAGTTATTTATCCTGCTAGTTTTACCATTTTCGATAAGGGAGGAATTCTTACTGATGAGACAATTAGCAAGTTCCTACAATGAAATGGTTCAATAAGACTCACCGGTGTAGAGCCACAGAAGCTTTTTCCTCATTTAAAAATTAGCCTTTTCCAAACTCCTCTGGCTAACATGTTAGCAATTACTCTAAACAAGATCTGAGGCCGTATGTATTCACGTAAATGTGGGAGAATTTTTCTCTCCTGTAAACAGCTCTCGTCTAACGCGAAGTTTTACAACAACTCGGTGCGGGTTAAATGTTCAATCGATTTAAAAGTTTTCTTCAAAATCAGGGGGAGGGGGTATACGTGTATTACAAAACTGAAAATTTAAGTAAAAAGTTACCTTTCTTACTAGTTTTCTTTGACAAAAAATGGTCCGTGCATAGGGTCTCTCATAAAAAAGAATAAAGATAACCTCCGCCGCTTCCATCTTCTTCGAATTGGCATCCTCGAGGGCTTCCTCGAGACGAGCGAGCTTGGCTCGCAACGAGGCCAGCTCCTCCGCCATGGTTACCCCTTTCCGTCCTGCAACAATTCTCGTCCCAACTCTTTAAACAATCCGGAATTGCCAATTTGACTCGCAACCCGCGATGACAATATCTTTGACCGTGAAAAGACAAGATAAATAAGCTTATGGATATTTACTTCGATTTACCTACTTCGATTTAGAGGACTCTTCGGAAAAATGAGGTTGAAAAGCAAAGCGGTCCTATTAGGACTCTTCAGCGCAACGCCACAGTTGCTTATTCCTCTTCGCAAGTTTCCTCTTAAGCCTCTCTGACCACCATGTTAGTGATAACACTGAACACGTTATCCTTTGGTTATAAAGATATTTTTCCCGACATTCTCATCCTCTGCGTCTTGTTACGCCTAATAATATCAACCAGTCTTTCTTATCTACATGTGTTTCTCGTCAATTATCAGTATGGAATTCTTTGGATTACGAAATAGTAAAAGAACCTAATAGCAAGATATTCAAAAAGAATGTACTGAATTTGCCTGTTCATGTTATTGTGCCTCTTTCTCATGTTTTTGATTGTTGAATAACTAATTCATATTTATCAATCATTCCTCCCCCCCCCCCCTCCCTTTCCCTTCCCCTCATACTCAAGCGACCGTTTGCTCACTAGAAAGATAGTCCATGCATATCCGCAATCATCATTGTTTTAATATCATGTGTGCACGGAATAAAGAATGAATGAATGAATGAATGATTTTACGAGACGTGATCAAGATATTAATTCTCATCGAGAAGTGAATAGTCACTCATGAATAGTCAGAATAGTCACTCGAGAAGTAAATAGTCACTCATTAAGTAATTCGCAAGTGAACATGTCATTCATTACCCTTTTTGGAATTTGTTGATATGTAGACGGCTACCATATTAACCTAAAATAATTGCAGATAACAAGTGGAATTGTCTTTGTTTGATATAATAATTGTTCATATTTATATCATGAAGAAGTCATGAATAAATTTCAAAAATAGTCTTAGAGTCTTTAAATAAATGGCATTCATACTCGAGCACGTGTTTTCAAAACAGACTGAAGGTAGCTTCTGAAATGTTTTGCCCAAATCTTACTCTCCAGATACTTGGCGTTTAAAAACTTCCTGGGTAAAATCATAAAATAGGGTAAATGAAGGGGCAATAGTAGTTACATTGATACTCATTATCTTAGTTTGCCTCATCCAAAGCAACTTCACTTAAGGTTCCAGACATATTAAGAAGGGTCTATAAAGTGGACGTTTTAGCTGCTTACTTATGTTAGACTAATGGTTTTCGTCAAAACCTTTTCGAATGTAAGTTTGATAAAGGAACGATCTCCAGAAAATAGAATGCGGAATGAATTTAACGCACCCAATCAATAATTTCAGTAGTTCAAAACCCGATTATTAGAAAAAATTAAATTATTTGAAAACAGCTAATCAAAATTTAGTAGTATCTCTGTATTATAGAAAAGGAACTGATACAAGGAAAGGTAGCATTCAACAGGGATGATCCATGCATACGAGACGCCGAATCAAATACAACGAAAGCAAAGTAGAATCAAAAAAGGTTCCTTTGGGGAAGCGAGCAATGAATGAACAGCTCGGAAAAGCACAAACAAATAGAGAAGGAAGACTGAGAGAGAAATAGAGAGAGAGAATGTGAGAGAAAGACAACCAGATCGAAGAGGTCGCAGACAGCAGAGGGTGATTGAGAGGCCGAGAAGAAAGAGAGAAAGCAAGAATAGCGAGAATAGTATTCCGAGGAATTAAGACACCAAGGCCAAGAAATATAAAAATAGGGAGAAATGAAGGTATGATTAGTTATTTATGTATTTATATGATAGTTTAAGAACAGGAAATAATAGGAAAATACAATACATATACTTCATGTCCAAAGAAAAATCTTTTGCAATTCGCCAAAATGTTATTGTTGGTAAAAGCTCCTATGGAGTTTCTTTATGTTAAGAAGGACTTCAGGAATCGTTTCAAAATGTTATTGAAACCTTTTAAGGAACCCTTTCTCTACATGTATTTTTTCTCTATATCTCTAGGAACCCTTTTTCTATATTTATTGTATTTTCCTATTATTTCCTGTTCTTAAACTATCATATAAATACATAAATAAATAATCATACCTTCCTTTCTACCTATTTTTTTTTATTTCTTTTTTTAAAATTTTATTTTGTTATTGTTGGTATGTACATATATCTGGAGGAAAGTTTAGAACGATCAAGAAAAATGATAGAGAACGCGAGGGAAGTAGAGAGAGACTAAAATAAAGTCACAGCAAAGAGGAAATGAAAGAAAACATTAAGAAAAAAGAAACGGAAAAATTGGAAAGAGCGTGGGGAAAAAAGGAAGCTGGTTTAATGAGGAAGGCAAAAGGTGAGAGGTATACCTATAGCTGGATGGGTTGAGTACAGCTTGTTGCGATGCAAAAGGAAGCTCACAAACGATTCTTAGTCTGACAAACGACTGACAAAAGATTCAAAGGATCGGCAAACAAGGTATCCGAGGGAATAGACAAATGAGAGAGGGAGACAACGCGAATTGAATAAATGATAAGTGGTGCCTAGAACCATTGAACTCGTAAGAAGTGCATTAATAAATGCAAGGGCCAGAATTGGAGCGGGAGCCCGCAGATATGTAGAGAGTGTCTTATAGCCTTTATCAGACTGAATACAGCTAGTCAAATTAATAAAGAGCACATGAAAGAGTTAGAAAGAGGAGAAATAAATAAAGACGGAGAGGAGAAAAGAGACAGAGAGAAAGAGAGCAAAAGAGGAGACCAGTAAAAAACAAGAGTGAAAGGAGAGAGAGAGAGAGAGAGAGAGAGAGAGAGAGAGAGAGAGAGAGAGAGAGAGAGAGAGAGAGAGAGAGAGAGAGAGAGAGAGAGAGAGAGAGAGGTAGACAGAAGAAAGAGGGAGAGGGAGAGAGAAAATGAAAGAAAAAGTTCCCAAAACATAACGCGCGAATCTAAGGAAAGAAGTTAGGCCCTTCGCCTCGGGCAACAGCAGAGAGAAACCTTAAGCAGCTATGGGTCGATTGCTGCTGAGGGTAGCTATTGATCAGTAGAAAATGCTAATCATAGAGGAAGAGGAGTAGAGAGAGGAAGATGTGAAAAGATATCGAACAAAAAAAATAACTGGAAGAGAAAGAGCGACTAAAGGCAAAGTTGAATCCAGCGTATTCTAATCAAAAGTCTGGTACAAACGATGACACTACTTGTTCCAAGACATCGATAACGGAGCGAAGAAATCAGTTGAAAATTTGATTTCAGTATCAGCAATGCTCTGAGTAATAAGGAAAAAAAGACAGGGGAACTAAAAGAAAAGGAAGAGAGAGAAGTTCAAGAAGGATAGGAGAGGAAAAGAGATGGGATGAAGACAGAAGAAAAGAATATGTTGCGGTGATCACTCATATTCTCGTTGCCTTCCGAGAGTATTCAGAGACTACGCTGCGATTGAAGGAAGAAAGAGAGCTGAAGGTGAGCAATCGATAGCGCTCTCGTCACTTTTCTCCCTGTGATCTCCCTTCTCTCCGTTTCATTTTTCTCTATCATCCTGTTTCTACTATTCTCTTCCTCTCTGTTTCCATGATGACAGTCTTTCTAACCTAACCATCCACCTCTTATCCCAAACCTCGTCGCGTCACTACACCCGCTCTGGGCCGCCCGGTCAAAGCATAAACAGATGCGGGCGGTAGCCTTGTCTGTCTCGCAATCACTCTCGTAAGTCTCCCTGCTCTCCAGCTGTCTGCGCCTCTTCTTTTCCTCTCTAGCTCGCCTTCCCCCCCTCTCTCTCTCTCTCTCTCTCTCTCTCTCTCTCTCTCTCTCTCTCTCTCTCTCTCTCTCTCTCTCTCTCTCTCTCTCTCTCTCTCTCTCTCTCTCTCTCTCTCTCTCTCGAGTTCAGAGTGATATTCGCACCTCTGTCCCTTCCTCTGTTTTCTTCCAAGTTGTAAATGCTGTTTCGCACCCTTTCTTCAAAACACATCTAAACCATTTCTATTTCAAGGCGACTTTTTCTCACTTTTTTCTCGTGATTTCCTCGTTTTTCCAAAACTTTTACTTTAGCCATCCGCACATGCGCATGGGATAAAATGCACTGCAAAAGTTTTATTATACTTTAGCGTCCACTTTTTCAAACCCGGACGTTATAGGATGCTGCATCACCATATACATTGCCGGTTGTTTTATGTTACCATGGACTATTTTTTGTTATGTGTGTTTCAATAATACTCTTTATCTATGTAATGGTTGCTTAGGCTTAGGAAAAGGAGGGTTAAAATTTCAGGACTTTTTTCATTGGAGCAGTGGCGCTGTGAAGAGGGCAAAAATTAAAATGATCCGGGGTTCTTTTTAACTGGGGGGGGGGGCTTTTTAAAGATAACTTTTTTAAAGATTGTTTTTACATTAAAAAAACGCTTAGGCTTAGGAAAAAGTTTACGATAACGAGGCCGTACGGCTTAGGCGAACAAGAACGCATAAAAAAATTTCAATTTTTCGTATTTTTTAAAATACATTTTTTGAACGCACCGACAAGAGCCCCCCCCCCCAAGTAAAGCGCCCTCCCCAAGTTAAATTGGGCCGGATCCGGGTATGTACTTCAACTCCCCATTTTGTATGTTGTGGAACTAAAATTAAATAGTAAAAATTTTACTTAAGAGCCCTCCATATCTGAACTTCACCTTCAGCTCCCCCTATTTTGTTATGTTAGTAAGGGGGGTTCTTGTATCAGGGGTGGGGTGCTGAAGTTTAGTGGGGGGGGGCTGAATGAAAGTTTTCCTATTTCTCTTTATCATTTATTACCTTGTTATCTATTTGATCTTATGCATTAATTATTCATTTATTGCATGTTCCTTCTCGAAATTTTGTACAAAAGTTTTAAATTCAGTTTCGGAATTTGAGATGTCAAACGGCGCCTCTCTGATGCACTCGCTTCAAAATGCTATTCAGCGGAGTGGGCAGAGGGCGGTGAACGTCTTGACTGCAGGGCTGCTTCCCAAGGAAGCCGACGTTGTCGGGGAGCGAGCGAGAAGAGTCATGCAGTATAATGTTGGAGGGGGCAAGCATCTACGAGCTCGTCTCGCAGTCGATGCCTACAGTGCGATCAGTACCCATCAGGAACAGGTCTCGTCAAATAGTCAAGACTCATTTTGTGGTCAGCATTCGTCCTCAAGCCTAGAGCGAGTCCTGCGAGCCGGCGCCGCTATCGAAATTCTACAAGGGTTTCTTTTGATGGCGGACGATATCGTGGATGGCTCAGAAATGCGGAGAGGCACTCTGTGTTGGTACAGAAACGAGAGAATCGGCTTGTCCGCGGTGAACGACGCACTCTTGTTGAGGGAAATGGCGGAAGACGAGTTGCGAGATGCATTCAAAGGCCATGTGTCAAGGGAAGCTATCACGGCGGTCTTCCGCACCGCAGTTAGGAAAACCTTAGTCGGTCAAGTGATGGATATGGAGACATCGGGCAGGGTGGATGAGTTCAACTGGGAGAGATACGAGCAGATAGTCGAGAACAAGACCTCGAGCTACACGTTCGTCCTGCCACTCGAGGTGGGTGCTAATGCGGCGGACTGCTTCACGCTCATACCCGACTCGCACCGGGTCGGCAACGAGATCGGCTTCCTCTTCCAGGCGCAGGATGACTACCTGGACGTGTATGGAGTGAAGCATCAGACTGGCAAGAATTCTACGGACATTCAAGAAGGCAAGTGCACTTGGCTCTCCTGTCGGGCAACGGACTTGCTCCAGCGAAACCCAGTTGGGATGGCTGAATTCCGCGTCAACTACGGTAGGCCGGATGAGGCCTCGGAGAATCGAGTCAAAGAGGTTTACGAAGATCTCAGGCTAGCGGATCATTTCAAGACATTCGAATGTTCGTTTTCGGAGAGAATTGAAGAGAGCATTAGAAAGTTCCCGTCGAGACCTCTTGGAAAGGTCCTCAGCCGACTCTTGCAAGAAATCCGACACCGAAAACAATGAAGCTACCAAATCTCAATCAATATCCTGGGATTCACTCACACTTAATTTTCAAACCATCGCAGCTAATGTTTAATCGTTATTTTTTTCTTTTGAAGTTAAAGTTCCTTGAGTACAATACGGTTGATGAAGCTACGGTTTTCCTCTTGTTCTATAAAGGTTCTTCATAGCTAATTCACGAGTTCAGTTTCACCTGGTAAACTTTTTCCAAGCTTTTGCTTTGTTTCCAGAATTGTTTTTTTGTTGAAAAGTAACACTGAGACCATCTACATGGTACTTCGAGATCAAACGAGATCGCAATAATCTCGATTGAAACTGCAATCATTTCGCAAAATTCCATGACACGTACGTCGATAGAACGAAAATGTAATTTTAAGAATACGTTGTTTTTTTACTTGAGTGAACTTTTTTTTTTTTTACTTAAAAAAGGTTTCACTTTTTCTTGTTCTAATTATATACCTAGAAAAATTGTTCCAATGAATAATAAGTATAGAAAAATGGCGAAGTCTTTGCATTTTCTTGTTTTGTGATATCAATAACAGTAATGTTAATTTATTTTTTGAATAAAAACATTTGGTATGATAAATTAGATTCTAGAAATTGTTCCGGGATGATAACGTGATGAAAATATACAATGAACAGGAAATAATCAAATTATCACATTTTACACGTAATCAAATCATGCTCTATCGAAATTTATCTCAAATACACTAATTAAGTTAACTTTTACTCAAAAATGGGGCTGTGTTCGGAAGCAAGTATTCAAAAGATGACACGCCTCCTTTACACAAGCTTATTTGTTGATTAATTATCGATTTACTGGATGACTCTTGTAACTCATCGATTATCGCTTTATTGACAGATTCTTATTGATCGTAGCTTATTGATCGAGTCTTCTGCGGCCTTTTACACAAATGTTCTCAAGAAGTGTTCTCCAGCTTCAGATGACATTTGCGGGGACTTGAGGAAGCAGGAGATTGTAGAAATGCTGTTTCTGCCAGAACTCCGCCTTTTTCCATTGCAAGCCGCCTCCTGCAACGAATATTTCGCATTACTGTAAATTTTCCAACTTATTCTGCCAGAAAACTGAATTTACTTGATTGAATCCCTCTATCTGATATTCTCTAGAAGTTTTAACTACCGATACTCTTCAATCGTTCTCTCCAATCTCTATGTTTAGACATGACACAACCAATAATGAATAACGGGTTATATGAAATTCAAAGCGGACCCTGCCCGGCGGCGGTATAAACGCTAGGAAGAAAAAGAAGAAGAAATATATGAAATTCAAGCACCCCAACGCGAAATTAATGGGAAACCCCACATAAGTATTCATCAAAAAGACGAAAAGTTAGACCAAAAAGCCGAAAAATAATGCGACACAAAGAGGAAATACGTATCCCGCTGCTTATTTGGGAAACGCATAGATTTCACCCACAGTTTAGAGAGAAAAAAACCTTAATTGATGTTCTTTTCTTAGTATAGTTTATTCAACTTAATACTGAACCAACCAGCGATAGCCGAATTCACATCATCTCTTCCCGTGTAATGCGGATCCAGAACTAGAAAACGAGCCTCGCCAGACTCCAAGTCTGCGTCAACACCGAGAATGGTGTGCGCCAGTTGACCACCACCTCAAACCATCACAACAACGTATAGTGCCTGTCAGAATTTTTTCATTGATCTCTCATTATTATTCATCACTCCATTCCTTCACATTTCACTCGCTCATCCTTGTAACTCCATACTTACTGGCAGTGGCCCAGAGATCAGCCATTGGTTCTTTCACGACAGGTCACGACTGTGCACATCATCCCATGGCAGCGCTCACTCTTTAATGATGCGCGAACGGGCGCGGTGAGGATTATATCAAATGACTATAAACCTATCTTATATTATATTAAATGACTATCGTTCAAGAAGAAAATTAAGTGAGAGGTTAACCGCTGTAAAACAATGGGAAAAGATAGGAAAAATTGATCTATAGAGATCTATATATCTAAAGAGAATGAGAGAAGTATTTATAATATGTGAACAGCACTACGACAGGATCTCTCTACCTCCCACTCTCCTTATTAACAAGTTGTTTCTTACCACCCACCGAAGAAGGGTGTAGGTCAGGAAGGCTAGTCACAAAAGAAATGCATACTTAGGAGAGAGAGAGAGAGAGACCGAGAACGCATGTGAACAGAGCAGTTGTATCACTAGTCCGTTTTAGATAGCGCATAGTTTTGCGCATAAATTTTAACTGCAGTGCGGATTAGAGAAACGCCCTGCTGAGAAGGGGGGGCTTAATCGGTAAAGGCGATCCTAAAAAAACTAAAAATAACCGATCATGACAGGAGTCCCTGTTCTCCTGAAGTGATGCAGCAGGTCGCGAACCCTCTCCACTACCTCTGCCCCCGAGTTGGTCGTGATGATCTTGCAACTGATACCGAGCAGAGTCTCCAGCACGAAGCTCAGCTCTGTTGAACCGATCCATCGAGTACTTCCAACAAATCTGAGCTACGCAAATTGTGCACCAGAGTTACTGGAATTCAAATTCACAACAGTGTAAAACCGAAAAAAATATCATAAATTAATAATAATCTTCCTCGCGCTTGTTCCCGACTCGAGGCAGGGTACGCGCTTCCCTGGGATGCGGGACAGACATATCTTGATAGAACCAGTAGCTGAACACTGAGTCACTGCTTGTTTATGTAGCAGTAGTGGGTAGAGTCAGATTAGTGCCGGCACACTACCAAAATTCCTTAACCACTTTAGTTTGGGTGGATCTGTCCGGGGTGGGAGTCGAATTCGGGACTCTTCGCCCAATAGTGGAACATTCTATTATTATGCCACGCTCACACCGTAAATTAAAATCAATATTTTTCTTAATTGCGGGAAAAGCAATATTTACATATAACTGTACTGCTTACCAGTGTTAAATAGTCATTTCAGTCAGACCTTCTGTCGGCGGGCCTCTGTTTTTCCAAATAATAAGAGGGAACCCTTATGTGAAACAACAACAAAAAAATTTCGCGCGCCTCTGTTTTTTTATCATAAAGGGGGACCCTTGCGACAAAATTTTTTTCTGCTTTCGGCGGATTCTTGTACCTTTTTTTTGCAGACTAAAACACCCCTGCTGCTTACTCACTTACAGTGCGCTCCAGCACTGTGTTGCTCACTCACCCACTCACAGTAAGTTCTAGCTCTCTATCGCTTACTGTAAAAAGTTACATACAATAGCATACTGTAGGGAATCAAAGCCTCACTTAGACGGTTTGTCTCCAATGTCAACGAGACATTGCTGGATCTGCCGATGAGTTGGCACAGTCCCTTCTGCTAGTCCGTTGATGAGGAAGAAGGAGGCAATTGTCTGCAGGGAGCGATATGCGCAGCCCCAACCGCAGTCATCGAACCCTCAACCATCGACAGTATAGTGGTAACGCACTCACACCCGGTAAAGGAGAGACTGCCAGGTTCGATTTCGCCCCGTAGTCTAACTTTTCAACTGAGATATAACTTCTTTCTCTTTTTGTTTAGTTAAAAGTTTTACGGTGATTTTAGAGAAAAAATATTGAAGTGTGAGTTCTGTTACAACGAAAAATCATTATGAAAAGTATAATTGAACTGAATGGCTCGAGATCAGAGACTTCACTTCAAATTAAAAACTCTTCTTGAACGATTCCACGCCAACCTTTTTGCAAGTAATGATAGTAGTCATATCCCGATCGCACTACGGCCATCTCACCGATTGGCTTATCTGAACATCATTAATGATTGATCTCCAGTAAACTGAATGATTACCAGATTAGTGATCAGAGCTAACATGGGCTCAGAGAGTTGTGTAGATCTCTTAGCAGGAACGGATCACTCTCAGCCAGCAATGACTGTCCTTGGCGCAGAACTGGGAAGGACTTGGGGAGGTTGAAGAGGATGTGATTGCTACGGCGCCATTCCACTGAACCAACTCGATGTCACTATTTGTTGTTGTTGAGGCTCTATGATTGGTAATAAAACTGCTCGAAGGCTTTTTCATTACAGGATTAGCAATCCCTCACATAAGAATAGGTCAAACTCATAAAATCTGCAGCTGACGTAAGGAAATCTCTAGCTCCTTATCGGCGCTCAATTCCGCCTCGAGGCAGGGGGTCATTTGAGACACAGAGTATTTTATAGAGAATATGACCTCTCAAGTCGTCGTTGATAGCTTGGGGTGCAAAAAAAAAGATGTGGAAGTGAGTATGAAACATGCAAGAACTACCGATATTTCTTAACCCGCATGTGTAAGTGAATCTCAACCTGGATTGGGTATAACTTGGGTATTATTCTGCATTATTCAGTTGCAAGAAACCAGGTTCCTATGAAACAATGAAAATGAAACCATCCGCAGACACGTGATGAACATGGACCTCAGTCTGGGGGATAGTGACTGTAAAACAACTCTTAGAAATCTGCACACAGAAGCCGTTAGAAAATTTCTTAGAAACTGTGAACCAAACACAGTCCTAGGATTCAAACCACCCATGGTCCATAAGTCTACTAGGTTACTTGACAGGGAACAACAGGTTACCCTATCGCAACTTAGAAGTGGTTACTCTAGCACGTTAAATAGTTACCTTCATAGGATTGGTGCCACTGATTCTCCTCTCTGTCCTTCATGTAGAGAGGTAGATCATACTAGTGTACACTTGTTTAACTGCCGTTGTAACCCCACTAGACTTAAACCTCTAGACCTATGGTATAAACCTGTCGATGTCGCAGATTTCCTAGCCCAATGAATGATGTTTTCATTGCCAGTCTAAATAAGTATTTGCTGTTCTTGCTGTTGTCTGTGTAGGTTGGATTGTTGAATAATATGGATGGAAGGATGGAATCAGTTATTTAAAAAAAAAAGCCAGAGCCCGAAACCAAAAAAAAGGCGAAAAGAAAAGAGGCAAAAAAAAAGTGAATGAGAGAGAGAAAGAGAGAGAAAGAGAGAAGTGAGTGAGTGTGACTGTGTGCTTGAGCTTTTACCGAGAGCTCGTGGACCCCCCTTTCAACGTCAAAGGAACCGCACGGGCAACAATCATCATCATCATGAAACTTTTCAAACTGCACAAAGAATTTCCTTATTGATCTGAATCATCTTCACTTTGAGAAAAAACAAACTTTCTATTGAGCACAAGATAAAGAGCGCTTGAACTGACAAGCTTCGGTTGGCGTGAGTCCCTCTGGATACTGTAAATGCAGATGCCTCGACCAGCCAGGAGGCGCAAACAACAAGGAAGTCAGAACACACAAGGGCTTCTCAAGGAAAACAAGAAGCTTATTTTAACGGATTTCAAGATATTTCGAAATAATTTGATTACTTCAAGTTTATGTATAGAAATAGATAGGTGAGGTCCTTTGAAGGCCGGAGAAAATCCGAGCAAATTGAATTCAGAGTGGGATCTATGTCTTTTTTACCTGAATCATTGAAATGCGATGGTTATGTTCGCTCTAAAACCATTTTTAGGACTTAATGACTTTATTCTGAGACTACCATTCTTAAACTCCTCACTTTTTCCAGGATGAACTTCTGAAGTACAGCATTCGAGGCTCGGAGTCTGCGCCGCAGTGAAGTGAGGAGGCGCTTCCTCAAAACGACTCAATTAATTTCAGTGTTCCCCTATATACGCTGTGGATTAAATTTATGCGCACCAAAAAAAGATTAATACTTATTTTATGTATTTAAGTCAACCTCTTTTTTTGCCTCGCGAAAAGTCGGTCTCTTTCCAGACGGTTCCCTAAACTCATAATCAGTATTTTTAACCTATAAGTTCACTTGACGGGTACAAAGAAGTACCTAATTCAGGTTCCTTCAGACAAACGCTTGATTCCCTCAAAAGGCTGAATTAGCAATAAAATATATATTCTGTGGCTTTTTGTGCTGTAATATCAACTCAACTCTATGTATAATACATAAAACAAGCTCTGACAAACATAATCTTTCATATATGATATGAACATTCTATCTTGTTCGCCATGACTGGAGTGGTCGACTTTCCTTCTACTCTCTGCTCTATTCATTTCGTCTAGTGGACAAGATGCAATACGGCTTCAACTAGGAATTCGCCACCTTGAAACAGTATCCCAGACAATGCTACCACTGGAGTAGGACCGACCAATCACTCGCAAGTTCTTTCCGTTATCAACGTGGACCCCTTTGACCTCATATGTTATCAACTCCTTCGACCTCATGTTTCCCCTCACATGGAAGACCCCCTTCCTTGTACCTTACCACGCATTTTCCATGCATAATAAACTCAAACTCAATTTCAACCAAGGTTTCAATAGTCAAGTCCTACTTTCTGTTGGCGGACCTCAGTCCCAAATTTCCGAGAGTCTTTTTTGACTGCAAAAACTCATGCTATACCCAATTTTATCTCTATAAAATACCTTTTATCTCCACTTGTGGGCTTCTGTTTCAGCTAATTTTCGCTTTCGGCGGGCTTATGTTTCGTATTCAGACGCAATATATAACCTCTGATTTCAACCTACGTCGCCTTCTTTGAACTGCTACAATATTTCCAACAAATTTATTTGTATTATGCTCAAGCCCAATAAATCATAATTGAAAGAAGCCATAGCTTCCCCTCGCTCACGTCCACTCCCAATCATCAAAAATACTTTTTTTTACAAACTAATACATACAATTTAGAAATAAAAAACTCATGTATTACATAAATATTTTATATTCATCTCAGAAAATATTTCGTTTGTTTTATCGTTCAAGAGGCTTTTATAAGTTTATTGAGCAGAAAGCGAAATTTACTGTTAATACCTAATTGACGTATTATAACAACCTAAATTCTTCAGAAGAAACGCCGGCTGACAAGGAAGCCGCACACACCACATTGAAGCGAAGCGAGGTCACCATCGTGCACCCTGCAAACATCCTATAACCAGAGTGTTTCTCTATCCCACGCTGCGGGTAAAAGAGGTGTTTTTCTAACCCGCACTGCGGTTAAAAGAGGTTTCTCTAAACCTCACTGCGGGTAAGATCTCTGCTTACATCTATGTAAAATAAGAGTGTTCCCTACTCCTCGTTGATCCCAAGCAACGGATTTTTATACCAAGCAGAGGAGCGAATTGTTCGCAGAAACTTGTGCAAAAATTTTGTGGTGTTACGGGAACCGAACCCGCGACCTTCGCTTATCGGGCAATGCTCTTACCCACTGAGCTACACACGCAAATAATATAATGCACATTTAAAGGCCCATACAACAACTATGCGCTGTCCAAAACGCTTTAGTGATACAAATTTTATAGTCGTATGCGTTCTTCATTGTCTTCGCACGCTCTCGTTCTATTTTCCAAGGCTGCCATTCGCTCAAGGTTGTTGTTTCTCATTTTTAATTTTACTTCAACTCCCTCCATTTTACTTTAACTCCCCCCTTTTTACTTTAACTTACAAGCCTAAGCCCGTGAATTTCACTCGGATTTCACAGAACGAGGCCATTGAGCCTTTTGTTTAGCACGTATTAGAAATGCTCCCTTGGTTGTGTAGTGTCAGCGCGCTCACTTCCGGTAAGAGAGAAGTGGCTGAGTTCGACTGCGCCCCGTGGACAGGCTTTTGCCAGTGCGATAGTTTGATCAGAGCTCTCTCACTTCTTTGCATTGAGTTTTCGTATCATACGTCGGCCTAATAAATATTTAAGCAACTTCAGTTCATTGAAACTGCGACGAAAATATTGGGACCGAATACCAGAGAAAATGATTCATGGCAATTTTTGTACTGAAAAAAGTCTCACTGACCTTTAGCGACTCTTATAATGGGAACGATGACTTCATTCTCATTTTCGGGAGGCTCGAGGGAATGAAACGCGTCCAGTCTCCAGAGACTCGTCTGCAATCGATGATTAAGCCTTCCTTATAAGACCCATTTCTTTCCTGCCGCATCTTCTTCAGCTCTAGCTTCAACATCATCTTCTCTCAACAACAAAAGAAAATCCTTTCCCCTTCTCTCTCTTCCAAGCAAGCGTCAGAATAGTAACAGGACCAGCTATGTTGGAGCACACATATTTGCGTCGAAAATGATCTAAATTCTCTTATTCTTTGGTTCGAAAATGATCTACATTCTCTTATTCTTTGGTTCGAAAATGATCTACATTCTCTTATTCTTTGGTTCGAAAATGATCTACATTCTCTTATTGTTTGGTTCGAAAATGATCTACATTCTCTTATTCTTTGGTTCGAAAATGATCTACATTCTCTTATTCTTTGGTTCGAAAATGATCTACATTCTCTTATTCTTTGGTTCAAAAATGATCTACATTCTCTTATTCTTTGGTTCGAAAATGATCTACATTCTCTTATTCTTTGGTTCGAAAATGATCTACATTCTCTTATTCTTTGGTTCGAAAATGATCTACATTCTCTTATTCTTTGGTTCGAAAATGATCTACATTCTCTTATTCTTTGGTTCGAAAATGATCTACATTCTCTTATTCTTTGGTTCGAAAATGATCTACATTCTCTTATTCTTTGGTTCGAAAATGATCTACATTCTCTTATTCTTTGGTTCGAAAATGATCTACATTCTCTTATTCTTTGGTTCGAAAATGATCTACATTCTCTTATTCTTTGGTTCGAAAATGATCTACAACTCACTCGGTGCGTTCAAACATTCAATCGACCATCCACGGAGCGCTAAAATTCAAAGGAAGTATTTTTCTCGTGAAAGATGAGCGGGCCGCTAATTTCGTACCTTCTCTAGTCTCACCACGAATTGCCCTGAAATGGCGATGAATTACGGTGTTTTTTATGCTGTAATTTTCTGAACGAAGCAATCTTTTTTGAACAAATTGAGCAATAAGAAAACACCGTAATCAATTCGTATTCAAGGGCAATTCGTGGTGAGACTAAAGAAGGTACGAAATCCGCAGCCTGCCTATCTTTCACCGGAAAAGTACTTTTAACGCTCCATCCCATTTGAAGCCTGCTCTAAGCCTGCTCTCAAGACTCGCCTGTTGAATGGTTTCCAAAGGCAGTTGGAAATCCTTTGGATAGGCTTTTGAAAGCATTTCTTTCTGGCCACTTCCTCTGTGCAGAAAGAGCGCCTTGTCACTTGTAATAAATGCGAGCTGATCAATGAGGCTGTCAAAGCGAGCCATCGAAGACTGGAGCTCCTTCATCTCCGCTCCCGCACGTACGCAAGTATCGAACGACACCTGAGGGGGCTTTTCTTGCTGGACTTGGGGGGACAAATTTTCTCCGGCTCCGTCTTACCACGCTCACGCGCATAAATCACTACTATACAACTCTTTCCAGCTATTCGCTTATTCACCCTATTTTCACGTCATTTTATTCGATCCTCTCTTTCAAATCACTTTCTCGCGCGCCTTCTCGCTATCTTAGATACAGTGCTGAGCATAATGACAAGACACCTCTGATTTTTGATTTCATCAGAAATTAGGGGTGTCTTATCATTACGTCCAGCCCTGTAGCTCTATAAAGATTACTAGCCGTTATTGATTTTTTAACGACCCGTTTTCGAGTGGCCGGAAGGGGGAGGGAAGTTTGTCTGGAATAACGAGGATAGAGCTAATTACATAGTAGAGAACAAAGAAGGGTGAGCTTTTCATCTTTTCAGATTTCCCTCCCCCCTTTCCCACGCTCAAAGAACGGTCATTTGTCTAATTTTTAACAGTGTAGTTAACCCATGCTATTCTATAAGAGTAGTGGTAGAGTACAGTAATGAATGAGTGCATACGGTAGAAACGGCCAATTTCGGCAGCTTCATAACTTGCTGCGCCAATGATGGATTCAGCTGGAGAAGTTCCTCTTTTCTTCGACCCTGAACAGCAGACACTTGGACTGTATAACTTGTACAAAAGATTATATGCATTGAATTCACTGAACTTGTTTCAATCTCAGGGTATGTAATCAGGGCTCAAATGATCACGATCAATAATCTTTTGGCGAGCCCATGTTTCGAGTTCGGCTATCCTTAGACTTGAACAGTCAAATTTCCCTTTGAAAAACTAATTTGTATTGTTGCAGGCGGGTTTCAGATATACTCCCACTTCTGGCGAATCATCTTTTTTTTGCACGCACTTTAGAGCCCCTCGTTGTAACACAGTTTTAGTATGCTCGTATACTAAGCCTCGAGGCGGAATTCAGCACGAAAAAAAAGGGAAAAAAATTAGCCTTTTCAGATACCAAAACCGATAAGATGTGTTTTAAATATCACCAAGTCGTCAGCGGAACAAGGTTAAAAACATGACAAAGTAAGAAGAAAACTGGGATTAACCTTTAGTATTTCTTTGGTTGCAAAAATCTCGAATCCTTTGAGTAGCTTGAAACCATCGACACGCACGTCATCTATCGTGAGTCTCCCAACCAAGTCGATATCTGACAGAAATAAATTCATTTACTTTCAAAGCAATAAAAAATTACGCATTTCCATGTGAGTAACCATATATCGACCGTTCCTGCCTTCAATACAAAAGGGCAAACAATTCTTCTTTTGAATGTGTCTTATAAATATACAAGAACCCTTAAAAAATTACTTTCTATTCTTTCGCTCTCTAGAAAAATCGCTCTGTATTCAGGGGTTAAATAGTCATGTCAAACCTTCTGTCGGCGGCTGTTTTTCCAAATCATAAGGAGGGACTCTTATGTGAAAAAATTTTTTTCGCCTTCGGCGGGCTCCTGTACCTTTTTCTTGCACACTAAAAAACCCCTGTCTGTATTACGATTTCAGAACTAGGATAGTATCCCTGTTCTCTATCGAAAACCTAGGCCGTCTTAACAGCCTTGGTTATTGTGCTCACCTGAAGAAAGCGCCGTCCTAATAGCGTCCAGCTTCTCTTCATCCACAGTTCGTAAAAAGAAGACATGATGGATAGTCCCATTAGCACCGAAAACGACGCCTCCCACTTCTGTTTCTCCCTCCCATTCCAAGAAGTTTGAGTAGTTCTGTATTGAAAATATCTGGTCGAGTAATTCTGGGCCTTCTAATATATACATATAGCATATATCGGTTTCATGACTTTTCGCATCACGACATTTCTCACCGCGATAATTCGCACCTGGATTTCGTAATTTTTTCTCTCCAAAGCTCTAAATATTTGGCTTGTCGTTGTATACGGTCTCGTATAAGCCGTACGGCCTCGTTAGCGTAATCTTTACCTGAGCCTAAGGACAAACTCCAATCAAAAAAGGAAATATTTCGATTGTGAAATTTAGGATAGGAGTTGTCATGGTGTGAAATGTCGTGGTGCGAAATGTAGCGATAGCGCATATATCATTAAGATATCTTCTTATACATGTATAATCACTTCAAACATTCTGTGCATGTGTATAAATATACAAGAACCCACGAATAGTTTGAGTTGACTTTCAGCCTCAAGCGTAGTTTACAAACACATGTTAACAAGTTAGAAAAACTACCGCTCATCCGAAAAAACTAGTTTAGAATTTGAGTAAGTGCCAACTGGCAAAACTATTTTTTTAGGGCAGCTGAACTACCGAAATTTCCCTCACTGACCTCATTAACCATTTTCAATATAATTAAACGAAAAAACATCCTTTGAATGAAAGTTTTTCAAAGCTATAACTCATCTCTAACAGACCTACATGGGAGCCCGATCTATTGTATAAAAAAGACCTATTTTTTGTGACGAACGACGCTTTAACGTTGTAACGACGACGCCGACGCCCAACAGACCTCATTTTTTAAAAAAATACCATCTTATATTGTCGCCTGAAGCCTCTGCAACCCTCACTCCTCATAAGATTTCATCTTCTCAAAAACCCTATTATGCTCTATCATACATTGTGTGATAAAACAATTCAATTTTACCTATGGTCCAGAATACTGGAAAGCGAGCATGTATTGACAGTTTACACATCTTAAATTGTTTAATATATTATTATCTGCCCTCCACTTTTTCTCGCTTCTCTTCATCCTAGACCTTTCGTAACGAACAATCGTTTCAAAAATCCCATTATACCCATATATGCATTCACAGGTCCGATTCTCATAATTTCCCGGAAAAAAAGAAGGTGCTTTCTTTGTTTCTATTCTTGACAGTCAAGAATTTAACTAGGACTTTGAAGTGAAATACTGCCTCGTATAAATTATCTTTAGCCATACTCGTTAAATAGCGTAGGCTAACCGCGAAAAGAGCATCCAGATCGATGCGCCACTCAACCAGTTCCATCTTGATTGTTTTACCTTCCGCGATAGCGCTGGAAAGATTTTTTTTTAATTTTAAAGGCAGATAGTAACAAGTTTTGGAGTAAGCCAACATGTGCGTTCAAACAAGAATCAAGAAATTTAAAGAGAGTATCGATTTATCCGCCCGTGCGGATCAGAAAAACACCGAACCCTTTGAAAGAACTCAAGTACGCCGCGCAGTTGCTATGCACCCTGAGAGGTCTCTGACTAGCGAGCTTCACCATTCTGTCTTCTTCTGTTCTTTTCGCGGGCTTAATTGTGGCTGACGGTCTCACAATTCATACTTATATACTCCCCTTCTTCAAAACTACTCCTTCTCATTATAAAACAACAATTTCTATACTCTATTCTCCACACACCATTTTCACTACTCCAATACATCGCTCTCTGAAAAAAAACAGCGAAAAGCAAAACAGCGAAAAGCGCTAAACGCTCTAATATGGCTCTATAGCCTCACGCTACAGTTGCTCATTCTTCTGTACAAGTTCCCTCACTTCTACACCAATCTCTGTCAACCATTATCGTTATTACCCTGAGCATGCTATCATTCAGCGCTATCACTCAGTAAACAGCAATTTAAGCATTCCCAGTCCTATCCTATTGCCCAAGTGCTGACAATATGCAGATAAGTCAACGCGTTGACGGCCGTTGCTAATCGCTCGGCTCTATTCCTTCATTAACGCGTCCATCGCTCGAGAAATATGTCATCATTCCCTATCACATTCCAAAGTCGGTCATTAGAATTTGACTTTATTATTTGTTGGTCTTCGACCCGATGACCTTTCTCGACTTGTGCCTCTCCACGACGAAAACGAACCAAGGCTTTATTCTCATCACCGTTCCCATAGAATATTGATGATAAATTGTTCAGCTTAGATGGAACCATTGACCCAAGGCTTTTCTGGATAGAAGTGCTCGATCCCTGATCAACTTTTTGTAGCACGATATTTTGGACGGCTTGTAGACCTATGGTGCAAGCGAATCTTACTCGTACATAAAAGAAGATGCACTTGGTTAAACAATATCAAAAAACTTATATAAAATTATAAAAGTAGAACTTAGAATAATAATTTAAGCATGAAAACTTCTTAGGGTACACAGGAAAAGTTCAAACAGTCAATAAACTGGGAACTATTGATCTACTAGCAATTATAAATTAAATAGTAGCTACAAAACCTCTTTGACACATAAAACTTACTACAAAAGCGTCAGTGTTATATTAAAACACAAAAAATTGGACTTATTATTGCCTAATTTATCAGGTGTACAGCAGTAATACTATCGATAATTTTTATACATTTACTATCAGTCAGTGAGAGAAGCGGAAAATTTAGGCCTAATCATGCGAAATATGATGGAAAGCAAATTAAACATCCGATAAGATATCATCTGATACAATAATATCCATGAGTGGCGTTTAGCAACAAGTTCTTACAGTATACGATACAAATACTTATACAGTATACGAAACTGTACAAGTCTTTGTACGAGGTTTAGCATTAATTATGTAGTTCGTAGTTTACATGAAATTCTCATATTTCAGAAATCATTCTCTCCAATCCCCTGCCCATCTATTTTTATGTATCGTATAGAGCAATCTCCGTGAAGCTTCCGTTTTGTCCTTTGTATAGATAGATGAAGCAGCTAGGAAGGGGTCTTAGCTGAGCGTCGATTGAAACCTCTTTTCACTTGTGCATGATGCGGCGGAGAAGGACGCGGCCTATTCGGAAAGCCCCCCAGGCTACGAACGCGTAGAAGCCCACTTTGACGGAGGTCTTCACCACAGAAGTTGATCTTTAATGTGAAACTCGTGTGATCAGAGGAAGGGATCATTGATTAGACCATCACACGCAACAAAAAAAAAGAATCCAACGCGCGGTTTTAAACGCTGCCATTGTCTCTCGTATTTGTAAGGAAACGCGAGCGCCCTACAATTTTTTGAGAAAGGGACCACGCTTTTCCAAACACGTGCAAAATAAGAGATTAGCCTAGAACCGAACCCGCGACCTGGCGATGCTCCAAATTCCTAAACTACCTAAAAACACTCTTTCTTGCACTATTATAGGTCCTCGTTTCTTTGCTTTTTTCCACTCATTAACGGCTCCGTGAAAATTATCCTACTAGTATAGTAAACTTGCCTCTATGAATCAAAAAAACATATTTGCTATCCAAAATGCGGTGATATCTGAGTAGACTGGTTCAACAACAAAATCAGTTCTAAGAATATTATGTGTAATCGGTCGACCTAACCAGTTTCCGTCAATACCTACCTAATTAGTTTCTGTCAATACCTACCAAATTAGTTTCCGTCAATACCTACCAAATTAGTTTCTGTCAATACCTACCAAATTAGTTTCCGTCAATACCTACCAAATTAGTTCCGTCAATACCTACCTAATTAGTTCTACTCAATCCCCGATTGAAATACATATTGTTTATAGTTCCGATGAAGATTTATCATTACTATTAGTTTCATTAAATTCGTAAACCTGCTCGCTGGAGGTAGCTCAAGGAGTTGCTGAATCCGGGCTTCATCGTGTCTATAAAAATTATCACTCTTAAAATAATCACTCTAAAAACACTCACTCTTATAAAAAAAATCTGGATGAACAATATTAGATTTTTTGTCATAATCGTCTAAGTTTTTTTTGACTCAACTCGAAAGTCCCACTCAAGGTTTTAATTAATAAAAAAAAGCTTTCAAATTATTAAAGCTCCAAAGTTTTCGAATTTAGCAGATTCGTTGATATGCAACCAAAAAAAAACTTGGTTAGAGTAATGAGCACCAGAAGGCACAAAGCCTTGATATACATACAGCTTAGCAAGAAATCGAATGGGACAATATTTGGTCAGTTGGTGTATTGGTAACGATCTTCAAGCCCGGATAGGCAACGGAGGTTCGGGCCCGGTCGAGTGCCATTTTTGCCCGTGCGAGTGATTTCTTATATACAGCAGGGTGTTTCTTAGCACCCGCAAAACTTTTCAAAATTTCAGAGCTCAACATTCAATTTTTCCAATGATTTGAACTTGCCCTAAGGAAAATCTGAGCAAAAAAGTTTTCCTAGCGCATAGATTTTAATATTTTTCTAGGTTTTTAGAAAGCGCATAGATTTTTTTACCCGCAGTGCGGCTCAGAGAAACCCTGATATACAGCCTAGCAGTTCAAGATCAGAAAGTCCCTAGAATAAGCTAGGTAAAAACAAACCCATCATTAAAGAACATGTTTTTTCTCCTTAAACTTGTAATATATCGTAATTGTACTCTCTCTGGGCATTTACTTATGAGCCCCCACCAACCAGAAGGCTCCTTACACTTGTAATATATCGTAATTGTACTCTCTCTGGGCACTTACTAATGAGCCCCCACCAACCAGAAGGCTCCTTACACTTGTAATATATCGTAATTGTACTCTCTCTGGGCACTTACTTATGAGCCCCCACCAACCAGAAGGCTCCTTACACTTGTAATATATCGTAATTGTACTCTCTCTGGGCACTTACTTATGAGCTCCCACCAACCAGAAGGCTCCTTACACTTGTAATATATCGTAATTGTACTCTCTCTGGGCACTTACTTATGAGCCCCCACCAACCAGAAGGCTCCTTACACTTGTAATATATCGTAATTGTACTCTCTCTGGGCACTTACTTATGAGCCCCCACCAACCAGAAGGCTCCTTACACTTGTAATATATCGTAATTGTACTCTCTCTGGGCACTTACTTATGAGCTCCCACCAACCAGAAGGCTCCTTACACTTGTAATATATCGTAATTGTACTCTCTCTGGGCACTTACTTATGAGCTCCCACCAACCAGAAGGCTCCTTACACTTGTAATATATCGTAATTGTACTCTCTCTGGGCACTTACTTATGAGCCCCCACCAACCAGAAGGCTCCTTACACTTGTAATATATCGTAATTGTACTCTCTCTGGGCACTTACTTATGAGCCCCCACCAACCAGAAGGCTCCTTACACTTGTAATATATCGTAATTGTACTCTCTCTGGGCACTTACTTATGAGCCCCCACCAACCAGAAGGCTCCTTACACTTGTAATATATCGTAATTGTACTCTCTCTGGGCACTTACTTATGAGCCCCCACCAACCAGAAGGCATAAAGTCTGTCTGAGCAGGGGCGAAACACACTTTTGTGTATTAAAGTGAAAAACAGTGAATGCCGTAAACTAAAATGTGCTGATCTTTTCATTCTCTTTGTTTCACAAAAAAAAGTAGAGTTGCTTAAATAAAGAGACACTATAGAGCAAGACATAGCTGATATCGGGCTCAAAGTATAAGCTGTCCGAACTGTTGGAAATCCCGAAAAACGACCGTTCTTCGAGCGGGAGAGTCTAGAATAATGAGAATACCTCCTTTTTCGCACTTTACCTATGACTTGCGTCTCATTACTCAAGACTCCCATGCTTTGAATTTTTTAGAGTGGCAGCGTGTTAAAATTTTCTACAACTGCAAATGACCTTGTTGAGATATGGCTAGAAACAGTGAACGCTTTCAATCATGTGAAGTGCTATTCTCACATTAAACCCCGCACTCCAGCGTGAATCAGGTATGAATTGTTTCACTGTATTATCAAAACATGACATGCGTACATTGTGTAGTGAACTTTATAATGCTTTCAATTGAGATAATAGAAAGAAGTGAAGAAAAAGTAAAGTACAGTAAGATGTTTATCGATCGATCAAGTCGAGTGGCCAACTTGAGTATGTCGTTGCCTCCCCCCTCCTTCTGTACATTCGACCAGTCAGCAACTATGCCCGGCATGTGACCGATTCCGACGACCGCGACCATTCGTAGATGCTGCACACCCGCGTCTTCTCCCGCCATCATGGTCGCCGTCGCTTTCGCCATCGCGTGGTTCTGCCGCCGAGAGTATTATCATTACTAAACAACAGGGGTGCGTCCGAAAAAACACAGTGGACCTCCGAAAGCGAGAAAAGATACCCGCAAGCAGCAAGCTGAATCATTTTTCTTGGAAGACAAGATAGTTTTTCTTCGAGAACGAATGTCAAGTGTCAAACGAATGTCAAATGAAACAGATACACACCAAAACTTGATACAGTTTGCCATCAAGCCCCACATTCCATCTTGCTACAATTCTCATGATCACCTTAAATGTTCAATTTTCTCAATCTCTCTCTGTTTTCTACGAATAATTACCAGGAGCTGCATGGTTTCACTGTTGTACTTAGAAGGAAGAGATCAATCAATAAATAAATAAATGATGAGAAGAGTAGATTTTAATGATGAGAAGAGGAACATGAATCATGAGCCGCAAGGCAGAAGTCATGTAGGCGTCCCTCTCCGAGACGAGAATCTCAGTAAGTTTGGGGAACTCTCCTGCAAAAAGAGCCATCCGACTTTTTTCAAAATTTTTTAATCCGTTGAACTCGATGAAGTTAAACTTTCCCTTTACAACTTTTCAACAACAAAAAAACCCTGTTACTGAGTTTCAAAAACCCGGCTTTTTATGATCATCATGTTATCCCCTCCATCTGTCCAAAAGTCCCATATGTAATATATCTTGTAAGTTAGAGAAAAATAGACGAGAGAGGTGGAAATCCCTTCTCACCAGCCATATCCTTGATGAGCTTTTCGAGGATGTCTGCCTCCTTGCACTTCTCCACCTCTTCCGGGGTGATCTCCATGCTATGCGATGCAAGTAGGTGATACAGGAACTTCAACCGCTGCCAGAAGGAGAGAGAACCGAAAGCCCGTTGGATCGTCGCCTGGCGCAAATAAAATTGTTTACTTTTAAAATGAAAAAAACTTTAGTTCAACGAGGCATAATGATAGTGTGTTCGACTATTGTAAAAAGAGTCCCGAATTCGACTCCCACCCCACGCAGATCCACTTAAACCAAGGGGGTTGAGAAATGTTGGTAGTGCTCATGCACGAATCTGACTCTCCCACTGCTGCTATTCACACTATCAGTGATCTAGCAGGCAGCCACTGGTTCTACCAGGAAAGGTCTGACCTACATCTCAGGGGAGCAATTCCCCTGCCGCGACGCGGGAACAAGCGCGAGAAAGATTACTAGAATTGCAAAAAACAATCTTATAATATATTTTCACCTCAATGGGTCTGTCGCCCAGGACAAAGTGACAGCCCGCTACTTTGTGCGCCGCCTCGTAGGCACACCGGAACTCGCCGCCTGGGGCCATGGAGAGCGTCCGAGTGACGTGCGCCGTCATCGATATCAGCAGAGTGTGCATAATTCCGTGAATGGCGCCTGCCTGTATAAAATCACACTTGGAGACGCAACATCGAGAAAAAATTAATGGCGAATACCCATTTCCGATCCTAATTGGCGGTGTGTATACCGTAATCGGCGTGTATACCGTAATTCTCATACCGTAATCGGCAAGCTTCTGTACTGAGCTCAATCAGGTGGTGAGTGATATTTAAAGGAAGACCGAAAATTCAAGGTAAAAAACTTTTAAATTATTTCACGGATACTCTAGTCTACGTACCTACTTTGGGACAAGGTATCAACTCTTTGAAATTAAAAACTGGTGAGGAGTACAGATAGTTAAATTTCCTCAAAATTTTTTTACATATTTTTCGTTAATACGCTCCCACCTCACTCTTCTATTTCCCCTATGTTTCGCCTTTCGGAAACCCTCCCGATCACCCTAAACTTGCTTTAAGTCCCGCCCCACCCCAGTATTAGCGTTGAACTCTAGACTTTTGAGAGCTGTAGCTTACTAATGTACAAAACCACGACAACAGGGCGGATATGTCTGGATGAATCGAGTATTCTCCACCTGTCTACACTGCCGCAAGACTTTGCTGAATGACATTTCTTGGGCGTCTTTCATGATTTCCTTCTCGTCCAAATGCAGAATTCCTATTCGTGACGGGCACAGCTCTACCATGACGATATCCGGCTGAACCTGTTCGATCAGTCTGCAAAATTCATGAACCATCCAAGAAAAGAAGAGCTACTCATCATCATAGACTCACCCGCCCAGAGAACGGTTGTTTTTGAGTTTTTCAAACAGCCCCGGTGACATATGAGCACAACTATCTTGACAGTCTTAGTCTTACCGTATATTGGCGGGTCCCTATTCCAAACTTCAGTGAATTCCTGTTTCAATTACAAGGACGCATTTTAAAATCAAAACTCTTTTGTCTCTCAATGAAATTTATACATTGCTCTCAGCGAGTTTTTCTTCACGCATACTACTGCTTCCCGCGATCCTCTTTTTATGGACGGATTATAAAAATCCATGTTGATTATTTTTCATAAGTGCTCTGCAAAAAAGTCATCATATTAAATTTTGGTTTCTATCACAATCTCTCGCATTCTTAACAAACAATCAATATCTCTTTTATTGTCAGCGTATATTCTCCTCATGCATCTTTTTGATCTCTCTTCGTAAAAAACAGGCCTACTGCGGTCTTTTCTGATAAAAACTTACTTAGTGACTTCCTGCTGGCTAGCTACTTACTTAGTGACTTCCTGCTGGCTAGCTACTTACTTAGTGACTTCCTGCTGGCTAGCTACTTACTTAGTGACTTCCTGCTGGCTAGCTACTTACTTAGTGACTTCCTGCTGGCTAGCTACTTACTTAGTGACTTCCTGCTGGCTAGCTACTTACTTAGTGACTTCCTGCTGGCTAGCTACTTACTTAGTGACTTCCTGCTGGCTAGCTACTTACTTAGTGACTTCCTGCTGGCTAGCTACTTACTTAGTGACTTCCTGCTGGCTAGCTACTTACTTAGTGACTTCCTGCTGGCTAGCTACTTACTTAGTGACTTCCTGCTGGCTAGCTCGGCTGAAATGCGCTGTTCCAACGAGGAAAATCTCTGCACGCTCCAGAATCTTCTCTGCTTCTCTAGAGTATGGCGTTCGAATAACTTCTCTCGGTACGGTCAGCCGGGTTACTGTAAATGAAGCTTTGTCAAATCATCTAGGTAAGGACAGCCTAGTTACTGTATTCGAGTTGAGTCGATTAAGCGGTTTTTACAAATAGGTCGGTCAACTTGAACAATAATCTTTCTCAGTCTGAAAACGAAAAACCCTCGATGAATAATTTCATAGTTTCTTATTTCAAATGATATCTCTTTTTCTTAAAATTAACTTTCGCAAAATCAGTGAGCTTCTCCCGGTCACTTCCAATGTAGTCGTCATTTCGCTGGAATTTTCGGTTAAACTTTACTTTGCCCCCATTAGCCCACCCCCCAACGGACATTTTTTGTGGGGGTTTAAGTAAAATATATAAATTTGAGAAGTGGGGGGAGAGAAAGTAATCTTTCAATAATTTACAAAAGACCCCTACAAAAAATGGGTGACGTAAAGACCCCACAAGACAATCTTTTACATTAGCCCCCACCGAGCACGAGTTATAAAGATAAAAGTTTGTACTTTAAGAGCACGTCGCAGAACTGTGTTTTCAACGCCCCCGCCTCCCCCCCACAAAAGCCCCTCGCGGAATTGCATTCAACTCCCCCCCCCCCGCTAATAAAATCCAATCAATTTTAATATTTTTTTTTGCATATGCTGATGCAGCATCCTATATCTACTGGGTTAAGAAGTGGGGAGCTAAAGCATAACAGAACTTTTGGAGTGCAGTTTGCCCCATGTGAGAGGCTGAGGTAAAATTTAACCTAATTCTCTGTCTGAATTGAATTCTCTTATGAACGTATAATAAAAGCAAGATTCAAAAATGATAATTTTGTGTGTATTCTAAAATATTAAAGCACAGTGACTTTTTGTAACAAAATCTTTGTATTCAATGTATATTTCTAGTTTTATCTCCGAAAACAAAGCAAATTTATCTGAAGGTGAAGATATTAACCAGTGTCAGGCAGTTTGCCCATTTCCGCAATCGGAGCATTCAATCGATACCCATCCACCATGCGACCGTTTGGACTCGGGGAATAGTCTGAGCATGAATTTGAGAATCTCGACCCGCCATCTCCGTCCAACTGGAAGAACTACGAGAGGGTATTGAGAAAGCTACCGAAACTTTGTTTTCAAATTTTAATCAGTCTTACTTTCCCTTGAACTTTAAGTCATTCTTCGCTTCTTTTTCTGGTCAAATTCAAAGCTATATAAAGGTTACACAAGGATCGCTCGCTGTTCTGTAGAGTGAGAGTTTGAAATTATGAAAAGGGATGAATCTTTTTCCGATCCCGCACGGTGGACCAGCTTTTTTCCGTGCGATAGTATAATCAATGAGAAGAGAGTTATAGGTGAAAAGGCAGAGAATTTGATCTTCTCGTTCCCCGCTCAAAGAACCCTTCTTTTTTAACTGAACAGTACAGGAGGTCAATTCTTCGCCTAACCCGGTTTTTTTCAACAAAAAAACCTTATTGTTTTTCTCAATGTCCTGCAATTGTCAAATGGTCAGCTTGCAAAACTAGGTTTTCAACGGTTTCGCAATTCTGGTTTGAATTTTTCACTTATTTGTTTAAAATGTAAACGATCTCTTTCTTCTTAACCAAACTTGTTCATCATGCATAGTCAAACTGCCAACTGGTAAAAAAAAATTATAGGCAACCGACCTACCGACCCTCTTCCTCACTAGAAATGAATGTATCAGAGTTTTCTCAGCTAAAATTAAAATCAAAAACTTTATTACTCTACATAAATAGAACGTTTCATTATCGATTGCTCACCCTCAACCAGTTTCGTCAGTTCAAAAGTGAAACTTCTAACCTGCTTAAGCGATCGACCTATTGAAAAATCAATACATATTTTACTTATATCATCATGCCACCGGCGCATAGCGCATAGATTCACGTTTCCTCTCTTGAACGAATTATAGCAAACCCCATAGCTCACCAAACTTGCTGAATTTCTCCCGGTCCCCCGCCTAATCTTCGAGAAAGAAATTTTGTATTTAGCTCTAGTCACTAAAAACCAGCTTACTCTCTTCGCGTTTGTGTGATGCTTTGAAAATGCCCTACAAAGGCTAGGTACAAACTTTGTGTTCATAATGACCGCCTTTTGACATGTTCAACGAATTTTAATAACGGCCGGATAAACAATTGGGCAAAATCGGGAAAAATTCTTGTTAAGTCGCCCGGTCGCCCGCCCGAAAACATATTTTCCAGCAAATTATGGCAAACCCAATTCCTGATCACCAAAAATCTTCTCTGACCTGGGCATTTTTGCTTTCATCAGCGATGGCATCTTCTACGTCCTGCATTGTCACGTGCTCTTCAAAGTTAGATGACGAATCCGCCATACTCACCTTCAAACACTCTCAAGGTTACGGTGGATTCTGATATACCGGAAACCAGGCTGCTTCTTACCTACCGCCAAAGAAGCGTGAAGACCAAAACAACTATTATGAGGGAACTGCATACTTCCGAGGGATATCTGAATCTTAGAGAGATAGAGATAGAGATAGAGATAGAGAGAGAGAGAAGAAAGAGAGAGAAAAAGAGAGAGAAGAGAGAGAAAAAGAGAGAAAAAAAGAGAGAGAGAGTCTCGAAGAGAGGAGTAGCAGACTAACCACACTCTGGCTTTGCAAGTCTCCCCGGGTGATGAGTTTCATTGAAAAGATGTCTTCCTCTGTCAACTGCCCATCTCTCGGTTGTGCTGCTTCCTGAGCTGCGATTTCCTCTACTTCGACCTGAGGTGAAATAAAGCTTAAGATCTTCCGAAGGGAACGAATTCCCTCGGCCCCCGCCCTGACCTCCCAATTTTTCTTAGTAAACCTCTCTTTACCAGCGACTTAAACCCAAATCCCTCATTTTTTTAGCTCCTTCTCGCTCAGTATTTTTCGCTAGAATCAAATTACTGTATAATTGGTGAAAAAATGCCCCTTCCCCACTGAAAACTTTTTCTTCAGCTCGCTTTCTTCGGAATAACTTGATAGATATTTACAGAAGTTCTCATAAATTTTCAATTAAAACAAAAAATCAGACTAAAAAAGGGTTTCAGAACTCAAAATTATGAGAATGGTACCCACCACTACTGGCGATTGCTTCATTGGTTCATCTGACATTTGCGACGACGCCATCGATCGGAAAACAGAATCCACTTAATCTATGTAATTCGATATACTGACCGTTTCTCAACAAATATGCGTAGTAAACACGAAGGTATATGGTGTTTATCAATTTTTAACAGATGTTTACTCCTGGGTATTCATAGAAAACTAATGGAGCGATACAATTCAACTTTTCACTTTGTCAAAGTAATCTCTGCAAAGTGATCTCGTTGAATGCTCAAAATGTCTCACCACGAATTGCCGTGAGAAGGAAAATGATCTACGATAATTTTATATTCATATAAAACTACGACCAACAGTAAAAGTTCTTTTATAATAAAATATATCTATTTTTATATCGTAGTCTATTTTATCGTAGTCTATTTTCCTTCTCGCGGCAATTCGTGGTGAGACATTGGAGCGTATAACGAGATTACTTTGCAGAGATTACTTTGACAAAGTGAACAGTTGAATTCTAACGCTCCATAAGACTGTTGAGAATCGATCGATCTTCAAGCGAGGAAGTCTAGAATAATAAGATGCTTTCTCTATTCTTCCATTCATTTGTAGCTTAATTCCAGAGTTTTTTCTAGTGTGCAAAAAAGGTTCAGACGCCCACCGAAGGTGGAAAATTTTTTTTGCACATACGAGTCCCACTTTGTGATGAATAAAAAAAAGCGGCCCGCGAATTTTTTTTTGTTTTACGTAAGGGTCCCCTTTATGATTTGGAACAGAGGCCCGCCAACAGAAGGTCTGAAAATACTTTTTAACCCCTGCTTGATTCTCATTATTTTGGAGAAACCCAAGCCCCCCCCCCCTTCTGCTTGAATGTCGGCTCCTTTTTAAACTTTTCAATGACTGCAAGGGATCTTTTTTGAGCCATGTAGCTAAATTACGAATCATAGTAGGAAGTTAGAAGAATTCACTAGATGTTGAACTCAATTGAAATCTTTTAGACCTAATGCTGAACTCTTCATATTATAGATCTTTCATAATAACCATTTCGGACCCTTCTCTCTTTGCTTTTTTTAAAAGTATTAACGATGTTCCAGGTACATCTAAATTACAATGCACAAACAAACAGAAGTTTAAATTTTAAAGTAGTTTATTGTTCTGCGCAGAGTGCCAATTTGGACATGCATACAAAACATATGACGATTAACAACAACTATAATTCAATACTTATTTAGGACGAATGAATTTACTTCAGTCGGTAGGCCTCTTGGTCTTTTTTTTCTCGGATGAACAAAAACCAACAAAAAAAAAACTTCACGTAAGAAAGGTAAAAGTATTTTGTATGAATAAGTCGATGAAGTACTATACTCTTACTGTATGCTCTCAATAAACCGGGCTTTCTCTGTCAAAACATAGCAAAAATATGAAACTAGGAACTGCAAACAGGGTGTTTCTCTGACCCGCACTGCGGGTACAAAATCTATGCGCTCTTCGAACCCCTCAAAGACATTGAAATTTATGCGCTTGGAAAAATTTTTCTCGGATTTTACGTAGTAAAATTCCAAATCATTGGAAATATGGAATGTTTAACTCTGAAATTTTAAAAATCTATGCGCTCGTAAAAAGTTGTGCGGGCTCTAAGAAACACCCTGACTGCAAATCACGCACCCGACGGAATAGCGCATATTCAACTTGATTATATACGAGCCGCCCAATTTGGGTTTACATGTATCCGCCGCTCAAAGTTTGGAGGAAAAAAGACGAGGGGATGAAGGAAAAGGGTAAGAATAGAGAGGGAGTTTTTTGTCAATAGTACGTGTACATTTATCCGCCGACGGGACCGATCCGGTCACTATTTAACCCCTGATTATATACAGCAATTGTAAACAGTTCAATCCATGTTTTTTCTTTATTTCTGGCTTCTGTTCTGATTGTGAGAAGATGTAAGCATAAAAAGGGTCTGAGCCTAGCTGCACCAGCAGAGACCCAGGAAACTGCCATTGATCCCACCAGATTGAATTTAATGGGTATCTGATTGCATCTCACTCCATTACCAACAAGTTCCATCGGTTCTCGAGGTGAAAGCGGCGCGCCATCGATGAATTCGGCGGAGTTTCTTTGGTTTGAAGATTTATCTGCAAAGAAGTCATTAAACAATAACCAGGGGTTAAATGGTTACCGGACCAGCTATGTTGGCGCATGCATGTTCGCGCCGACAATGATCTACATCCTCTTCTTCTTCCGTTCTGTTTCACTTTTTCTCTACTTCTCTTTTTGCTCTTTTGCCTTTCCCCGTTCTTTTTTCCACTCGCTCGGCGCGTACAAACATGACTTAGACCGGCCTCATTTAACGCCTGACAATAACCAAGACCTTCGAATCGATAATCCCCGTATCCTCAATCGATAATCCCCGTATCCTCAATCGATAATCCCCGTATCCTCAATCGATAATCCCCGTATCCTCAATCGATAATCCCCGTATCCTCAATCGATAATCCCCGTATCCTCAATCGATAATCCCCGTATCCTCAATCGATAATCCCCGTATCCTCAATCGATAATCCCCGTATCCTCAATCGATAATCCCCGTATCCTCATTCTAGGCCCACAATAGCTCTACAAAAGTCACTTGAAGCTATTGAAAATTTTTGAAAAATTCCCGCTTTACAAGCGGGCGGTTTAGAATAATGAGAAGCGAGCAAATGAAAAAGCGCATAGAAAACAAAGCTTTTAACAATACTAGACTATTTCAAAGAATGGACGTTCTTCGAAATTCTCAACATTTCTGGTGAAGGTTACATAAATAAGTGATACGAATATTTAGAAAATCTTTTTTTAACTGAATTTTTGAAATACAATCTGAGGAATATCATGATCTACTTCTTCTCGGATAATTCTTATAAGCCGAAAAGCACGATTCTCTCACTCGAAAAACCACACGATCAGAAAATTCTTAAAGCTTTTTAAGGAGCGTTTAGATTTCCCCGCAGAAATTCACTGAATCATTGTGACATATGATTATACAAATAATTTTGCAGGCACACATACCTTTCTAAGGTACCTTTTTCTATTAAAAAATAATTTTAGCCTCAGAGGATTCAAGAAAATTGCAGAGGAACTTCTCATTTATAGTCACCACTTTTTCATGTATACAAATTTTTTTCAGAAAGACATTTTGAAAAATTCAGAAATCAGACATTTTGTCACAAATTCAGAAATCAGACACTTCAGACATTTTAAAAATTCAGAAAAAGGGTGGTCAGATAAGTTGGAAGTGCTACATTTAGATAAAGGGCAGAGATAAAAAACTTTGCATCCCCCTAGAATTTTTGAAAAGAAACTTTTTTGTTTCGGAAAGTATAACGTAGCTTTCAAATCCAACTAAATCAGTGTGAAAACTTTGACCGAACCTCACATGGCCTCGGGTCGGTTGAAATTCCTTGGTCCTCCCCTCTTAAATCTGCGCATGCGCTCAGTCTGCATAGAAGCTCTCCTCCTGTCATCTTCCCTCTCCAATGCCTTCATGTGCTCCTTCTCCGCCCACAACTTCTGCATCATATAAGCATCTCCATCCAACATGGGTACTTCGACCTCCTTTATTTCCGCCTTATCCAAATGCTCCTTCACTTCTACATCTTGAGTGAACCCGGTGAAAAAAGTCACTCTTCGTTTGGGAACAGCTGCTCCATCACCTGTTTCTAGCCTGAGAACGGCATCATCACGCTCATCAACGACCTCTTTGATGGCGTCCATAGTCTCCGCCACTCGGTCCAATCTCTCCGGATTCGGAAAATGTCTGGACTGCTTGACGTAAGCAGCGCGCATTGTTCGAAGCATATCGCGCTCTCTGAGACACACAAACCATAGGCGATGGAGGTCAGCATTGCTCTTCAGTCGGAGCTCATCGGCAGTCCACGAGCGTCCGGGCCGCTTCTTCGGTCGTAGTTCAGTGAGCGACCAGTTGGCCGAGTCGTCGAACAGCACTGCCATAGCACCAAGATTTTTGGTGGTGGGTGTGAGTGGAACAGAAGGACTTGGGACAGTCACACTAGAGGAAGCATTCGACGAAGCGGCACGCCATGAAACAATACGCAAACAACGGACTATCATTTCGATCAGCTCAAACTAGAATCAGAGCAGTTTGCACGCAAAAACGGCATTTACGGAAAAACGTATTTTCCAAAAAGCGTGTTTGAAAAATGCACTACTCGCACCAAATACAAAACTCAAAAAGTGTTTATGACTACACTTTCTGCTCACAACTACTATGACTAATTTTTTTCTCAGGCCAATTTCATTCCACACAGCTTTAGATTTTTTTATTTATGAAATTCGCCATCCCTTTCAGTCGTTCTTAAGTCACTTGAAGCAAATCATTCGAAAGCTTCGTGAAAGAATCTTGGCATGAAAAAAATTGAAAATTAAATTTAGGCTCTTGTCCGCGTTTAAAGCCAATTTTTCGTTTAGTATTCCAATGTCTGCAAGACAAGACGCAGGGTATGCCTTCCCATCAGGGAAGAAGAACCGAATTTTTTTAACATGTCATTTTGATCATTTTGAGCATCACGAACTGCAGTTCTTGAAAATCAAAAAACATTTTTATATTAAAAAAACGCTTAGGCTTAGTAAAAGTTCACGCTAACGAGGCCGTACGGCTTAGGCTAACGAGTTCTTTAAAAAAAATTAGTGTTAAAAAAGCATCGTGCCAATGTCTGCAAGATAAGACGCAGGGTATGCCCATAAGAGGCCGTATGCATGGAGTAATTTAAAAGTATTATGAGCTTGGATTATCAGTTATCCAACTTTATTTGAATAATCCGGTATGCATGGAAGCTATAATACTTTTGGATTACTGATAATCCGACGAAACCAGTAACCCTACTCCGGAGGTAGTTTATTGAATAATCCAAAAAGATAATCGAACGATAATTATAGTGTTTAGAGTGCATTCAGTATTCGGAAGTTATAGTGTTTAGAGTGCATTTTATTGCATTTTAGTGTGCATTTTGATGCATACGCTTTTCTTTCCGCGTCCTTTTCGACAATAATCCAAGTTTAAGTAATCTGACATCCATGCATACCGATTTCCATAATCCAAAAAATTTTAACTTTTTTGGATTTTGTAATCCTTGGATTATAAAAATACAGGTTATTATAAACTGTTTTCCATGCATACGGCCTAAGGGGACAAGAGCCGGAAATTAATACAGTAATTGTGAGCAGATTGTATAGTCATAAACACTTTACTTACGATTTTGTGTGGGGTGCGAGTAGTGCATTTTTCAAAAACGCTTTTTGGAAAATACGCTTTTCGGTAATTGCTCGCAAAAACACTCTTTCACTAAAAGTTTGTCTTTTTTCAATGCACTAGCCTTGTTTTCAAATCATAATTTTCGTTTTAAGATTTTCAAATTTTCAACTTTTTTCAAAAGTTTTTGCAACAATAATTTTAGTTATAGATTTTATTCTACTCAGAGCATAACTTGGTTAGAGCCAGCTATCTCCAACTTGAATCGGTGTTTGGTAATAATTGAGTGGTTATTAGTTTTCCTGATCATTTCTGACTCTTCCTAAGTAAAATTAAGAATTTAATTGGTTTCTAATGTTGTTGTAAATTAGACTTTACGTATTATTCAACTCTTACAACAATAGAATAAATTGCTTCAAAGAATACAGTTATTTAACATAAAAAGTTTTAGCATGATTGTTCCAAGGAAAACACAAAAATTTTAAGTTTTTGATTGATGAACTTACCACTAAGTGAGGGCTCTACATTAAATTGGGCAATAGATGAATGGAGATAATTATTTTTCTAAGCTTGAAGAGTAACTTGGGAATTATTAACAAGTTTCGAAATGAATTTCTATTACAATTTTTGCGTTTAAGCGTTCAGTATTGATTAGCTATTTATTGAAAAACATTTTACCTCAGAAATTTTTTCATAGTTACGATAGTTTAAAAGAGAATCTTCTACTAAAACAAGCGAAGTCTAAAATTCTGTGAGCCTAAGTTCTAGAGTCGTATTAATAAGTTATATTTATATAATAATAAAAAAGTCATTCTTTTTTATAAAAGACTTGCCATTTTCTATTAATTTTTGTGAGCAAAACTTGAAAGATCAAACTCAAGACCCAAAAGAGAAAAAATTCTTTGATTAGTTGACAGTTTAATGTTTTGATTACAATGATTCAGAAAAAAACAACAAATTCTTTCAGATACCAGGTACTATTGCGGGAATTGCAACTCGCTCTACATGAACAGAGACGCCCATTACAACTGCCCTATGAGGTGCTCTCTCTGCACCCATCCGCGCATCGAAGAGTGTATTGGCCAGCTGCATAGAGAATGTATTGGCCAGCTGCATAGAGAATGCGCTCGTTGTCGATTTGTCTTCAACAACGAGGACTGTTTCAAACGTCATTTGAAGGAAGGAGTGCAAGGCGGTGCATCACGCTGTGAGCGTGTTCAAATCTGTGAGACGTGCAATCAGGTTATTCAATTTACTTGACTTGTTCACCTTGGTAAAAGAGTTACTACATTTTTTTGAAGTTGTTCAACGAAGGACGGACAGGGCGAGCTCACGTATGCGGCATGTCATTTTGCCCTTGATGCAAGACGGATATGCCTAAAGACCATCCAACATGCTTCGTTACGCCAGCGAGCCCCATCTCCTCCAGATTTCTACTCAGGACTATCGCCTTCGATATTGAGGTTTTAAACTAGCTCTCTCTTACTAGCTCTCTCAAAACTAGCTCTCAACGAATCATTTGTTCACTCGGCAGTCGTGAGCGAGAATGGCAGAAACGTTCATAAGCCGAACGTCATCATTGCCATTCGCTCGTGCAGTGCCTATCAGCACACCACGCCAGAGTCTCTTGAGTCTCAAGAATCGTGTAACCAATGCGGAGGGCGTCGTGTCCATGTATGGCATGGTTTAGATGGACACCACAGAGACCTGGTCCTCGAGTTCGTCCAGTGGCTGAACTTGAAGGAAAACCGTAACGCAACGGTTCTCGCGCATAACCTGAAGGGGTAAGCCAACTTTCTTACTCTCTTGACATCATATATTTCTTTCGTTTTCTCTCTCTTCAATCATGTATTGCTTGAGGTATTACGGCCAATTTCTGCTGAGAACCATGATGTCGAGCGAGGATGTCCCGAGTAAGATGATTCTCTCGGGACTAAAGCTCGTGCATATGGCCAACAAGAGCGTGTGTCGACACGCTAAACTTCCTGCAGATGCCACTCGCGTCGTTCCCCAAAGCATTTGGAATACCGGAGCTAAATAAAGGTTTGTTGTATTCTCTTTCAAGTAGTTTCATACAATTTCTTCGCTTCGTATGCATAACCCGTCACGACAACAAAAATTTTTTTTCCGCGCCGTAACCCGTCACGACAACAAAAATTTTTTTTCCGCGCCGTAACCCGTCACGACAACAAAAAATTTTTTTTGCGCAGTTTTCTCGTTTTAAAACTTCAAAACTCATTTCATTCATGCGCTCAAACGTGCTATGCCTTTCGGAGGTATTTATCTACACATTCCAAGTGAGTTTAAGAATCCAAAAACATTCTCCGCTCTACATGCGTGTCCGCGCCTTGACGTGTTTAGAAATTATTTGGAAGTTGTCATTTTTACACCCAGATGAACTTGTGAAGTGCACAAGATGTTGTTTTTTGTGAAGTGCACAAGACTTTTTATCGTTTTTTTTTTTAATTTGTCATCGAAACAATATTTATTTAACCAATCTCATTTAGACAAAGTTTTATTGATAAATTCCATTGAGTTGCAGGTTCTGATGAAGTCTTCAATGACTGCTGTATAGCTGCGACGGGTTTTTTTGTCTTTTTTTCTTGGCGGATACATGTAAACCAGATTTGACGGGCCCTATTTAACCCCTGGTCACGCGTTGATATCTCTTCTTCAGAAGAAGAAGTTGAACGCTGTGTTTGACAAAAGGGTTATCGTCTGGGGGACGTACAACACAATCCCATATGGATATGAGGAATGATGTAGATTTATCTAAATGAACTGTTGAAATTAGATTTTTTTTTATTACTCGCTTTGCTTTTTTTCTCCAATTAATAAAAGACTAAGCTATTTAGTTCATTTTCGTCTATTGTTTGTTTCGTTTAGTCTTTGAGATGATAAAATGTTGTTGCTAATCATTGTGTTCTTTGTTCTACAAAGGCGAAAGAATGGTTCCATGACACCTTGCAGAGCGACACCTTGCAGAGCGACACCTTGCACCGCGCACTTTGCAGAGCGACACCTTGCAGAGCGACACCTTGCACCGGACACTTTGCAGAGCGACACCTTGCAGAGTGACTTTCTTGGCCTTTAACAAAGTGTCCAACCCTACGGCCTGGCTTTAACAAAGTGTACACCCTACGGCCTGGCTCAATTAATTAGTATTCTTTTTTCTTTCTCTTTTTTATTTTTTTTCTCTTTCTTTTTTCTTACTTGTTCTCTCTTTCTTCTTTTTTCTCTTCTTTTTCTTCTCTTTCCTTTCTTTTCCTTTTTTGAAAAATTATCTTTATAAATTTTGGGGAAAGAAAGGGGGGAGGGGGAGAGGGGGTTTACCTAAGCAGGGAAGGGGAGGGGGGCCCTAAAGGGGGAAGGGGGAGGAAGAGGGCCTCTACCTAAGCAAAGGGGAGGTGGGGGGCCCTAGAGGGGAGAGGGGGAAGGGGGGGCCCTAAAGGGGGAGAAGGGGGAGCCCTAAGGAGAAAGAGGGGGGGGGAGGGAGTTTTCATGAATAAAATCTCTTCCTGATAAAAAAATCTTTGGACGGCTAAAGTAGATTAAAGCCAATTTTTTACTAAGCCTAAGCGATTTTTAATGTAAAAATAATTTTCTGATGTAAAAATGAAAATTTATAAAGATACTTCATTTTAAAAAGGAAAAGAAAAGTAAGAGAAAGAAAGAAAGAAAGTAAGAGAACAAGTAAGAAAAAAGAAAGGAGAAAAAAACAAAAAAGAGAAAGAAAAAAGAATACTAATTAATTGAGCCAGGCCGTAGGGTGTACACTTTGTTAAAGGCTCTGGAAGGTGTCGCTCTGCAAGGTGTCGCTCTGCAAAGTGTCGTGTTACCCGAAAGAATACATGACGTATTCTTTACCGCAAGAGTGCAAGTTGCGAGAGCAAGAGATGGATTCCTTCCAAGATCGTATCTATAGATACGCGGGTATGAAAACAATGATTATTGGAAACACGTGATAAAAATGTCTAATAAAAGATTCATAAATACACATCGGAGGAGAGTGTATAAAAAGTGTGTCTTTCTGAGAGAGAAAGCATAGAATAGTAAAGAGAAAAACGCTAGAGAGCGTAAAAGAAAATAGCATGTAATATTGAGAGACGCAGATGAAAGCATCATGGATGGTTTACAGAAAATTATGTTTTTTTCAGAGATTCAGAGAAAAAACTTCTGATAGAGTATAAATAGAGAGTGAAAAGAGAAATAGTGTGTAATTGCGAGAGAAAGAGAAAGAGAGAAGAAAGAGAAAAAGTGTGTAAATAGGAGAGAAGGAAAGAGAAATAGGGAAGGAGAATTGCTGTGTATTTGTGAGAGAGAAAGAGAGATAATGATCATTTAGAGTGATTCTTTGCAGTCAGAGAAAAAGTCTCTTGATGTGACACGCCCCTTTAAATCAGTCGATAAAAATCGGTCACAGACGCATCCACTTCACACAGAGTTCCGAATCACAACTAGTCTTATGAATAAAGTGACTTACAAATGCATTTTTCCCCGAGAAATTAGGCTGCTGCCTACATGTGAAGAAATGTAGCGCTTGAGCTTTAAAAATTTTCTTAGATTGTTCTTCTAAACAATTTCAAAAAATAAAGATATTCGATTTGTTTATTCCATTCTTTGACGTCAACATAAAACTTTTAAAAAAGCGTCCAGAAATTTTGAAACCAAAAGTGAAAGATATACATGAAGTTGTTCTCGTGATTTATTGTGGCGATCGGCAAGCGATCAAAAGTGCCCGGTGAGATCAACAACAAATAGGCGCAAGAAATTAGCGGTTCCTTTGGCACTTCCTTTAGAATTAATTTCAACGAATCGTTCAATAGGAGTGAAGTACCTAAGAAATGGCGTCAATCAATAGTCACTCCTGTGAGGAAAGCCCCCGTTTTCTGTTCCCAATAACTACCGTCCCATCTCTATTACATCTTTCTTTTGCCGTGTTTATGAGAAAAATGCTTGCCAATTACATTTGCTCCTGAAGCAAAATTTTGGATAACTAATAAACAGAATGCACGCTTATTTTTGTTCCTAAGCTTAGAGCCTTAACACGACACCTTGCAGAGCGACACCTTGCACCGGACACTTTGCAGAGCGACACCTTGCAGAGCCTTTAACAAAGTGTACACCCTACGGTCTGGCTCAATTAATTAGTATTCTTTTTTCTTTCTCTTTTATATTTTTTTTCTCTTTCTTTTTTCTTACTTGTTCTCTTACTTTCTTTTTTCTTTCTCTTACTTTTCTTTTCCTTTTTTAAAAAAAATTATCTTTATAAATTTTTATTTTTACATGAGAAAATTATTTTTACATTAAAAAACGCTTAGGCTTAGT
>OZ057405.1:12902056-12929018 GCA_964056735.1 Allodiplogaster pararmata
ATAGAATCTAATCGGTAAGCTGACTAAGGTGACACTGAATTTCTCTTGTCCATTAGAGACTCTAATCGGTAAGCTGACTAAGGTGACACTGAATTTCTCTTGTCCATTAGAGACTCTAATCGGTAAGCTGACTAAGGTGACACTGAATTTCTCTTGTCCATTAGAGACTCTAATCGGTAAGCTGACTAAGGTGACACTGAATTTCTCTTGTCCATTAGAGACTCTAATCGGTAAGCTGACTAAGGTGACACTGAATTTCTCTTGTCCATTAGAGACTCTAATCGGTAAGCTGACTAAGGTGACACTGAATTTCTCTTGTCCATTAGAGACTCTAATCGGTAAGCTGACTAAGGTGACACTGAATTTCTCTTGTCCATTAGAGACTCTAATCGGTAAGCTGACTAAGGTGACACTGAATTTCTCTTGTCCATTAGAGACTCTAATCGGTAAGCTGACTAAGGTGACACTGAATTTCTCTTGTCCATTAGAGACTCTAATCGGTAAGCTGACTAAGGTGACACTGAATTTCTCTTGTCCATTAGAGACTCTAATCGGTAAGCTGACTAAGGTGACACTGAATTTCTCTTGTCCATTAGAGACTCTAATCGGTAAGCTGACTAAGGTGACACTGAATTTCTCTTGTCCATTAGAGACTCTAATCGGTAAGCTGACTAAGGTGACACTGAATTTCTCTTGTCCATTAGAGACTCTAATCGGTAAGCTGACTAAGGTGACACTGAATTTCTCTTGTCCATTAGAGACTCTAATCGGTAAGCTGACTAAGGTGACACTGAATTTCTCTTGTCCATTAGAGACTCTAATCGGTAAGCTGACTAAGGTGACACTGAATTTCTCTTGTCCATTAGAGACTCTAATCGGTAAGCTGACTAAGGTGACACTGAATTTCTCTTGTCCATTAGAGACTCTAATCGGTAAGCTGACTAAGGTGACACTGAATTTCTCTTGTCCATTAGAGACTCTAATCGGTAAGCTGACTAAGGTGACACTGAATTTCTCTTGTCCATTAGAGACTCTAATCGGTAAGCTGACTAAGGTGACACTGAATTTCTCTTGTCCATTAGAGACTCTAATCGGTAAGCTGACTAAGGTGACACTGAATTTCTCTTGTCCATTAGAGACTCTAATCGGTAAGCTGACTAAGGTGACACTGAATTTCTCTTGTCCATTAGAGACTCTAATCGGTAAGCTGACTAAGGTGACACTGAATTTCTCTTGTCCATTAGAGACTCTAATCGGTAAGCTGACTAAGGTGACACTGAATTTCTCTTGTCCATTAGAGACTCTAATCGGTAAGCTGACTAAGGTGACACTGAATTTCTCTTGTCCATTAGAGACTCTAATCGGTAAGCTGACTAAGGTGACACTGAATTTCTCTTGTCCATTAGAGACTCTAATCGGTAAGCTGACTAAGGTGACACTGAATTTCTCTTGTCCATTAGAGACTCTAATCGGTAAGCTGACTAAGGTGACACTGAATTTCTCTTGTCCATTAGAGACTCTAATCGGTAAGCTGACTAAGGTGACACTGAATTTCTCTTGTCCATTAGAGACTCTAATCGGTAAGCTGACTAAGGTGACACTGAATTTCTCTTGTCCATTAGAGACTCTAATCGGTAAGCTGACTAAGGTGACACTGAATTTCTCTTGTCCATTAGAGACTCTAATCGGTAAGCTGACTAAGGTGACACTGAATTTCTCTTGTCCATTAGAGACTCTAATCGGTAAGCTGACTAAGGTGACACTGAATTTCTCTTGTCCATTAGAGACTCTAATCGGTAAGCTGACTAAGGTGACACTGAATTTCTCTTGTCCATTAGAGACTCTAATCGGTAAGCTGACTAAGGTGACACTGAATTTCTCTTGTCCATTAGAGACTCTAATCGGTAAGCTGACTAAGGTGACACTGAATTTCTCTTGTCCATTAGAGACTCTAATCGGTAAGCTGACTAAGGTGACACTGAATTTCTCTTGTCCATTAGAGACTCTAATCGGTAAGCTGACTAAGGTGACACTGAATTTCTCTTGTCCATTAGAGACTCTAATCGGTAAGCTGACTAAGGTGACACTGAATTTCTCTTGTCCATTAGAGACTCTAATCGGTAAGCTGACTAAGGTGACACTGAATTTCTCTTGTCCATTAGAGACTCTAATCGGTAAGCTGACTAAGGTGACACTGAATTTCTCTTGTCCATTAGAGACTCTAATCGGTAAGCTGACTAAGGTGACACTGAATTTCTCTTGTCCATTAGAGACTCTAATCGGTAAGCTGACTAAGGTGACACTGAATTTCTCTTGTCCATTAGAGACTCTAATCGGTAAGCTGACTAAGGTGACACTGAATTTCTCTTGTCCATTAGAGACTCTAATCGGTAAGCTGACTAAGGTGACACTGAATTTCTCTTGTCCATTAGAGACTCTAATCGGTAAGCTGACTAAGGTGACACTGAATTTCTCTTGTCCATTAGAGACTCTAATCGGTAAGCTGACTAAGGTGACACTGAATTTCTCTTGTCCATTAGAGACTCTAATCGGTAAGCTGACTAAGGTGACACTGAATTTCTCTTGTCCATTAGAGACTCTAATCGGTAAGCTGACTAAGGTGACACTGAATTTCTCTTGTCCATTAGAGACTCTAATCGGTAAGCTGACTAAGGTGACACTGAATTTCTCTTGTCCATTAGAGACTCTAATCGGTAAGCTGACTAAGGTGACACTGAATTTCTCTTGTCCATTAGAGACTCTAATCGGTAAGCTGACTAAGGTGACACTGAATTTCTCTTGTCCATTAGAGACTCTAATCGGTAAGCTGACTAAGGTGACACTGAATTTCTCTTGTCCATTAGAGACTCTAATCGGTAAGCTGACTAAGGTGACACTGAATTTCTCTTGTCCATTAGAGACTCTAATCGGTAAGCTGACTAAGGTGACACTGAATTTCTCTTGTCCATTAGAGACTCTAATCGGTAAGCTGACTAAGGTGACACTGAATTTCTCTTGTCCATTAGAGACTCTAATCGGTAAGCTGACTAAGGTGACACTGAATTTCTCTTGTCCATTAGAGACTCTAATCGGTAAGCTGACTAAGGTGACACTGAATTTCTCTTGTCCATTAGAGACTCTAATCGGTAAGCTGACTAAGGTGACACTGAATTTCTCTTGTCCATTAGAGACTCTAATCGGTAAGCTGACTAAGGTGACACTGAATTTCTCTTGTCCATTAGAGACTCTAATCGGTAAGCTGACTAAGGTGACACTGAATTTCTCTTGTCCATTAGAGACTCTAATCGGTAAGCTGACTAAGGTGACACTGAATTTCTCTTGTCCATTAGAGACTCTAATCGGTAAGCTGACTAAGGTGACACTGAATTTCTCTTGTCCATTAGAGACTCTAATCGGTAAGCTGACTAAGGTGACACTGAATTTCTCTTGTCCATTAGAGACTCTAATCGGTAAGCTGACTAAGGTGACACTGAATTTCTCTTGTCCATTAGAGACTCTAATCGGTAAGCTGACTAAGGTGACACTGAATTTCTCTTGTCCATTAGAGACTCTAATCGGTAAGCTGACTAAGGTGACACTGAATTTCTCTTGTCCATTAGAGACTCTAATCGGTAAGCTGACTAAGGTGACACTGAATTTCTCTTGTCCATTAGAGACTCTAATCGGTAAGCTGACTAAGGTGACACTGAATTTCTCTTGTCCATTAGAGACTCTAATCGGTAAGCTGACTAAGGTGACACTGAATTTCTCTTGTCCATTAGAGACTCTAATCGGTAAGCTGACTAAGGTGACACTGAATTTCTCTTGTCCATTAGAGACTCTAATCGGTAAGCTGACTAAGGTGACACTGAATTTCTCTTGTCCATTAGAGACTCTAATCGGTAAGCTGACTAAGGTGACACTGAATTTCTCTTGTCCATTAGAGACTCTAATCGGTAAGCTGACTAAGGTGACACTGAATTTCTCTTGTCCATTAGAGACTCTAATCGGTAAGCTGACTAAGGTGACACTGAATTTCTCTTGTCCATTAGAGACTCTAATCGGTAAGCTGACTAAGGTGACACTGAATTTCTCTTGTCCATTAGAGACTCTAATCGGTAAGCTGACTAAGGTGACACTGAATTTCTCTTGTCCATTAGAGACTCTAATCGGTAAGCTGACTAAGGTGACACTGAATTTCTCTTGTCCATTAGAGACTCTAATCGGTAAGCTGACTAAGGTGACACTGAATTTCTCTTGTCCATTAGAGACTCTAATCGGTAAGCTGACTAAGGTGACACTGAATTTCTCTTGTCCATTAGAGACTCTAATCGGTAAGCTGACTAAGGTGACACTGAATTTCTCTTGTCCATTAGAGACTCTAATCGGTAAGCTGACTAAGGTGACACTGAATTTCTCTTGTCCATTAGAGACTCTAATCGGTAAGCTGACTAAGGTGACACTGAATTTCTCTTGTCCATTAGAGACTCTAATCGGTAAGCTGACTAAGGTGACACTGAATTTCTCTTGTCCATTAGAGACTCTAATCGGTAAGCTGACTAAGGTGACACTGAATTTCTCTTGTCCATTAGAGACTCTAATCGGTAAGCTGACTAAGGTGACACTGAATTTCTCTTGTCCATTAGAGACTCTAATCGGTAAGCTGACTAAGGTGACACTGAATTTCTCTTGTCCATTAGAGACTCTAATCGGTAAGCTGACTAAGGTGACACTGAATTTCTCTTGTCCATTAGAGACTCTAATCGGTAAGCTGACTAAGGTGACACTGAATTTCTCTTGTCCATTAGAGACTCTAATCGGTAAGCTGACTAAGGTGACACTGAATTTCTCTTGTCCATTAGAGACTCTAATCGGTAAGCTGACTAAGGTGACACTGAATTTCTCTTGTCCATTAGAGACTCTAATCGGTAAGCTGACTAAGGTGACACTGAATTTCTCTTGTCCATTAGAGACTCTAATCGGTAAGCTGACTAAGGTGACACTGAATTTCTCTTGTCCATTAGAGACTCTAATCGGTAAGCTGACTAAGGTGACACTGAATTTCTCTTGTCCATTAGAGACTCTAATCGGTAAGCTGACTAAGGTGACACTGAATTTCTCTTGTCCATTAGAGACTCTAATCGGTAAGCTGACTAAGGTGACACTGAATTTCTCTTGTCCATTAGAGACTCTAATCGGTAAGCTGACTAAGGTGACACTGAATTTCTCTTGTCCATTAGAGACTCTAATCGGTAAGCTGACTAAGGTGACACTGAATTTCTCTTGTCCATTAGAGACTCTAATCGGTAAGCTGACTAAGGTGACACTGAATTTCTCTTGTCCATTAGAGACTCTAATCGGTAAGCTGACTAAGGTGACACTGAATTTCTCTTGTCCATTAGAGACTCTAATCGGTAAGCTGACTAAGGTGACACTGAATTTCTCTTGTCCATTAGAGACTCTAATCGGTAAGCTGACTAAGGTGACACTGAATTTCTCTTGTCCATTAGAGACTCTAATCGGTAAGCTGACTAAGGTGACACTGAATTTCTCTTGTCCATTAGAGACTCTAATCGGTAAGCTGACTAAGGTGACACTGAATTTCTCTTGTCCATTAGAGACTCTAATCGGTAAGCTGACTAAGGTGACACTGAATTTCTCTTGTCCATTAGAGACTCTAATCGGTAAGCTGACTAAGGTGACACTGAATTTCTCTTGTCCATTAGAGACTCTAATCGGTAAGCTGACTAAGGTGACACTGAATTTCTCTTGTCCATTAGAGACTCTAATCGGTAAGCTGACTAAGGTGACACTGAATTTCTCTTGTCCATTAGAGACTCTAATCGGTAAGCTGACTAAGGTGACACTGAATTTCTCTTGTCCATTAGAGACTCTAATCGGTAAGCTGACTAAGGTGACACTGAATTTCTCTTGTCCATTAGAGACTCTAATCGGTAAGCTGACTAAGGTGACACTGAATTTCTCTTGTCCATTAGAGACTCTAATCGGTAAGCTGACTAAGGTGACACTGAATTTCTCTTGTCCATTAGAGACTCTAATCGGTAAGCTGACTAAGGTGACACTGAATTTCTCTTGTCCATTAGAGACTCTAATCGGTAAGCTGACTAAGGTGACACTGAATTTCTCTTGTCCATTAGAGACTCTAATCGGTAAGCTGACTAAGGTGACACTGAATTTCTCTTGTCCATTAGAGACTCTAATCGGTAAGCTGACTAAGGTGACACTGAATTTCTCTTGTCCATTAGAGACTCTAATCGGTAAGCTGACTAAGGTGACACTGAATTTCTCTTGTCCATTAGAGACTCTAATCGGTAAGCTGACTAAGGTGACACTGAATTTCTCTTGTCCATTAGAGACTCTAATCGGTAAGCTGACTAAGGTGACACTGAATTTCTCTTGTCCATTAGAGACTCTAATCGGTAAGCTGACTAAGGTGACACTGAATTTCTCTTGTCCATTAGAGACTCTAATCGGTAAGCTGACTAAGGTGACACTGAATTTCTCTTGTCCATTAGAGACTCTAATCGGTAAGCTGACTAAGGTGACACTGAATTTCTCTTGTCCATTAGAGACTCTAATCGGTAAGCTGACTAAGGTGACACTGAATTTCTCTTGTCCATTAGAGACTCTAATCGGTAAGCTGACTAAGGTGACACTGAATTTCTCTTGTCCATTAGAGACTCTAATCGGTAAGCTGACTAAGGTGACACTGAATTTCTCTTGTCCATTAGAGACTCTAATCGGTAAGCTGACTAAGGTGACACTGAATTTCTCTTGTCCATTAGAGACTCTAATCGGTAAGCTGACTAAGGTGACACTGAATTTCTCTTGTCCATTAGAGACTCTAATCGGTAAGCTGACTAAGGTGACACTGAATTTCTCTTGTCCATTAGAGACTCTAATCGGTAAGCTGACTAAGGTGACACTGAATTTCTCTTGTCCATTAGAGACTCTAATCGGTAAGCTGACTAAGGTGACACTGAATTTCTCTTGTCCATTAGAGACTCTAATCGGTAAGCTGACTAAGGTGACACTGAATTTCTCTTGTCCATTAGAGACTCTAATCGGTAAGCTGACTAAGGTGACACTGAATTTCTCTTGTCCATTAGAGACTCTAATCGGTAAGCTGACTAAGGTGACACTGAATTTCTCTTGTCCATTAGAGACTCTAATCGGTAAGCTGACTAAGGTGACACTGAATTTCTCTTGTCCATTAGAGACTCTAATCGGTAAGCTGACTAAGGTGACACTGAATTTCTCTTGTCCATTAGAGACTCTAATCGGTAAGCTGACTAAGGTGACACTGAATTTCTCTTGTCCATTAGAGACTCTAATCGGTAAGCTGACTAAGGTGACACTGAATTTCTCTTGTCCATTAGAGACTCTAATCGGTAAGCTGACTAAGGTGACACTGAATTTCTCTTGTCCATTAGAGACTCTAATCGGTAAGCTGACTAAGGTGACACTGAATTTCTCTTGTCCATTAGAGACTCTAATCGGTAAGCTGACTAAGGTGACACTGAATTTCTCTTGTCCATTAGAGACTCTAATCGGTAAGCTGACTAAGGTGACACTGAATTTCTCTTGTCCATTAGAGACTCTAATCGGTAAGCTGACTAAGGTGACACTGAATTTCTCTTGTCCATTAGAGACTCTAATCGGTAAGCTGACTAAGGTGACACTGAATTTCTCTTGTCCATTAGAGACTCTAATCGGTAAGCTGACTAAGGTGACACTGAATTTCTCTTGTCCATTAGAGACTCTAATCGGTAAGCTGACTAAGGTGACACTGAATTTCTCTTGTCCATTAGAGACTCTAATCGGTAAGCTGACTAAGGTGACACTGAATTTCTCTTGTCCATTAGAGACTCTAATCGGTAAGCTGACTAAGGTGACACTGAATTTCTCTTGTCCATTAGAGACTCTAATCGGTAAGCTGACTAAGGTGACACTGAATTTCTCTTGTCCATTAGAGACTCTAATCGGTAAGCTGACTAAGGTGACACTGAATTTCTCTTGTCCATTAGAGACTCTAATCGGTAAGCTGACTAAGGTGACACTGAATTTCTCTTGTCCATTAGAGACTCTAATCGGTAAGCTGACTAAGGTGACACTGAATTTCTCTTGTCCATTAGAGACTCTAATCGGTAAGCTGACTAAGGTGACACTGAATTTCTCTTGTCCATTAGAGACTCTAATCGGTAAGCTGACTAAGGTGACACTGAATTTCTCTTGTCCATTAGAGACTCTAATCGGTAAGCTGACTAAGGTGACACTGAATTTCTCTTGTCCATTAGAGACTCTAATCGGTAAGCTGACTAAGGTGACACTGAATTTCTCTTGTCCATTAGAGACTCTAATCGGTAAGCTGACTAAGGTGACTCTAATCGGTAAGCTGACTAAGGTGACTCTAATCGGTAAGCTGACTAAGGTGACTCTAATCGGTAAGCTGACTAAGGTGACTCTAATCGGTAAGCTGACTAAGGTGACTCTAATCGGTAAGCTGACTAAGGTGACACTGAATTTCTCTTGTCCATTAGAGACTCTAATCGGTAAGCTGACTAAGGTGACCCAGATCTGACTAAGGTGACTCTAATCGGTAAGCTGACTAAGGTGACTCTAATCGGTAAGCTGACTAAGGTGACCCAGATCTGACTAAGGTGACTCTAATCGGTAAGCTGACTAAGGTGACTCTAATCGGTAAGCTGACTAAGGTGACACTGAATTTCTCTTGTCCATTAGAGACTCTAATCGGTAAGCTGACTAAGGTGACACTGAATTTCTCTTGTCCATTAGAGACTCTAATCGGTAAGCTGACTAAGGTGACACTGAATTTCTCTTGTCCATTAGAGACTCTAATCGGTAAGCTGACTAAGGTGACTCTAATCGGTAAGCTGACTAAGGTGACTCTAATCGGTAAGCTGACTAAGGTGACTCTAATCGGTAAGCTGACTAAGGTGACTCTAATCGGTAAGCTGACTAAGGTGACTCTAATCGGTAAGCTGACTAAGGTGACACTGAATTTCTCTTGTCCATTAGAGACTCTAATCGGTAAGCTGACTAAGGTGACCCAGATCTGACTAAGGTGACTCTAATCGGTAAGCTGACTAAGGTGACTCTAATCGGTAAGCTGACTAAGGTGACCCAGATCTGACTAAGGTGACTCTAATCGGTAAGCTGACTAAGGTGACTCTAATCGGTAAGCTGACTAAGGTGACTCTAATCGGTAAGCTGACTAAGGTGACCCAGATCTGACTAAGGTGACTCTAATCGGTAAGCTGACTAAGGTGACTCTAATCGGTAAGCTGACTAAGGTGACTCTAATCGGTAAGCTGACTAAGGTGACCCAGATCTGACTAAGGTGACTCTAATCGGTAAGCTGACTAAGGTGACTCTAATCGGTAAGCTGACTAAGGTGACCCAGATCTGACTAAGGTGACTCTAATCGGTAAGCTGACTAAGGTGACTCTAATCGGTAAGGTGACTCTAATCGGTAAGCTGACTAAGGTGACCCAGATCTGACTAAGGTGACTCTAATCGGTAAGCTGACTAAGGTGACTCTAATCGGTAAGCTGACTAAGGTGACTCTAATCGGTAAGCTGACTAAGGTGACCCAGATCTGACTAAGGTGACTCTAATCGGTAAGCTGACTAAGGTGACTCTAATCGGTAAGCTGACTAAGGTGACTCTAATCGGTAAGCTGACTAAGGTGACCCAGATCTGACTAAGGTGACTCTAATCGGTAAGCTGACTAAGGTGACTCTAATCGGTAAGCTGACTAAGGTGACTCTAATCGGTAAGCTGACTAAGGTGACCCAGATCTGACTAAGGTGACTCTAATCGGTAAGCTGACTAAGGTGACTCTAATCGGTAAGCTGACTAAGGTGACCCAGATCTGACTAAGGTGACTCTAATCGGTAAGCTGACTAAGGTGACTCTAATCGGTAAGCTGACTAAGGTGACTCTAATCGGTAAGCTGACTAAGGTGACCCAGATCTGACTAAGGTGACTCTAATCGGTAAGCTGACTAAGGTGACTCTAATCGGTAAGCTGACTAAGGTGACCCAGATCTGACTAAGGTGACTCTAATCGGTAAGCTGACTAAGGTGACTCTAATCGGTAAGCTGACTAAGGTGACTCTAATCGGTAAGCTGACTAAGGTGACCCAGATCTGACTAAGGTGACTCTAATCGGTAAGCTGACTAAGGTGACTCTAATCGGTAAGCTGACTAAGGTGACCCAGATCTGACTAAGGTGACTCTAATCGGTAAGCTGACTAAGGTGACTCTAATCGGTAAGCTGACTAAGGTGACCCAGATCTGACTAAGGTGACTCTAATCGGTAAGCTGACTAAGGTGACTCTAATCGGTAAGCTGACTAAGGTGACCCAGATCTGACTAAGGTGACTCTAATCGGTAAGCTGACTAAGGTGACTCTAATCGGTAAGCTGACTAAGGTGACTCTAATCGGTAAGCTGACTAAGGTGACCCAGATCTGACTAAGGTGACTCTAATCGGTAAGCTGACTAAGGTGACTCTAATCGGTAAGCTGACTAAGGTGACTCTAATCGGTAAGCTGACTAAGGTGACCCAGATCTGACTAAGGTGACTCTAATCGGTAAGCTGACTAAGGTGACTCTAATCGGTAAGCTGACTAAGGTGACCCAGATCTGACTAAGGTGACTCTAATCGGTAAGCTGACTAAGGTGACTCTAATCGGTAAGCTGACTAAGGTGACTCTAATCGGTAAGCTGACTAAGGTGACCCAGATCTGACTAAGGTGACTCTAATCGGTAAGCTGACTAAGGTGACTCTAATCGGTAAGCTGACTAAGGTGACCCAGATCTGACTAAGGTGACTCTAATCGGTAAGCTGACTAAGGTGACCCAGATCTGACTAAGGTGACTCTAATCGGTAAGCTGACTAAGGTGACTCTAATCGGTAAGCTGACTAAGGTGACTCTAATCGGTAAGCTGACTAAGGTGACCCAGATCTGACTAAGGTGACTCTAATCGGTAAGCTGACTAAGGTGACTCTAATCGGTAAGCTGACTAAGGTGACCCAGATCTGACTAAGGTGACTCTAATCGGTAAGCTGACTAAGGTGACTCTAATCGGTAAGCTGACTAAGGTGACTCTAATCGGTAAGCTGACTAAGGTGACCCAGATCTGACTAAGGTGACTCTAATCGGTAAGCTGACTAAGGTGACTCTAATCGGTAAGCTGACTAAGGTGACCCAGATCTGACTAAGGTGACTCTAATCGGTAAGCTGACTAAGGTGACCCAGATCTGACTAAGGTGACTCTAATCGGTAAGCTGACTAAGGTGACTCTAATCGGTAAGCTGACTAAGGTGACCCAGATCTGACTAAGGTGACTCTAATCGGTAAGCTGACTAAGGTGACTCTAATCGGTAAGCTGACTAAGGTGACTCTAATCGGTAAGCTGACTAAGGTGACCCAGATCTGACTAAGGTGACTCTAATCGGTAAGCTGACTAAGGTGACTCTAATCGGTAAGCTGACTAAGGTGACCCAGATCTGACTAAGGTGACTCTAATCGGTAAGCTGACTAAGGTGACTCTAATCGGTAAGCTGACTAAGGTGACTCTAATCGGTAAGCTGACTAAGGTGACCCAGATCTGACTAAGGTGACTCTAATCGGTAAGCTGACTAAGGTGACTCTAATCGGTAAGCTGACTAAGGTGACCCAGATCTGACTAAGGTGACTCTAATCGGTAAGCTGACTAAGGTGACCCAGATCTGACTAAGGTGACTCTAATCGGTAAGCTGACTAAGGTGACTCTAATCGGTAAGCTGACTAAGGTGACTCTAATCGATAAGCTGACTAAGGTGACCCAGATCGTAACTCGCCGTGGCGGGACAATTATGACTAAGACGAAAATTATAATTTTTCATGCGTTTGAAGGAGAAAAAAAATTTTACCTTGAAGGAGTTGCTAAAACTGGTTGATCCTGGAGTGACTCCCTACGCTCCTGTAAAGGGTAAGCAAAACGTCATCATGTTCGTTGGACTTCAAGGATCCGGAAAAACTACTACATGTACCAAGGTGGGTCGCTTTCCCCACCGGTTTGGCCATCTGGCCGTTTTCGGTCCAGTTTGACACAAAGCCTGTGGTATTTCATCAAGTTTGGCTCTACAGCAGGATTTCAATACTGATTCTGATGTCCATCTCGAAAATGCCACCTTTAACACAACCTGATTCCATCCAGATCAGGGTTTTTTAAAATGCTTACTCAATGGAAGAGGAAGCCGCCGAAAATTCGAAGATATCTGCACAGTAGGTGTAAAAAGTTTTTGTTTCAGAGAGAATTTCACGTAGGAGTTAGGGGTTTCACGGTAAAGTCTGTCTTTCAAGAAGTTATAACAGAGTCTCGAAGAAGGTAGGAACAGCGGCCCTCCAACAGACGGTGGGACTTGGCCGTGGAACCGTTCCCCAGTCAAAGGCGTGTTTAATTGGGCTCTGCCATAGTTAGAAACATGTCAAAAGGGCCATATAGTTGTAAAACAGAAGTGCTTACTGAATCCTTGTTTTACAGATGGCGTACTACTACCAACGAAAGGGTTGGAAAACATGTCTGATTTGCGCGGACACTTTCCGTGCGGGAGCCTTCGATCAGCTCAAGCAGAATGCGACGAAAGTACGATCAATTCAGGAAATTAATAACTATTTCGAAAGGGAAATAGAGGCCCTCCAACGGATGGCTTCAATTGACCCATTCATCAGAGTTTTTTTTTGTTGCCATGCTACTCGTTCGAATACCGGACTTTAAATATGTCGTGTTCTCGAAATATTTTAGTATTCAGTTTTTATACTTGTATTGCATGAGTTAGTTATTGTTTTCCACGAGGTTGATTTTGAATAAACATGGTTTAAAGATAAATTATCTTACAGGGAATTCCGGTATTCGGTACCAAGTTCAATAACCATTAACACTAGCTCTTTGGCACGATTTTATTGAGTTATCGGTATAATTAGTTTGAAAACGTAGATCAAGATGTTTCTCTGACCCGCACTGCGGGTAAAAAAATCTATGCGCTTTTGAAAACCCCCAAAAAACATTGAAATCTATGCGCTTGGAAACAAAATTTCTCGAATTTTTCCGTTCGGAAAGTCCAAATCATTGGAAAAATTGAATTTTGTAAATTTTAAAAATATATGCGCTCTAAAAAAGTTGTGCGGTTGCTAAGAAACACCCTGACGTAGATGTGATAGACTTTTCGAGCTGACTCCTCCATCTTGATGAAAAATATACCCGAATTGTATTATTGAACTCTAAAAGCAATCGAGAAGCGGACAATGTGATTCTAATACGAGTTTGTGTCTCAGGCCCGAATCCCCTTCTACGGTTCCTACTCGGAAATGGACCCGGTGGTGATTGCGGCAGAGGGTGTGGAGAAGTTTAAGAAAGACAATTTCGAGATTATCATCGTAGACACGTCTGGAAGACACAAGCAAGAAGCCTCGCTGTTCGAGGAGATGCTGCAAGTCTCCAATGCAGTCGTGAGTTCATTTCACGAAGTTTGATGGGCGTTCGGGCTGAGAGCCAGAGCGAGCGATTAGAAAAAAAGAGAAAAGAAACCCGAGCCGAGAGAAATGAAAACCAGCCCATAGTCAAAGTAGTCCAGCCTTATAGTACTGGTTACCATAGCATAACTGTCGTTGCAGGATCCGAACAACCTTACGGTACTGATTTATACTGTAGCTTAATCGACGTTGCAGAACCTCATTAACCTAAAAGTAATTGGAGGTATTGTAGCATAACCGTCGTTGGACAGCCCCAACAACTCTGACCGTCGCTGGAGAATCTCAACAGCCTTAACCGTTGTTGGAGAACCACAACAACAGTACTTGGCTATACCGTAACATAATTCTTTGCAGAAGCTTAACAACTTCACAATACTGTGTAATAGCGTTGTTCATATAACCGTCGTTTCAGAATCCCAACAACGTGGTGTTCGTGATGGATGCTTCAATCGGTCAAGCTTGCGAGGCGCAGGCGCGAGCCTTTTCGGATACTGTAGATGTCGGCTCCGTCATCATCACTAAGATGGACTCGCATGCGAAAGGAGGAGGAGCACTCTCTGCGTACGATTGCTGCCATACCAAAGCTCACCGAACTTGTTAAACTTCTCCCGGTCGCCCGCCCAAAATAACAAACAACATTAATTTTTTTTCACTGAAAAGTTCTTAAGTAAACTGAAAGAAAAGGTTTTTAAGTGAACAAATTTCAAATGTTAAATTGCGGCCCGTGCTGACTTCGAAAAAAAGTCAAAAGTTTGATTCTAACAAAAACGCCTTTTCTCGTTTTGAATAAGAAGGTTCATGAACTATTTAAATCAATCCAAACAAGTTTTTAATCATTGGGATGATTAAATTTTCAAGCCATCGGCCTACAAAAAAATCAAGACGTATTTCACGTATGATCTCCTCGAGGTAGAGTTATATTTCAGGGTTGCAGTTACTAAATCACCTGTTATTTTCATTGGTACTGGAGAGCACATTGATCACTTTGAGGTTATTTGAAATGTTTTTATAAATGACTCTTTTAGCTTCTGTATCACTTTTTTTCTTAATCTTTTATTCTCCTTTTCTTAACGGAGAAAGTTTTTTTCCTCTTATTTACGGAGAATCCCAGATTTAAAAAAATATTTACGAAATTTTAAGAGTATGATCAGGGGTTAAAAGTCACGTGCCTGTTTGCGGGGTTTTGCTTCCAGCTTCGCGGGTCTCTGCTTACATTACGAAAGAAAAACTTTGCGTGAAACATGTATAAATCTCGATCGAACGACATTTTCATGCCTCCCGTGGGTCTCTTGTTAAAGCTTATTTTTACTTTCGGAGGGCCTCTGTGTCCTTTCGGAGGACCTCTGTGTCCTTTCGGAGGACCTCTGTGTCCTTTCGGAGGGCCTCTGTGTCCTTTCGGAGGACCTCTGTGTCCTTTCGGAGGGCCTCTGTGTCCTTTCGGAGGACCTCTGTGTCCTTTTGGAGGACCTCTGTGTCCTTTCGCAGGACCTCTGTGTCCTTTCGGAGGACCTCTGTGTCCTTTCGGAGGGCCTCTGTGTCCTTTCGGAGGGCCTATGTGTCCTTTCGGAGGGCCTCTGTGTCCTTTCGGAGGACCTCTGTGTCCTTTTGGATTTTGTCATTTTGTTCCCGTTTCTCCATCCTCCAATCCGATCTCTTCCTCCCAATGTCAACATTGGCTTTTTCCAGGTATTCAAGCCAAAGTCGTTCGTTCAAAAGCTGCTTGGCATGGGAGATCTGGCCGGTCTGGTGGATATGGTGAATGACATTGGCATCAAAGACAACGAAGTACTCGTGAATAGGCTGAAACATGGTGAGCTCTCTTTCTCACATTCGATCTCTCTCTTTTTCACACTATCTCTCTTTCTCTTACTCTCTTTCTTATTTGACACTGTTTCTCTCTCTTTCTCTAAGTCTCTCTCTCTTTTTCACACTCTCTCTCACTCTTTTTCTCTCTCTCTTTTATCTTTCTCTTTCTATTCATCACTTGATGCACAGACATTATTCAAAACATTTTTAAATAAAAATGTGTCTCTTTATGACTCGCTCGACTTGCAGGAATATTCACCCTACGCGACATGTATGAGCAGTTCCAGAACATCATGAAGATGGGCCCTTTGACACAGATCATGGTTCCTTTAAATATACTACTATATTTATAATTTGGTTCCTTTAAATAAACTACTTTATTTATAATTTGGTTCCTTTAAATATACTACTATATTCATAATTTGGTTCCTTTAAATATACTACTGTATTTATAATTTGGTTCCTTTGAATATAATACTATATTTATAATTTGGTTCCTTTAAATATACTACTATATTTATAATTAATGAATAAATTGTACCCTGTGTGAGAATATTGACTGAATCGTTCTTCTTTTGAACCCCAGAAATAGTTTACTTTATGTTTTAATAGTCACTTTTCTCCTCTATCGTTCTATCCGGAATGGGTGGTCACTCTGTCGCCGTTTTTTGAACAAAACAAAAAACTAAGTACGTTTACCTTGAAGTATACTGCTCTGTGTAACAAGAGCAATGAATAGTGGTTAAATAGTCATGGCAGACCTTCTATCGGCGGGCCTCTGTTTTTCACAGTCATGTGGGGGGGACCCTTATATAAAACAGAAAAAAATTTTCCGCCTCTGGCGGGGTTCTGTACCTTTTTCTTGCACACTAAAAAACCCCTGGCATTGAACCCTGATTGAGCTGTTGATAGTAAAAAAGTCGCTTTTCTCTCTGCTTCGGATCAAACATGTAAGGGAAAACCTTGAAAAAGTTATACTTTCGTGATAAAGTCATATTAACTCAAGCACAATACTCTTTGTCTGGAAAAACTAACTTCCGTGTTATTATCTGGTGCTGTTTTTGGAATGTGTATGTTCCAGAGTATGATTCCTGGTTTCGGGCCAGATTTCATGACGAAAGGTAACGAGCAAGAGTCTGTGAATAGACTGAAAAAGCTAATGACGGTAATGGATTCAATGAGTGATACTGGTAAGCACTGGTGGTCAATTGTGTTGAAATGAGTTATTTGTTCATTCATTAATTCATTTATTCATTCATTCATTGTTCCTCGCAGACGTATCGGTTTTTAATAAAAACTGTAAGTTTATGGGTTACAAAAGGTTATAAGATTTGTTTGTGTCGTTGATTTTTTTAAATAAGGGTTTTTTTACTTCATCATAAAATTTTAATAAGTCAACATAGTCAATTTCGTTAATAAAAACAATTTGAAAAATTATATGGAGAAATTAATAGTTTTGGTAAAGGAGAAAATAGAAAAAAATAAGATTTACGAGACTCTCGGTTTTTTTGTTGTTGGCAATAACGATTACTTTTTTCAGTTTTACATTTATTTTTAAAAAATTTTTTTGCAGAATTGGATCATGTGAAAGCATCAGAGCTGTTCACACGAGAGCCATCCAGAGTCTTGAGAGTGAGTTCAAATTATAATTTAATACGGTGGAGTGGATACGCAGTCAAAATCAGATGGTGGAATAAAAAGCGAGAGGCTTGGAAAAGGATGCGGAAAAAAGAGTGAAATATGAGAAGGGGAAAAGAGAGGTAGGGAGAGCTAGAAGTAATTTGAAGGAGGCGAAGTTAGTGAGACATAAAAGAGATTGAGAAAACAAGTATTCTGCCGAATGCTGAGAGGGAACAATAATGATGGAAAGATCCTCAATCCATCAGAATCCCCTCTATATGGCGAGTCGATGCGCCAGTAAAATAGCCTCTTGCCCTTCTCCGGTTAACGAATGGGTCTCGCAAAAAGGAACGCCGACTGCGGTGCGAGTGTAGACGGAGAAAATTTCTCGGTACTCAAAAGGATCCTCACCAACCTATCTTAAAAGACTTCCCTCGACAGGACCTATGGGTGAACAACAACAACAACATCCATCAGAAAACTTTTAGGTGGCGAGAGGCTCTGGCACGACGGTGGCAGAAGTCAAAGAACTGCTCTCACAGTACAAGAAGTTCGCTGATATGGTGAAGAAGATGGGATCAATGAAGGGGCTTTTCTCGGTCCGTTACTTTTCTGCTTACATTCGTTCGGTGTTTATCGATCGATAGTATAGTTATGAAACTCTGTAATTCATACATTTCCACCCAGTTCTACTATAATTCATGTTTCTGAAGAATGACGAGTGAGAGCTTAGAAAAACGAGAATGAAGAATATGGTCTCAAATCCTGTTGAAGACCCTGATCTGAGTGTTAAATAAACATTGCAGGGCAAGAACGGAGACATCAACCCGAAGAACGTCAACCCGCAGCAGATGCTGAAATTGAACCAGCAGATGGCGAAGATGATGGACCCCCGTGTCCTGCAGCAGATGGGCGGCATGGGAGGGCTGCAGAACATGATGAAACAGCTGCAGGCTGCTTCCGGGGGCAAGATGTAGTCTGTAGTCTCCCTCGCTTTCTTTCTCTCACTCTCTTATTTGGTATCTGTCTTTATCGTGTGCTCTCTCTTCTTTCACTGGGAGCAGATCTTACACAAAAGAAAATTTAGTTGCAAAAAATAAAACTTTTTTGTATTTAATTCGATAATTCGTTAAGTTTTAACAATAAAATTAGTTTATAGAAACCTATTCAAGATTTTGAACTTCAAAAAAACTAAAATATGGAACTGTTTGATTTTTTTGCACAAAGCCGAGCAGCAAGGGTTAGTGAAATTTTGCGCGGCTCCCAGGCATTTCTATCTGATCAAGTTGTGAGGTTACGGTACATGGGAGGTTACGGTACTTGGTATAAGGAACAGATAGAAATTGTTGAGAATATCAGCAAATCTAGAGAGATTATCAGATTCTGAAGAAGTAAACAGGAGGGGTCCAAAGTTTTTAAGTATAAGTAATCCCTCGTATCTTGTTTGCCTTTAGCAAGGCACAGCCACGCTAAAACAGCCACACAGCCACGCTAAAACACGGCCTCAACTAAGCCGTACGGCCTCGTTAGCTAAGCCGTACGGCCTCGTTATCGTAAACTTTTACTAAGCCTAAGCGTTGTCTTGAGTGTGATTTGTTAAAGGCCAGAATTGAGGCCGTGTTTTAGCGTGGCTGTGCCTGCGTGGCTGTGTGGCTGTGCCTTGCTAAAAGCCTATCTTGTTTACTTACTGCCTTTACGATACATTCTCTCGAAGTTCAATTGTGACTTGGAAAATTGTAACCCATCGTGAAGATTTCACTTCAGAACTCGTTTTTCACCATAACTAAGGTAATTTTTCGTAAAAACATCGTATTTGTCTTTTTTAACGTTTAATTTTTCTATGATTACTTGAAAAATGGCGTATGAGGCTGGAATCATCAAAATGTCTGTCAAGGTTGAGAATTTTCTTTGTGTATCCGCCGCTCAAAGTTTGGAGGAAAAAAGAAGAGGGGATGAAGCAAAAGGGTGAGAAAAGAGAGGGAGTTTTTTGTCAATAGTGTGTGTACATGTATCCGCCGACGGTACCGATCCGGTCACTATTTAACCCCTGGTTGAATCACTTCGAATGGTAATGGTCTTTTGTCTATAAAATTTGCAACAAATGAGTTGAAATTTGTGGAAGAAAAGCAATTTAGTCAAAATTTCCGATTGAAAAAAACATTCGCTTTTCAAAATCGATTTTATTGTATAGAGATGGATTGATTTTGTATTTTATTGCAGAAATTGCTGTATATAATACGTACTTTCATCCAAGAAATAAAGAGTGAATTATTGAAGAGTGAATTTTTGAAATAAAGAGTGAATTATTAAAGAAATTTATTATTCATTTGACAGCAAGATTGGTATGCTTTTATTCATGGCAAATGAGTACTGAAAGTTTTTCTACGATTATTTGATGAAAAAAGTTCAATTCGTAAAAAATTGGATGATATCTTTAATAAAGGAAATACTTTCCGAACGAGATTCCTACTCAGTAATTCACAAAATAATATATTTTTTAAATATCCTTTGAGCATGTATGAAGAAGTATTCTCATTTTGAACCTTCTGTCAATTATGATAACTACGACATGTCAGCAATGACTGAGCAGGTTATCCTTCGATGAATTTTCTGTAAATATGAGATGTGCATTGCATTTGAATACTCAAAAACCACTTTTTAGTGAAAATGGTTCGAACTCGTCAGTTTCCGGATTCAGATGATGAGCCAGAATTCGGAGCCGAAGATGTGGAATCAGTGGAGTCGACAGTCGGAGTCATTCGGAAGAGCGACCCAGCATATAATAGGAAATTGGTCATCGCCAAAGGTGAACATGGATAAGTTGTTTCTTGCTACTGGCTTCAAGTTTATTCTCAAACACTAAGGTTACTGAAATTCAAATCAAATCGGGTGAAGAATTTTGAAGTTTGTTAACTTATGAGAACATTTGGATTTTCGATAATAAAAAAACCTGATTAACGTCTTCGATCGTCTTGGTTTTTTGAACATGCAGTGCGGATAAAAAAGGTTCGCATTTAAGAGTTATAGATTTGTTTGAGTACAAAACAGGACCATAGAGCCTTCCATATAGCCTTATCACACGTATTATTGATATAGAAATGTGCTCCAGTAGTATTGTTATAAGGCGCTTGCTTACGCTAAGCGAGAGATGGATGGTTCGATCTCCCACGTGCAGACAAGCTTTTGTTCTTGCGATAATTTCAGATGTAGTTTGGAATATAGTGAATTGGAATTCCAGAAGAATTCAGCCAAGGATGCAGTCTTCGCTTGATTCGCCATCCCAGGCTGGAGTCGCCCGTTCTATTTCGGATAGGAGAGTCTTCTTGTGATGAGGTTAGTCAAATATAATTCAAGGTGTTTTTGTTGTCTTTGCTTTACCATGAACATTCCTAGAGCAGAGAAAGAAGAGTTTACGAGAATCCTCTTGCGGTCATATAGAATTCAACTTTTCACTTTCTCAACGTACTTTCTTTTAAATGTTCTCGTTGAACGCTTCAATGTCTCGCCACGAATTGCCGTGAGAATGAAAATGGACTACGGTATTTTTTTATTTGCTACTATTACAAATACCGTAGTCCATTTTAATTTTCACGTCAATTCGTGTTGAGACATTGGAGCGTTTACGAGAACACTTAGTAGAGATTCCGTTGAGAAAGTGAAAAGTTGAATTCTAAGCTCCATTATTCGCTTTTTGTTATTCGAGCCCCTCGCTCGAATTAGTGGTAGTTTTTATGATTTCGGCTAAGTTTTTTCTCGCTCAAATACAAAAGGTTCGCGCCTATTTTCAAAGGAAATTACGCTTATATAGATTTGTGCATAGATTCTAACCATAGTGCGGCTGAGAAAAAATAGTTCAATAAGGAACTGTCATCTATTCTCAGGTAGTGATAGTGGATGATGACGTACGATGTCTCTTCGTGGGTGACTCGGTAGTGTCGGATGGGAAGATTCGACTCTTTTCCCCTTTCCATCCACTCTTTATCGCTTTGCCTTATCTTATCAAGAAAAGAGTGAGTTCTTCGAGATTAAAAGGGAGTTTCAGGCAAGATGTTTCTCTGACCCGCACTGCGGGTAAAAAAATCTATGCGCTCTCCAAAAACCCCGAAAAACATTGAAATCTATGCGCTTGGCAAAAAATTTTCTCGGATTTTTCTTAAAGAAAGTCCAAATCATTGAAAAAGTTGACTTTTGAACTCTGAAATTTTAAAAATCTATGCGCTTCGAAAAAATTTGTGCGGGTGCTACGAAACACCCTGGTTTCAGGGCGGAAAATTTGAAACCTTGAGACCGGACTGTTTATTAAAACCCGCAAAAGGAGTAGAACCAGGGGTTAAATGTAGCCGCCCAATTTGGGTTTACATTTATCCGCCGCTCAAAGTTTTGAGAAAAAAAGAAGAGAAGATGAAGGAAAAGGGTAAGAAAAGAAAGGGAGTTTTTGTCAATAGTGTGTGTACATGTATCCGCCGACGGGACCGATCCGGTCACTATTTAACCCCTGAGTAGAACTAATATACTATTCATGAGCGAGTTTTGAAATGAGAAATGGTACATGAAATATGGAATGTTTTACAAACAGAGAAATTGTGGTACTAGGTTTTCCGGTAGCGCATGGGCCTGCGCATAGATTCAACCCAAAGGGAAAAATCCCCGCTTGAGAGTGTAGGAAGAGAGAAAGGATGAATTCAGAAAGGGAATAGATTCTGCTTACTCTATAGATATGTCGTACCATAAAAACCAGAGACCTTAGTCCTTCGCTGCCATGAAAAAGGGTTTTTTGATGGGAGGTCAGAGCTGTGGTTCATTCAGACATTCAAACACGCTCTAGGCATCATAAATGACATTTATAGTTATATAAATTGATTTTCTAAAGACTCTTAAACATGCAGATGCTTATTGATTGACAGATGTTTGTTGATTGACAGATGTTTATTGATTGGCAGCTGCTTGTTGATTGACAGATGCTTATTGATTGGCAAATGCTTATTGATTGACAGCTGCTTATTGATTGACAGACGTTTCTTGATTGACAGATGCTTATTGATTAACAGATGTTTATTGATTGACAGATGCTTATTGATTGGCAGCTGCTTATTCATTGACAGATGTTTCTTGACCAACAGATGCTTATTGATTTACAGATGTTTATTGATTGACAGATGCTTATTGAATGACAGATGCTTATTGATTGGCAGCTGCTTATTGATTGACAGATGTTTCTTGATTGACAGATGTTTCTTGATTGACAGATGCTTATTGATTGGCAAATGCTTATTGATTGACAGATGCTTATTGATTGACAGATGTTTATTGATTGACAGATGCTTATTGATTGGCAGCTGCTTATTCATTGACAGATGTTTCTTGACCAACAGATGCTTATTGATTTACAGATGTTTATTGATTGACAGATGCTTATTGAATGACAGATGCTTATTGATTGGCAGCTGCTTATTGATTGACAGATGTTTCTTGATTGACAGATGCTTATTGATTGACAGATGTTTATTGATTGACAGATGCTTATTGATTGGCAGCTGCTTATTCATTGACAGATGTTTCTTGACCAACAGATGCTTATTGATTTACAGATGTTTATTGATTGACAGATGCTTATTGAATGACAGATGCTTATTGATTGACAGATGTTTATTGACTGACATATGCTAATTGATTGACATATGCTAATTGATTGACAGATGCTTATTCATTGAAGCTCAACCCTAGTAATCAACCGATAATTAAAGGCTAACTTCGAAGTTTTGGAAGAGATTCTGCAAGATGAAGATGCACCAGATGTCAAGTCGCTCGAGAACTGCAAGCAGTTGAAGGCAACGCTGGAGAATGTCGCAGATGTCAAAAGTCAGTTAAAATCTTTTAGTAATAGTTCTGGTGTAAAAGTTCATCCAAACGCGTTGTCATCGATGTCTTCGGACCAGAAATGCCATGGTTCCAAAACCTCAGAGCATAAGTCACCAGCAATACTGAAAATTCTAAGAAACGACCGTTCTTTGAAGAGGGAGTATAGAATAATGAAAAGCTCTCCCTACTGTGCCCTTCACCTCAAGCTCGCTTCACATAAATCCAGAACAGGGGTTAAATAGTGACCGGATTGGTCCCGTCGGCGGATACATGTACACACACTATTGACAAAAAAACTCCTTCTTTTTTCTTACCCTTTTCCTTCATCCTCTCTTCTTTTTTCCTCCAAACTTTGAGCGGTGGTTACATGTAAACCCAAATTGGGCGGCTCCATTTAACCCCTGGTCCAGACTACCACGCTCAAAAAGCAATTTTTTCTCAACTCTTGAGCAATACCAAGAGATCTCCGTTGACCTATGCATCTAATAGGTAAACTGTCAACTGGCTAAAAATTTTCTAAGGTTATCGACCAGGGGTTTTTCAGTGTGCAATAAAAAGGTATAGAGGCCCGCCCAAGGCGAAAATTTTTTGATATGTTTTAGTATTGAGTACGGCTTTTTTAAGTAGTGTAAATTATTAGAAAACAAAAGTATTTTTGAAAAATTCATAAGGGTTATGATGGAAAAAACAGAAAACCGCGAAAAATTCTTTTCTCGATTTGATCAAAGGGTCCCCCCTCATGATTTGAAAAAACAGAAGCCCGCCAACATAGGGTCTTACATGACCATTTAACCCCTGCTACCGACATACCGACCCCTTCCATTTCTGACGTCAAAATTCCTCCCTGATCTCGAACTAAGAGTATATTTTTCATAGTTTTCAAGCTTTAAGTGAAAGAAAAAACTTCTTCGTGTTACTAAATGATAAATTCCATTCGCCATATTGCAACCCTAAAAGGTTTAGTCATTTAAATATAGAAACTTATCCTACTCGGGCGATTGACCTATTGAAAAATCAAAACATGTTTGCATCTGATTGACATTGATTAGTAGTTTTTCGACGGGAAGGTCAAACATAATTTTGAGAATACGGTTTCGAGGTGTCCAGATCTTGCTAGGGACTGGCTTCTTGCTAGGGACTGGCTTCTTGCTAGGGACTGGCTTTTTCCACGCCGCTGGTTTTGATGAATGTGAGAGTAGAGAGACTCACTAAGGCGGGAGAAACCTTTCTATTGGCCATTTGAGAGACATTAGTTTAGATCAATGGTTTGCTTTATCCAAAATCATATCGGGTTATGTTTAAGATGTGCTAGATGAGTTTGTGATACGATACAATGAAGACAAGGCGATTGCTTGGCTGGTTGCCAAGTATGCAGTGATGAAGGAAGCTCTAGTGCAGAATGTCAAACTGCATGACAGCATTTCAAGCAATGGTCAGTTCGAATATCGCATTTCAATCAATAACTGATGAGTTCCTAAATTTTGTAAATAGTTTTGTGCGAGTTGAAATCTTTTCATTTCTGTCCATGTACATAGTGTTGTTTAAAAGGTTCCCAGTCTCGTAAAAATCTGAACTTTTGAGGGTTTGAAGCAAACTAATGAACAAAGCTATATAATAAATATAGTTGTTGTTTATTCTTTCCATAAAGTAATATAAATCATTTTTGCTCGAAAGCATGATTTTTGAACCATTCAATTTGGGGTCTTGAGAGGAATAAGATCAGATAAATACTGTATAATTTACAGTGAATAATGAACTAGGTCGAGCTATTACTTTGGCAAGCCAGTGGAAAGAAATTCGAATCACCAACGGAAAATTTCTATTTACATTACAATTACAATTGTGTTGCAAATGGAATTTATAAATTTTGCTAAAGAGAACGCTTATGAGAATTATCGCAATGTTTTAAAGGAATATGATTGTATCATGCTTAAGTTTATTTTGAATTTTTTTTTCTCAGCGGAAGTGCTGGATAGGTACGCTTTTTCCGTCTTCTGTGACTATTTGCCGACTTGTCTGGTGGCATCGATGAGAAGTCACCTGGGCATCGTTGAAGCTCCGAAAGCAGACATTCTCCAGAGGTTTCGGAGGCAATTTATGTATAAGAATAATATATGGTTTTTGATTGGTAGCTGAGTAGGTAAGAGCTTCGCCCGGTAAGCGAAGATCGCGGGTTCGATTGCCGCCCATTCATCGATTTTTGCTCAGATTTTATGGTGAGCATTGTCTGATAATTCAATTACAGAGAATCATTCATAAACCACTACACTCTCTATGTAGAGAATAAGGAGATCCATTCTTGAGAAACATTCAAATGTTTTAAGACGAAAGAGATGAGATACAAATCTGGTTTTTTTGGGTCGTTGCAATGATTAGAATCCATTGTAAATAATAGTATACCCTACTCCTCGTTGATCTCAAGCAACGGATTTTTAAACCGAGCAGAGGAGCAGACTGTTTGCAGCAAAAATCGTGTGGTGTGACGGGAACCGAACCCGCGACCTTCGCTTTCAGGGCGATGCTCTTACCCACTGAGCTATACACGCACACATGATAATGCACAATTTAGGGCCGATACAACACCTTTCTGTGGGTATTCATTGCCAGTTGTTTGCCATAAGCTTCTTTTCTGATATTCAGAGACCATTCTATTAGCAAGAGGAAGGCGGATGATGTGTTGGACGATAACACTTACTCCCCCGCGGATAGGAGTGAGCCCCCGCCCAAGGTACTGTACATATGTGGTTTTCAAGTTGTGTTATTCTCGCCAGAAGGTTTAAATTGATCCGCACTATGGGTTAATTTTTTGAACGGACCAGCTCTTTGGGATAACACATGTTCGCGCTGTCAATGATCTACTTTTTCTTCTCTTTCCGTAATAATCCACGTCTGCTCTCTGTTCCTTTCTATTTCTTTCATCCCTTTTCAATCTAGCGTTGCGCTATTACGAACAATACAAGCAACGCTTTGACCGGTCACATTCAACTTCTCGCTGCAATATCAATTTTTTACGCAGAATTTGATCTACCGATATGGTGAAGTTTTCTTACTTCGTTCAAAAAGCTTCACAATTTTTTTAAAAAAGTTTTCCCATATTTTCTTGTAAGTATATGCGACAACAAGTACTTCTTTGACGAGTAATTCGCGACGAAAAATTTTTTTATGAATGCAGAAGCCACCAGCAAAGTCAACGACGCAGAAGCGACTGGAAGCAGCCAGCAAGGGAACCAAGTCACTCGCCTCCTTCTTTGCTAACAAGAAGAAAGAGTGACTGATGGAAAGTACTTATACTTATACTACTTATACTTGTACCTATCTATGTATCATCAATCTCTCAACAATATACTTATACTACTTATACTTGTACCTGTCTATGTATCATCAATCTCTCAACAACCTCGCTCTTTCAATTGTAAAATCCCCTCTTCCGATCTGATAGACTCACTTCTGCCTTCAATCATTCAATATCTTGTCTGAGTGAGTTATCAATGAAATAGAGTGATATGTGAATGAAGGATTGTGATATTACATGATTACGATTGTGCAGGCAGGGGTCTTCTATTTGGGTAGTCGATTGTGCAGGCAGGGGTCTTCTATTTGGGTAGTCGATTGTGCAGGCAGGGGTCTTCTATTTGGGTAGTCGATTGTGCAGGCAGGGGTCTTCTATTTGGGTAGTCGATTGTGCAGGCAGGGGTCTTCTATTTGGGTAGTCGATTGTGCAGGCAGGGGTCTTCTATTTGGGTAGTCGATTGTGCAGGCAGGGGTCTTCTATTTGGGTAGTCGATTGTGCAGGCAGGGGTCTTCTATTTGGGTAGTCGATTGTGCAGGCAGGGGTCTTCTATTTGGGTAGTCGATTGTGCAGGCAGGGGTCTTCTATTTGGGTAGTCGATTGTGCAGGCAGGGGTCTTCTATTTGGGTAGTCGATTGTGCAGGCAGGGGTCTTCTATTTGGGTAGTCGATTGTGCAGGCAGGGGTCTTCTATTTGGGTAGTCGATTGTGCAGGCAGGGGTCTTCTATTTGTGTAGTCGATTGTGCAGGCAGGGGTCTTCTATTTGGGTAGTCGATTGTGCAGGCAGGGGTCTTCTATTTGGGTAGTCGATTGTGCAGGCAG
>OZ057405.1:12929218-13002113 GCA_964056735.1 Allodiplogaster pararmata
CACGCTGAAACAGAATTAGTTTTCTTCTAAATTATGCCTTTTTCTTTCTTTAGTTTCAGCGAAAGATAAAATAAGGTTGTTGTCTCTTCTCTCTCTCTCTTTCTCTCTATCTTTCTCTCTCTCTTTCTCTCTCTCTCTCTCTCCTTAGTGATTCTCAGTCTGATTCTAAGGTTTATAAATGATAAGTGAGCTGTAAATACTTAGACATCTCTTGCCATGCGTCTTTGCTAAACTGCTTCTCTAACCAGATAGATCACCCACGTGGGCCCCGAAAGAACCAATACGTTGTAACTTTCAACGTCACTTATTTTCTTGTTTTACTATGAAAGCTAAATCAGAAGAAAATAGCACATTCGAGCTTCAGTCAGCACTTTACTCATACCTCGTTTCATATCAAATTTTAATAATTAAATAATTTTAATTAAATAATTTATTGAAAAATGAAAATTATTTAAAGATTCATGCCTTGAGCGTTCTTGCAGAATAGTTATAGAGCCTTTAACAAATCGCACTCAAGATATTCACTAAAACACGGCCTCAACGACACTCACTAAAACACGGCCTCAACTTAAAAACGGCCTAGCTTTTTTTTCTCTTTCTTTTTTCTTACTTGTTCTGTTTCTTTCTCTTTAAATTATCTTTATAAATTTTGGGTAAAGGAAAGGGGGGGAGGGGAGGGGGGTTCACCTAAGCAGGGAAGGGAGGGGGGCCCTAAAGGGGGAAGGGCGGAGGAAGAGGGCCCTACCTAAGCAAAAGGGGGGGATAGGGGCCCTAGGGGAGAGGGGGAAGGGGGGGCCCTGAGGAGAAGAAAAAAAAAAGAATACTAATTAATTGAGCTAGGCCGTTTTTTAAGTTGAGGCCGTGTTTTAGTGAGTGTTTTGAGTGTCTTGAGTGCGATTTGTTAAAGGCCAGAGTTGATGCCGTGTTTTAGTGAGTGTTTGAGTGTCTTGAGTGCGATTTGTTAAAGGCCTAGTTATAGGAAGAAAAGTGATAGTTCCTTTTTTCTCACACACTATAAGTGGTGCCTTTTTTCTAACAAATATGTTTTCGAGTGTCGAGGTAGCCACGCTGAAACAGAATTAGTTTTCTTCTAAATTATGCCTTTTTTCTTTCTTTAGTTTCAGCGAAAGATAAAATAAGGTTGTTGTCTCTTCTCTCTCTCTTTCTCTCTATCTCTCTCTTTCTCTCTCTCTCTCTCTCTCTCTCTCTTTCTCTCTATCTCTCTCTCTCTCTCTCTCTCTCTCTCTCTCTCTCTCTCTCTCTCTCTCTCTCTCGTTTCTAAATGTAAAAAGTAGAGGATTGTTTGGTATTCCCAATCGTATCAGCCCTCTCTCGCAGAACAAGCGAGAATATTTTCTCTTATCTTCCTACATGTATGATAAAGAAGTATAAAACTTTCATTTGTTGAGAGACACCTTTTGATTGCGAGAAGGAATTACGCGAAAGTTCATCGACAAGTTATTTAACCCTGTATTCCATTAGAAGGTTTCACAAATGATTTGCGCTGGTATTATATTTTATGGTTTTTATGATTGTTGGCACTTTCTTAATTGGGAGGGCCCGGCGGGCCTCCGTTTTTCAAAATTATAATGGGAACCCTCACGTGAAAAAATTTCTTTTAAGCGGGCGTCTGTACCAAAAAGCCGGCGTACCCTTTTCTTGAACACTAAAAAAAACCCTTTTCAGAAATGAGAACTTCCCAATCGGATTTGAGAAATTGCCGACTCAGTAATTCGATTTGATTTCTCGCTAGCTCAAAAGATGTCTTACTTGAGAAAAAAGGCTGTCTTGAAAAACATTTGCGTTCTCATATTGTAGTTGTTTTGTGGTTTGCAGTGTAGATTGCATCATCTTCACATCGGATCAACGAAGAGTATTGTTGTTGTTGTCTTGCCCATAGGTCCTGTCATATACTCGAAACACACTGGCAACGAAGAGTATAGCAAAGAGGAATACGCTTGGTTTAACCGTTGAAAACATACGATGACCGGCACTTTTGCACTTTAGAGACACCCCCTACCAGAGGTTCAATGGGTCATACGTCTGACTTATTTACATTTACAAAAAATTAATTTTACTTCAAAAAAATCTTTTCACATTAAAAAACGCTCAGGCTTAGAAAAAGTTTACGATAACGAAGCCGTACGGCTAAGGCTAACGAGACCGTATAAAAAAAAACCACTCTCAGCTGACCCATTGAAGCTCTGGTAGGGGGGGGGTGTCCCTAAAGTGCAAAAGTACCTGATTACCTTGCATTTGATCCTAAAGCAATTCATTTTGCAGTCAGAACGGCTTACTAGTAGTGTTCAGGCTATAAATAGCTATAGCTATAAATAACGTTTTTATATCAATAAAAAATTTGTTTGAATTTTCTAGATAATTTTATAGTTCTTTTCTTTTCTTCCTCTTTTTTTATTATTCTGTCTTACGCGATTCTTCCTGTCTAATTGAGAAAGGATCAGATCGTTTTGAAGGCGTAAAGGTTGAAGGTGGAGAAATGCTGTCGACGTTGGCGAAGTGTTCGCTCTCTCGCCTCTCGACCTCGTCAAGAGCCTTCGCTTCAGCCACTCTGGATGCACACTCGCAGGTTCGAACAAGCGCACTAGACGAGTGTAGTTTTCAATCTCCCCTCAAGGGCTTATTCAGTCCTCCCTAAAGAGCTCATTCAGTCCCCCCTAAAGGGCTTATTCCGTTTCCGGCGAGGGCTAAATCTTCATGAACTACCATTTGTTTTCGGACCTTTGTTGCAAACTACAGTAAGTAGTTGTTGACTTGAAAGGCAGAAACTTTAATAAGACACTTTCAACAAAAAAATGTTCAGTATATGTTCCTACCAGGGGTTAAATGGTTACCGGACCAGCTATGTTGGCGCATACATGTTCGCGCCGAGAATGATCTACATTCTCTTCTTCTTCCGTTCTGTTTCACTTTTTCTCTACTTTTCTTTTCATTCTTTTTGCCTTTCCCCATTCCCTTTTCCTCTCGCTCGGCGCGTACAAACATGCCTTAGACCGGTCTCATTTAACGCCTGGTTCCTACCCACTTGCGCTTTCTGCCTGCTTCTACATATTTCCTTTTAATCATAGCTCACCAAACTTGTTAAATTTCTCCCGGTCCGCCAGAAAAAAAATTTTATAGTGAAGAAATTATGAAATAAAATGATCTTTTCAAAAAGCTTAATGTTCTTGAGTGATCAAAATGTCGAATATTGAACTCCGACCCGTGCTACGCAAATCAAAAGATCAATTAACCACGGAAAACAGACCAAAAGTTTTGTTAATCCCCCCCCCCGCTCTCTGATCACCCCCCCCCGCTCTCTGATCACCCCCCCGCTCTCTGATCACCAAGGTCGCCCGGTCACCCGCCCAAAAAAGAAATGTTGAACACATCCTGGTGACCTATCCATTTAAACAATTTAAATTATAGAATAACTTTATGTGAAGTTGAGGGTCAATGGATTTCTTCAGTTTTAGTTAATGTGAATGTTTCAGAAAAACGTTGTTTCATTTGCAGGTCGTAGATTCAGAGAGGCCAATGGACGAGCAAGTCAACCCGAGCTTTTTCAAGGTATTTTTATTTTTTATTTTTATTTTTAAAAAAAACTTTTTAAACGTATTTTTTTACTTCAAATTAGTAATTTAAAAAATATCAGATAAGGAATTCGTCTAGATATGGAGAGGTTGCACAGCTGTGTGTAGTTTGCTCCGATCCCGAAAAGTTGAGGATGAGGCTTAATGGTAATGCGGTAATGGTAATACGGGTAATTAATGGTAATACCATTAAGCCTCATCCGTCCTGATGTGGGTCACGCGTGCATAAATGTTACATAACACGTTCCATTTCATATGAATAAATGAAAGCATAGCTCAACAAACTTGTAAAATTTGTCCAGGTCGCCCACTTAGTCTAACTCAGAAGTTTTTTTTTACCAGTGGAAAAATGTAACAGACGCTGGTTGATTTGTAAAAAAAAAACTAAATATTCGTAAGCTTACGAAATTCTGGATGTTAAACTCGGGCCTTGATTCTAAATTCGAAAAAAAAGTTGTTAATGACTCTTCTTCCCCCTCTGTCGATGACTCTTCTTCCCCCTCTGTCGATGACTCTTCTTCCCCCTCGGTCGATGACTCTTCTTCCCCCTCTGTCGATGACTCTTCTTCCCCCTCTGTCGATGACTCTTCTTCCCCCTCGGTCGATGACTCTTCTTCCCCCTCTGTCGATGACTCTTCTTCCCCCTCTGTTGATGACTCTTCTTCCCCCTCTGTTGATGACTCTTCTTCCCCCTCCGTTGATGACTCTTCTTCCCCCTCTGTTGATGACTCTACCTTCTTCCCCCTCTGTTGATGACTCTTCTTCCCCCTCTGTTGATGACTCTTCTTCTCCCTCTGTTGATGACTCTTCTTCCCCCTCTGTTGATGACTCTTCTTCCCCCTCTGTTGATGACTCTTCTTTCCCCTCGGTCGCCCGGTCAACCACCCGATAAGTAAAATTTCAGCACATCCTGGTGACCTATGAATGAAAGGTTACAAGAAAAATGTGGTAATTTTGTTTTCAGATGGTGGACTACTTTTTCGACAAAGGAAGCAAAGTTCTCGAGCCGAAGCTAATAGACGAACTGAAGAGCGCCTCATTGAACACCGCAGACAAGAAGAACCTCGTCAGAGGCATCCTCAAGGCGATAAAGCCTGTCAACAAGGTCTTCAACTTTCACCACTTCTTACAGTAAATATTCCCGCTCTTGCCGAAGTAGGAATAGGGTCCACTCTCGAAATCATAGCTCTTTAGAATCGTCCAATTGTTTCAAATGAGACTGATAACGATAATGATAGAATAATAAGAATAGGGAAATTTCTCTAGTTTGTTCCCGCTTTGAAAAGCAAGGATTCGACGAGACATCCTGAGATAATACCAGTGGTTAAATAGTGACCGGATCGGTCCCGTCGGCGGATACATGTACACACACTCATGACAAAAAACTCCCTTTCTTTTCTCACCCTTTTTCTTCATCCCCTCTTATTTTTTCCTTCAAACTTTGAGCGGCGGATACATGTAACCCCAAATTAGGCGGCTCCATTTAACCCCTGGATAATACATAAACCTAATCTTTCAGAACCAGCTGTTGCTCTCTGAGTAACTACTGTAGCGTTTAGCAAGAGCGTAAAAACTACTCGCAACTGTTCGTAACGCCTCAAAGTTTTAAAACGAGGTTTCTTGAGCAGTAAAATATCGATTCCGTTTCCGAGTTCGCGTTTGCGTGGGTTTTTTAATAGGTTCTACTTTGTGACCCAGTGTGTATTTTTGTTCTCAGTGTCCCGTGCTCTGAAGACGGCTTAGGATAAGCTGTGTATCCATAAAGAAGTTTCTGATATGAAAATAGGGACACGAAAATATGGTCCATAGTGCGTCTGGAAGGGACACAGAGGCCCGTAAAACTTGAAAATCAGCCGGAACAGAGACCCGTGGGTAGCAAAAAAATGTAGTTTTATTGAGAGAACGTACTGTTTTCCGTAAAATTCTGCTCTCGTAGTGTTAGCAGAGACTTGCGAAGTTGGAACAGAGGCCCGATAACTTTTGATAGGCCTTGACTTTTAAGCCCTGGACACGAATCGTATTCGGAGAGGCTCAATATGTAGCTATATAGCTCGGCATTTCCTAATAGTATATTAATAGAATAAGATGCTTCTTCTGGTTCTAGAACTTGACATCTCAGGTTCATTGAGCTCGCTGAGATGCCCATCAGGGTGTTTCTCTGACCCGCACCGTGGGTTAAAAAAATCTATGGGCTCTCCAAAAACCCCGTAAAACATCGCTTGGAAAAAATTTTCTTGGATTTTTCGTAGGGGAATCATTGGAAAAATTTAATGTTGAACTCTGAAAATCTTATAAATCTATGCGCTCGAAAAAGTTTTACAGGTTTTAAGAAACACCCTGATGCCCATCCGCTGTGTATCCATCTAAAAGTTTCTGATATATTAATAGAATAAGAAAAAGTATATCAATAGAATAAGATGTTTCTCCAGGTTCTCTACGTAACATTCCCGATTCGACGAGACAATGGAGAGTTCGAGATCATCGAGGCGTGGCGAGCGCAGCATTCTGAACATCGAACGCCCACGAAGGGAGGCATCCGGTACTCGATGGATGTCTGCGAAGACGAGGTCAGTTAGCTTCAAAATCAACCGATTTCGATCATTTAAGTCTCTTTCGACTTGGACTGTTTTTTTACAAAAAGCTGCAAGACAAAAACTTTTAAAAATTTTTTTACAATTTTTTTTAAAAAAAAGAAGCAGAAAGGAAGAAGGGGCTCAAGGAAGAAGGGAAGGGGGAAGATGGAGGAGAAGGGGGAAGGGGGCCTTATGGAGAGGGGAGGGGTTATTAAATGATGAGTCTACAGTTTCATCAGCGTATGTAGAAGTCTTAATAAAAATATTCCCTAAAAACTTCACACTTGATAATTAGCACACTGCCAAATAATGCAGTAATACGCGCGTATTTTAAATTATTTAACTTCTGCTAAAAAAATGTTTTTAAAAATTGTTTTTGGATGTTGATTTTCGTGTTTTAGATGATAAAATGTTTTTCATGTAATAATACGTTTAGAGACACTTTCAAACATCAACAACGAAAAGTTTCCGTAAAAATAAAAAAAATTATTCAAGTTTACTTTTTTACATAGCTCTTTATAAGAGTATTCTGAGCCGAAAGAGATGAAAATTTTTGAATCCAGTTCTTTTTCAAGAAAGTTATGCTAGCCCTAATAAATAGCAGGACGGATTAGAAAAAACCTATAAGAAAAAGTCTCCGCTAGTGTGCGTGCAGTAGTAGAGCGACTGTGAATTGTACAAAAAAAGTGTCTCCGCTAGTGTGTGCAGCAGTAGTAGAGCGACTGTGAATTGTACAAAAAAAGTGTCTCCGCTAGTGTGTGCAGCAGTAGTAGAGCGACTGTGAATTGTACAAAAAAAGTGTCTCCGCTAGTGTGTGCAGCAGTAGTAGAGCGACTGTGAATTGTACAAAAAAAGTGTCTCCGCTAGTGTGTGCAGCAGTAGTAGAGCGACTGTGAATTGTACAAAAAAAGTGTCTCCGCTAGTGTGTGCAGCAGTAGTAGAGCGACTGTGAATTGTACAAAAAAAGTGTCTCCGCTAGTGTGTGCAGCAGTAGTAGAGCGACTGTGAATTGTACAAAAAAAGTGTCTTGGTTCGGGTGAAACTGGTCGAGTAAAGAAATAAATCTTGTTATTCATCGCATATTTGGCAATGGAATATTAACATCTAGTCACATCCGGAGAAACAGTCTGGCTGAAAAAAAACAACCATTATGTGCTCTTAGGTGAAAGCTCTCGCAGCGCTGATGACGTACAAGTGTGCGGCAGTAGACGTGCCATTCGGAGGAGCGAAGGGCGGAGTCAAGATTGACCCCAAGAAGTACACGGACTATGAAATTGAGAAAATCACCAGAAGAATCGCTATCGAGTTCGCGAAAAAGGTTGGTTACTGTGAATGAAGACTTCGAATTTCTCATGGGAACAAAACTTCAAACAATTGATGCCTAATCATACATTTTGATTCGTAGGTCATCTGTTTTTTTGAGAGATCAATTAAAACCAGTCTCAAGATTCGAGACCTCATAGGATTTCGAGACCTCATCGAGACATTCTCTGATTCAAAAAAGCTAACCCATCAGCTCGCAGAAGAAGGTAATTGCAGGGTTTCCTGGGCCCTGGAGTGGATGTGCCAGCACCCGATATGGGGACTGGAGAGAGGGAAATGGGTTGGATGGCAGACACGTATGCCCAGACCATTGGTCACTTAGAAAAGGTCTTTTTTCTCTTCTAATTTTCTGATTTATCTGAACTGAAAAGACTTCCTGAGTTTTGTGCAAAAAAGAACTGAGTAAAAGATTCAAATTGGAACATATTGGTTAACACATAAAAAATATTGATTGATCGGTTATGTGTCAGGACGCATCAGCGTGCATAACTGGTAAGCCAATCGTGGCCGGAGGCATTCATGGTCGAGTCTCTGCCACGGGAAGGGGAGTCTGGAAGGGACTGGAAGTATTCATCAACGATGAGAAGTACATGGAACAGGTTCGGGTGTTGAGTTTATGGGTATATAAAACTGCAATTGACTTGATCATCGCTCGGCAAAAGGTAGTCCACCGGGTGGGTTCGAACCCAGCCCTCTTTTTTCGAACCGGGAGCAAGCGAGTTACCGTTACACAATGGTGACACATTTTTATTCAGTGCGATAGTGCTTCATTAAAGGCTGTTGTTGTTGTAGATTGCCCGCCGTAGGTCTCCGGCTGGGTAGACGAGGTCTTCTTTGACATGGCTCAGAAAACAATAACCTTACTTACATTATTTATCTAATTACATTTATTTATCTTTCTCTCTCGGGGTTTATTTGGTTTTTTTCTTTTTTTTCTTTTTTTCCCCTTCATTTATTTATTTATTTATTTATTAATTTTTTTTAGAGAGAAAGGAATCACTGGTATAAGAACTTAACAACAGACGTCGGGCTATTCCACAAATCTATACTTCTTAAAAGTGTGTGGTCACAGCGACACGAGAATAAATGACTAGTTGTATGTGGCTCTTCTAAACATTTTGGGCAAAGAGGGGATTGGGCAGCTCCTATTCTGTGTAGGTAGCTGTTAAGGGAACTTGTATAGCCACTACGTAGTTGCGATAATGTTATTTGTTGTTCCCTGGGAAGTTGATTCATTGATTTATGGATTCCGGGAGGTTTCTTACCTAGAACTGGGTTAGGGGAGCAAGATCTAATGAAATTTCTAACAGTCTCAGTATGTATTCTTTTAAGTGCGGCTTTCTGATCACTGTCTACTAGCATAATTTCTAAGTCCTTGGCATGTTTACGAATAGTTCTAGGTGGTTTGGGTTCCATGCATCGACGATGGGAGGGGTGGTTTGGGAGGAGTCTTGCTCTTGCAACGAATTGCTTGGTAAGCATCGTGTTGTGCTCCTTTATGGGTAACATTTCGCTTTCTAGAGCTAAGTGCTCTGTGCCGGCCATTGCTAGGTTTCCTGTTGCTATCCGAATTGCTCTATTTTGGTTAGCCTGTAGTTTTTTCCAGTTCGTCTCGGCCAATTGAGGGGAGTAAATTGGTGCGGCGTAGTTGAGAACGGATCTGGTCATTGTTTTGTAGGTTGCAAGAAGGGTGTTTTTCTGTTGGCCCCATGTTCTTCCTCCGAGGGCACGTAGTATATTCAGTCTTTTGGCCGTTCTCTGTTTAAGGTATTCTGCGTGTTGTCGAAAGGTGCCGAGTTGGTCTAAGACGACACCGAGTATTTTGGGTGTTTTAGTTGTCGGCAAAAGGGTTCCATGGATTCCTACCTTGGGTTCTTTTTTACATTCGCCTGTATGGGTTGTGAAAAGAGTGACCGTTGTCTTTTCCTTGGATATGATCATTTTTCGTTGTTCCAGTTCTTCTACGAGTTTGGGTAGGAAGTGGTTGATCTGATCTTCACAGGTTTCAATACAGGGGCTTTAGGAGAGAATTGAGATGTCGTCGGCGTAGACTGTCATCTGCGTGTTTCCTGTGGATTGCGGGAGGTTGTTTATGTAGAGATTGAATAAGAGGGGACTGAGCACTGCTCCTTGTGGGACACCAGATCTGCATGTGAGACGTCGACTGCTTTTTCCTTGGAAATCTACCTTGATTGTACGGCCTCTTAGGTAGCTGGACATCCATCGGATGATGGCTCTTGGCATATTCGTTTCAGTGAGTTTCTTGCAGAGAAGGGATATGTTCACTAAGTCATATGCTGCAGTGAGGTCAAGGGCGACCATGAGAGTGCGGTCCGGGGGTGGTTTCCGATTGGAGCCGTTTGTTATTTTCCCGGTTATTTCCAGGAGTGCGGTAGTAGTCGAGTGCTCTTTGCGGAATCCATGTTGCCAGTCAGCGATTTGAAAGCCTTCCGCCAGGAATGGTAATAAGACCCGTTCGAATGTCTTGGCTATAGGTGATAATATTGATATTGGTCTATAGCCGTTCAGGTTGCTCGAGTCCTTTCCTGGTTTAGGTAACATTATCACTCTTGCATCTTTCCATCTGGACGGGATAATACCGGTTTGCAGCGTGTCATTGAAGAGGATGCAGAAACACTTCCTGAAGTTTTCACCGGCCATTTTGAGTAGTAGAGGGCAGATGCCTTCACTGTCTGGACATTTGGAACCTTTGGTTTTCTTGATGGCTTCTTCGATCTGTGCCAGGGAAATTTGGGGAGCGTCTGTCCGTTTGAGGCCTTTTATTAGTCGCGTTGTGCTTCTTGCTGATTTTTCGACCTCTTTAGGGGCTTGTTTGGCTAATTTTCTAGCAAAAGCGTTTGAGGCTGATATTGCGCATAGACTTTTCCCTTCGTGGATGATGGTCAAGTGCGTCGGTTTTATTGATTTGCCGTCGATAGCCTTTATCGTTTTCCAGAGTTTGTTGCCCGGTTCGTTGTGGCTTATTTCAGATATGTACTTTTCCCAAGCCTTCCTCTTTTCGAGGTTGATGCGGAAGGAGATTTCGGCCATTATTGAGGGGAGTGAGGGGTCCGTAGGATTGTCCCTCCTCATTTGGTCCCGTTCTGTAATCAGTTTCTTCACACCTTCGCTCAAGTGAGGCGTGTATCTTGGCACCTTTCCACGGGGAATGTTGTTTTTCGCCGCTTTGGTCAAGGTGGTGGTCAGGAATTTGTGCATCTGAATTGAGTTGCCGGTGAATGGGAAATCCATGAGAATCTTGTTGATATCCCTTTCGAAGTCCTTCCAGTTCGCTTTGTTATAGTTTGTATAACAACGTGCGTTTGAGATGTTGGATGGCTGTGTTTCGACGTCAATCAGGCATGGGAGGTGGTAAGAGTTCATTCTATTGATTGTTGACCAATTGCAGTCGATGGCTATGTCGTTCGAGGCGAAAGTGATGTCTGGTGATGCTTTTTGTCTTGTGGGCATCTTTGAGTTGTTGAGACATACAAGATCGCTGTCGTCAATGAAGTCACATAGTTCATCTCCTCTGTTATCCTCCGTACCTTCACTCCAAACTTCATTGTGTGCGTTGAAGTCTCCGCCGACAATGAATGATTTCTTCTGTGTTAGGAGTCGGCTGAAGTTCGGCGCGTATGTGTTGGGGCAGGACGATCGAGGTGGGATGTAAATGTTGCAGATTCTTATGGTTCCTTGGTCAGTTGGCACGTCCACGCTGAGTGTTTCGGCTGTCTGGTCCGTCGCTGGGGAAGTCACGTTAGCATAGCGAATATTCTCTTTGACTAGTATCGCAAGGCCACCTCCGGAGTTTGAGCGGTCTTTTCTCGTGTATCCTACGATATTGGGAGATGGAATACTAGCATCCATTTTGGTTTCTTGGCTGAGTGCTACGTGAACATTCAACTCATGTAAAAGGTCCTCTAGCTCGGTTAGTCGGGCTCTAAGTCCATTAGCGTTCCATTGGATTATCCTCAGGTTCGCTACTGTCTGGGAGGCAGTCTGCTTTATCGGGGCTCTCTTACAAATTCTGCATCTCCATTGGGGGTTCCAATCATTAAGATTGTTAAGGTTGGAACAGCGGAAATGTACCCATTTCTTACATTTACTACAATTAACACAATTCGAAGGCGCGTTAAGAGAGCAAACAGAACAAGGCCATCTTGGGCCTGGGTTAGTCTCGATACCAGCGATTTGGAGGAGTATTCGGATCAGAGACGCTGGGTCTTTCTGATCCATGTTAGAAAAAATGAGGGTTCGGGGGAAGCCGTACTCGTTGTCCCTTGCGGGAGATTCCATTGGGAAGATTGGTTTTGGAGGTCCATTGGGTCCGACGCCTTGTAGCGTCGTCCACAGTCGCACCGCGTGTAGGTGACCTCCGTCGCGACCTTCATTAAAGGCTCAATTGCCTTGCTCTTTTAGTCACGCTTAGTTATGAAGCGAAAGTGTCGTGAATGGAGCATAACTCCGGAATTCACAATTAAGAGAGAAAAATGATAAAAGATGAATCTTCAATTGATTAGTTACCCAGTTTGAAGGCAGTGCAGCCTGGTTAAAACGACTGGTTGATTTAGAACTGGTAATAATGTTGAGTTGATCAAACCGATACTTTTATTGAGCTTGTGTCACCTAAACTTGTTTGGAAAAGAGCGCATAGATTTCCATCCAGAATTTAAAAGAGTTTAGATTTTTTTCTTCGAAGATTTGGAATTTTCCTAGGTAAAAATCAAAACATTCTTCTTTCGAATGCATGGATTTGAATGTTTTTCGGACTTTTTGAAGAGCGCATAGATTTTTTTCACCCACAGTGCGGATGAAAGAAACACCCTGTCTGTTATATGAAACGACCGCTCTCTTTTCTCTGTCCTTCACTTTTCGCTGGCTTCTCGTCATTCTAGAATTCCGATCGAATAAGCGGTTGTTTTTTCTCTTCTCTATTTGTGACACGATGACTTATGTAGTTGACTCGATGTTTTATAAAGTTTATTAGTTGCCTTTTAACAAGCTCTTCCTGTTTCAAAAGTAATTGCCCTGTTTTTTGAGAATTTACCTCATACTTTAAAGTTGTAGGTTGGCTTGACCACTGGTCTCAGTGGGAAAACCTTCATAGTTCAAGGATTTGGAAATGTCGGCCTCCACACCATGAGATATCTTCACAGGTAAGGGTTCACTACCTTTTAAATTCTGAGAACGCACTAGAAGTTCAGAAGCTCGGTTGTCTAGTTGAATAGAAATGTTATGATTATAGATTTGTGGGCAAAAAACATTGAAAACGCGTCTCTTTTCTACATGGTGGCGCGAAAGTACGCAGTCAGAGGTTTAGGAGTGTGCTACGCACTATTTCGTGCACGCACCGATTCCTTTTTTTTGATTTTCGAAGTTTATTGTGTTTTAAACATCGTGTTGAAGTTTGACAACGATTGTAAATTTGAAGGTAATGACGGGTCCCCATCTTCAGCGTGCCGCTATCGTCGATTTGCACCAGCGCGGGTACTCCAACTCCGACATCGCGAAACGCCTCGTCGTCCGTCGAGATCTTGTCTGGAATACCATCAAATGTTACCGGATATCTTGAGGACGGTCCAAAAAATGGCCGACTTCGATCTGCTCGGACGCCGGCGAAGATAAAAGCAGTGAGGGAGCGAATACGCCGAAACTCCAAGCGGAGCATTAACAAGATGCCCCAGGAGCTCGGAATATCCTGCTGGTCGGCTCAGACCATCGTCAGGGATGACCTCGGCATGCGCCCTTATCGTACTCGCAAGGGTGCCTTGTTGTCTGCCAAGAACACGGCAGAGCGCGTGAAGAGAAGTCGGACCTTGCTTCGCGACACGGCCGCACCTGGTGCCGAAGAGATAGTCTTCTCAGACGAGAAGTTGTTCACGATCGAGGAGGCCTACAACTCCCAAAACGTGTGGGTTATCGCCAGAGATCCTGAGGAAGCCGATCGCAACGGAAGAGTCGTCAACCGCATCTCCCATCCAGCTCAGTTGATGGTCTGTGCGGTTGTGTGCGCTTCGGGCAAGTCTCCGCTCGTCATCGTTGATCAGGGCGTGAAGATCAACAACCAGAACTATATCAAAGACATTCTCGAAGGCGCCTTGCTTCCCTGGACCCGTACGCACTTCGCTTGCCGTCCGTTCTGCTTTCAACAGGACTCCGCGCCCGCTCACAAGGACGTTGTGACGCAAGAGTGGTGTGCGAACAAATTGCCCACCTTCATAACGAGTAAGCAGTGGTCCGCCTACTCGCCGGATCTCAATCCGCTCGACTATTCCGTATGGTCGGTCCTCGAGGCGAAAGCCTCGGCTCGTCCCCACCCCAATTTGGCGTCTCTGAAGAAGGCCCTGCTCAAAGCTTGGGAGGAACTCGACGTTGATTACCTGCGTGCCACGACTGATGCTTTCCCCAAGCGTCTCTGCCAAGTCATATGCGCCAAGGGCGTCCGCATTGAAAACTGACTTCACCCAGTTGAACATATATATGTTGAGAATAAAATGTGTTGAATTGAGAGGAATTGGATTATTGATTACGATACAAAAGCGTTTGACTTTCGGACTGCGTACTTTCGCGCCACCCTGTAGTATTTCTTGAAAAAAAGTGGATGATTTCTTATTCAATATGAGAACATCAGAACTTCTTTGCAAAACCCAGTTTTCGAAGACATGGATTCTTTTTTGGATGTTTTTTCTTCTTCAAAAATCGAGTTTCTTTTGAATGTGTGTTTTATTCTAGATCCGGTGCGATTTGTGTGGGAGTGCAAGAGTTCGACTGTGCAATTCACCACCCGGAAGGCATTCATCCAAAAGAACTCGAGAATTGGAAAGACGAGAATGGAACTATCAGGGTTGGATTGTATTTGAGGCGGAGTAGATCATATCTCTGCAGTACGAATTGGTTTTCGTGCAAATGATATGTATACCTATTCGAGAGAGAGAAAGGGAAAAGTACGTCGAAATTATTACATGGGCAAAAGCTAATCCACGTGAGGGGGATCGAACCTACCGTCTGTCTTTTGCCAAAAGAAGGCGTTACCGTGCACTACCAAAAACCAATTGCTAAACCTTGCAATAGTGCTATATAAGAGACTCTGTGGCCTGGTGAATAAGAACCATTTTTTTTGAAACAATGAATTTTTAAAACATTGAAAAATTAAGCATGAAAACTTTGTTGATGATTGACGATGATGCGAGATATGAGAGTTGGAAAAGAAACGTTCTGTCGGCGGGCCTCTGTTTTTCCAAATCATAAGGGGGGACCCTTATATAAAACCTGAAAAAATTTCGCGGGCCTCTGTTTTTTTCAATCATAAGGGGGAACCCTTATGTGAAAAAAATTTCCGCATTTAGCGGGCGTGTGCACCTTTTTCTTGCACACTAAATGACCCCTGTTCTCAGGGATTCCCTGGAGCTACCAACTACGCGCCATTTGGTGACCTGATGTTCGAGAAGTGCGACATTCTCATCCCAGCTGCTTGTGAGAAAGCGATCCACAAGGGAAATGCCCACAGACTACAAGCGAAAGTCAGTTAGACGGTGCTGACGTCAAAGCTCTAAACCAAATATTTCTCAGATCTATCCAGGGGGTATTTAGTTATTAGGTAGAGATGGGATTTGTTTATTTTTTTAGGGACTTTTTCATACCTCCAAAACTGATGAGTCTTTGTATTACCTAGGGTCGAGATATTTGAACCCTAAGTCATTTTCTTGTCACTTGAAACATAGGCAGAATATGTGTTGATTTTTCAATAGGTCGATTGCTTAGGTTAAAAGTTTAACTTTTAACTTTACGAAATCAGTTGAGGCTAAGTGATGGCTAAGGAAACTCTCTATTTATGTGAAGAATTGAATATTTTTTCTTTGAATTTCAGCTGTGAAAACTCTGATACATTCATTTTGAGTGAGGGAGAGGGTCTGTAGGTCGGTCGCCCTAGAAAATTATTTTGCCAGTCGGCAGTTTACCTATGCTTCAAGAACTCCATGGAAGAACAAAAACTAAGTTCCAAGATGATTGAACTTTCACAAAAAGTGTGGGAGGGACTTTCGTTCCAAGATATGATTTTGGAAGAAAAAAGGAAGATACAGTACTCGATGATGTGCAGGTTATTGCTGAAGCTGCAAATGGACCGATCACTCCTGCAGCTGATAAGATTCTGCTCGCCCGCCGAAACTGCTTGATCATCCCAGACATGTACGTAGCTTTTTCAGATAGAAAATTGGGATTCTTCAGAGGTATTGAAGTTTCTTAGATTTAAAAAAATTTGTAGTTGTATAGTTCACTCAACTATGAAACTACAAATTTTCCCCAAAAAAATTTTTTTAAGCGATACTTTACTATAATACATACAATAATATATTTAATAATATCAAAAAGAATTTAAAGATAATAATGATAATAACATTAGCATAGGGCAAGTGGTTTGTGGTTGCAACTTAGAGTGAATGAAGTGTTTATAATAAGTTGAGACACTTATAACAGATCATTTTCGTCTTTTTATCTATGGTTTTTAGAGCAAATTTGATGTAAAAATAGACTTTTCTCATCATTTTTAGTTTTCTGCAGTTTTTCTACGACAATTGTAATGCTTATTCCAGTACCGTAGTCGACGGGCCTCCGTTTGCACTAAAAGAGTAGCTTGTGTGGCGTTGTGTAAAAGGCAGACTATCCTTTTCTAGGTGAAAAAAGTTTTTAAAGGCTGACGGAGGGTCTATGTAAATCTTCGTAATCTCTCGTAAAAATCTTTCGTAAAAAGTTATTTCAGCCTTGGACTGAGTCCGCTTGGATTTATTAGTGACCCATGCTCAGGTACGTGAACTCTATTAGTGACCCATGCTCAGGTACGTGAACTCTATTAGTGACCCATGCTCAGGTACGTGAACTCTATTAGTGACCCATGCTCAGGTACGTGAACTCTATTAGTGACCCATGCTCAGGTACGTGAACTCTATTAGTGACCCATGCTCAGGTACGTGAACTCTATTAGTGACCCATGCTCAGGTACGTGAACTCTATTAGTGACCCATGCTCAGGTACGTGAACTCTATTAGTGACCCATGCTCAGGTACGTGAACTCTATTAGTGACCCATGCTCAGGTACGTGAACTCTATTAGTGACCCATGCTCAGGTACGTGAACTCTATTAGTGACCCATGCTCAGGTACGTGAACTCTATTAGTGACCCATGCTCAGGTACGTGAACTCTATTAGTGACCCATGCTCAGGTACGTGAACTCTATTAGTGACCCATGCTCAGGTACGTGAACTCTATTAGTGACCCATGCTCAGGTACGTGAACTCGGGAGGTGTGACGGTTTCTTTCTTTGAGTGGCTGAAAAACTTGAACCACGTTTCCTTTGGAAGGCTTACGTTCAAGTATGAAAAGGACTCCAATTATCTTCTATTAGGTATATTAATTTTTTTAAATATTTTTTTTGGTTGAAAAAGGCGATGAGCAATTCTCAAACAAAAAACAACACATTTTTAGAGTTTCCACCAGGGTTTAGCAATTTAACGCTCGAAAGGTCGAATGAGTGAACGTTTGATTAGAAGAATCACTTCGGAGCTTTATTTTTTGATCTTTGTTAATCGTTTTGAGCAACGATGGGCTGAGACTATAATGAATGAAATCCATCGCACGGGCAAAAAACTGGTACTCGGCTGGAACCGAACCTCTGCCGGGTAACCGGGGCTTGTAGAGAGTTAACCAATACACAAACCGAGCACACATTGTCCCATGCGATTTCTTTCTATGGCTGAGGCACGATGGCCGTTCTTTCTCGCATGGGACAATGTGTGCTAGGTTGGTGTATGGGTTAAGTCTCTACAAGCCCCGGTTAGCAGGCAGAGGTTCGGTTCCAGCCGAGTGCGTTTTTGCGATGAATTTCATTAATTATACTTTAAAGATTGATTTCGTCGAGAAAAGAGAAGCATATCCTGTTTAGTTTTATGCTCTAATTTTTATCTATCTTTGCGCAGAATCAGTGCAAGACTCGATAAGCAAGTCATTGGGACAGCAGGTATCCATCACACCCAATCCAGCCTTCCAGGTTAGCTTTCATTCCTTGTTTTTAGAACAAAAAGCTCTTTTTTATTTTAAGTGTCGTCGATCAAATTCTTCTTGTTAGTTTTTTGTGTCGGGGGAAGAAAACTCAAAAGTTGATATGAATCATATTCGAGTAGGAGAAACGTGTTTTTATTGTCGTCATAAATTCAAATACTTTCAAGTATTTTGGATCGCACATAAAGTTCGCTTATCAGCTTTTTTCACACTACATATAATGAACCATAGTTAATCAATAAATGAATGAATGAATGAGGTATAAGTAAATGAATGAGAGAATGAATGAACAGGCTCGTATCGCGGGTGCAAGTGAGAAGGATATTGTCCACTCCGGCCTGGAGTACACAATGACGCGTTCAGGGGAAGCCATCATCAAAACAGCCAGGTTTGTCACACTTTTCTAGCTCTTCCGCCTCTCGTGTGTTTGAAAATTGTACAAGCTCAGGATTTTTGAAAACATAGTTTAGATATCTGGGTATTTCCTTTTACAAAATAAATGAGGACTAGGTCATGAAAATTGTTTAAATAGAGTAAGAAGAAGGGAGATGAAATAGAGATAGAAAGAGAGAGTTAAATCGGAGGAAACATGAGAATGCGTTGCATAATGACAGGACAACCCTTAATTTTCGTGATTGTTTTTTTCGGTTGTGAGAGATCGTATCAGAAGAAGCTGAAGTAGTTCACTTGCCCTTTTTGAAGGAAGTACGATCTGGGCCTGGACATTCGCACGGCTGCTTATGTCAACTCGATCGAAAAGATCTACCACACTTACCGAACTGCTGGATTCACATTCACCTAATTATTCTTACTAAAAACCATAACATTTTCCCTCGAGAGTGACGCCTTCATCATTTATTTACATGTGCTGGAATTGTTTTATAATTGAAATTTTGCTCGGACAAAAGTTGGTCCACGATGCGGGATCGAACCAGCCGAATCATTCTTACCAGGAGCTAGGGCATAACAACCAAGGCAACATTTCTAGTGAATTATTTTACTTCGCGATGTTTATTTCTTCTTTTCTCCTTATTCTTAGGTATTATAGTGTGTACTAAATTAAATGCTTCACTCCAACACTCGGTAGACTAAAACACGGTTTTCACTTTGAGTTTATTGTAGCTGCGCACAAACTACAACGACAGTTTCTGTTCTATGGTAGAATTTTCGGATCGACTCGAGTCTACTTTAGCTCTGATTCTATAAACTGTGAGACGTTGACTCAGGTATTTTAGCGCCGCTGATAATGAAAGGGAAAGAGCTGTCGCTAGCTTGAGTTTTTTGTAGCAGTTACGGTAGATCTCATCCCTTATCTTGTGATGAACTTCTTTTGTTCCGGTTTGTGTAGTCACACGTCTTCTCCTAGTCCGAGAACAGTATTGAGGATTTTTAAAAAAAAATGACTAGAAAGAACGGTCATTGTGCCTTGGACATAGCAAGAAATTCATTCATTCATTCATTCTTTATTCCGTGCACACATGATATCAAAACAATGATGATTGCGGATATGCATGGACTATCTTTCTAGTGGCGGTGTGCTTATGAGCGAACGGTCGCTTAAGTATGAGGGGAAGGGAAAGGGAGGGGGGAGGAATGATTGATAAATATGAATTAGTTATTCAACTATCAAAAACATGAGAAAGAGGCACAATAACATGAATAGGCAAATTCAGTACATTCTTTTTGAATATCTTGCTATTAGGTTCTTTTACCATTTCGTAATCCAAAGAATTCCATACTGATAATTGACGAGAAACACATGTAGATAAGAAAGACTGGTTGATATTATTAGGCATAACAAGACGCAGAGGATGAGAATGTCGGGAAAAGCGATCAACGGCAGATATCTGATATAAATTTTTAGTATCTATTTCACACTTCTGATGTATACATTTATGAATGAAAGTGAGGTCAGCAAGAGCTCGGCGATGTTCGAGGGTTTGAAGGTTCAGAAGGGATAATCTCTCCGAATACGGAAGGGCGGGATGGCCGGCTCTCACTAGAATTCTTCTCGTAAAAGAACGTTGGACTTTCTCGAGCTGTTTTACTAGACCCGCAGATGACGGGTTCCAGAGCTCGCTAGCGTATTCCAAAAGAGGCAATACATAAATTTTGAAAGCAGATGTCAGAAGAGAGAGAGATGGTGACTTGAAAGCTTTCAAAATCATATTAACAATAGACGACGCTTTACGGCACTTTTCACTTATGTGGTCCCGATATGAAAATCCATCTGAAACTATTACTCCGAGGTCTTTGGCCGAGTTTCCTGATACAATGAGTTGATTATTGATATAGTAAGCATTCCGAGAATTAGAAGAGCCAAGGTACAGAACAGTACATTTAGAAGTGGACAAACTCAAGTTCCACTCTGCGCACCAATCAGCAACACAGTTCAATGCAAACTGTACGTCATTTCTAGAACAGGGAACACGACATACAATTTTAATGTCATCAGCATATATTGAAAAGAGAAGATTAGGAGGAAAAACTTCTTTAACAGAATCAATGTACATTAAAAACAACAAAGGGCCTAATGAAGAGCCTTGGGGTACTCCAGATGTAACTAAAACAGGGTCAGAGAGAACGTCATTAATACATACTGACTGAGTACGTTGACTTAAGTAACTACTCAACCATTTGACAATATGAGACGGAAAACCATAACAATAAACTCTATGGAGAAGGAGCCTGTGATCAACTGAATCAAAGGCTTTGCTTATATCAAGCAGGACAACATCAACTGGAATTCCTTGCGCTAAGGAATCAACGATATAAGCATGAGATTCAACAAGAGATGTAACTGTGGATCTCTTTGATCTAAAGCCTGCTTGAGAAGGAGACAACAACCTTTCTCTCTCAAGATACGAATAGATTTCAGTGAAAATGATTTTTTCCATAACTTTGGACAATGAGCAGCATAGAGATATCGGCCTATAATTACTAACGGAGTTCCGTGAACCAGACTTATGCACTGGTTTAACAATAGATTTTCTCCATAAAGTTGGCACGTTGCCCGAGAGAAGACTGTTATTAAAGATAATGCATAAAGGCTTGACTAGTGCAAAACGACATTTTTTCAAGAAAATGTTAGGAATACCATCAGGTGAGGTGTTACATTTGCCTTTGAGAGACGAAAGAGCACGTAGAACCATATCTTCTGTGATACAATCGACATCGAATGGTTCATTAACTTCAGGAGAAAAAGGATGCAGTAGTGGACTATGCAAGGGCTTCGAGAAAACCGATGAAAAATAACAAGAAAAGGTTTTAGCTTTTTCGGATGGCAAAGTTATTTCTCGTTTTAGATCATCTATCAACGTGGGCATGCCCTGATTGATGTTATTAACTAAGCGATTTCTGCAAGCAGTGAAGAAAGAATTCTGGTTCCCTCGTGATATCAACTTCGCTTCCTGACGAAGTTCGAATTCATGTAACATCCTATCAAATTCAGCCGTTTTTCTAATACAGTAATCGGAATATGGAGAGGTTTCAGAGATACGTTTTAACTTGCGATACATTCTACGGAGAAGATAGGGATAACGAAACGTTTCATCTCTAGGATGGGCGACTGGTACATACTTCTCAATCAGAGAATGAATGAAGGAAACAAGATAATTATTAGCTGATTCAACGTCCATCATAGCAAAAGCCTGGGTCCGTGAAAAGCAAGTTGACATTCAATAGCCTTCCAATTCGCCTTATTGAAGCATTTGAAGGAAGGGGAAGATGATAATGAAAGGGTATTGAGTGATAATTTGAATGAGACCATGTTGTGGTCACTACCACTAAAACGACCGATAACATTACATTCAGTCACAAGGGGTACATTGGTCAGCAAAAGGTCGAGAATGTTATCGTTTCTTGTTGGAGAGTCAACGTACTGAGTAAAAAAGTTATCTGTCATGAATTCAAGGAAAACTTTGTGCTGGCCTTCTCTATGCGCAATGAGATTCAACCAGTCAATGAATGGCAAATTGAAATCACCAACAATCAATAAAGGACGTCTATTAAGGGCATCAGAATGCTGAGAAAAATACATTAATAGTTTAGAGAGAGAAGAACTGGAACAGGAAGGGGAACGATACACACAAACACATCTTAGCTTATTTGAAGCAGATGATAATGATTCCTGGAATACATCAATGGTTACAGCTTCAAAGCCGTCATCTGAGCAAGTAGAAACAAGAGAACAAGGAATACGAGAAGAGACAAGGAAGGCAGCGCCCCCTCCTTTCATTGAACAGCTCCTATCACAGCGGAAAAACTGATATCCGGAATTACTTGTTATTAGCGAATCATTCTCTTGGCTTGTCAACCAAGTCTCAGTTATTCCTAATACATCATAAACGTGTGAATTTAGCAGAAATGACAGGCTATATACTTTATTTCGAAGAGAACGAGCATTAAAAGAAATGCAATTAATTGACTTAAGGTCAGCATGGTGAGGAGGGCTAAGGGGAAATGAAAACGGGGTGACACCGCCACTGACCTATTTATTCCTCGTATTGTTCCGTTGAGACCGACCAATCGCTGCAGGAGGAGAGACTATCGGCGAAGACGACCCAGTGCTCATCGGAGTCACAGTCGGCTGTGGTTGGTAGGAAAAGGACGTCGACCGTACCGGCATCAGATTTGTACCAACTATTTTCCATTTCGGTCCGTCAGGAACTTGATTTCTTTCCCTTGCGACTCTCTTGACTTCTCTTTCCATTTCGAGGCCCTCCCTTGTTAAATCTTCCCTGATGTAGGTGTGCGGAAAACCATGAAGGCAGGCAGGGCGTCTTCGTCGAATTTGCTGGAGCACTTGATTCCTCAGAGTAGAACATCCAAGAAATACTTTGAGAATTCGTTTCTTTTTCTCTGGGTCACCGAACCTCTTAAATCTTGCGGAGGCGACTTGTGGAAGATTTAGGTCCCGAGAGAGAGACTTGAGGAAGTCTTGATCTGCGGCGTCAGTCGTTTCATCTTTTTCCTGTTCAGGGAGGCCGACACAAACGATGTTTTCCGACTTTTCTTCGATCATCTTTCTGTCGATAGTCATTGCTTTGACGGCGGCGTCGTAAGCAATGATGTGGGGGGAAAGGGAGAGAAGCGAGGGTATGGCAGAGGTCACCGGCGCAGCTGGGGTGGGAGGAGAAGGAGGGGGAGAGCTCAGACGATTGACGAGCTGTTCGACAATACTCTCAAGGCGGAGTATTTTTTCCATCATCTCCTCAAGTTTCTTTTCATACGCGGGGCACTGCTTGCAAGGGGAAGGAGGCGGAGGGTTACGTTTTCCACCCATGATGAAGAAGCAACCGCTCAAGGGTGAGCCAACTAGAGAGAATGATGTGTGGGACGGAAAAAAAAAATCGCATGGGACAATGTGTGCTCGGTTGGTGTAAAGCTCTAGGGCCCGGTTAGGCAACGGAGGTTCGGTCCCGGCCGATTGCCATTTTTGCCCGTGCGATGGATTTCTTTCATTCTTTGTCTCAGTCCATCGTTGCTTATCCGATTTACAAAAATTGTTTAAAAAATATCAAGAAATGTTTCAGAAAAGATTATTGAATAAAACATGCACATCATCCGATATGGTTGAGAGTAAGGCACTGAAAGAGAATGTGGGAAACATCGTATCACGACACTTTGTACCGCGTCACTTTGTATACGACACTTTGTACCCCGTCACTTTGTACCGCGACTTGAGTGAGGCCGCGCGTTTTATTTTTACATTAAAACATATTTTTACATTAAAAAACGCTTAGGCTTAGTAAAAGTTTACGATAACGAGGCCGTACGGCTTAGCTAACGAGGCCGTACGCGGTACAAAGTGTCGCGGTACAAAGTGACGGGGTACAAAGTGACGCGGTACAAAGTGTCGGTAATTCGGGAAACATGAACCACGAGAATTGAGGTATGCATGCCCTGATTCAGGATAGCATAAAATCAAAAGTACGATACCAATAATGATGATGGTAACCCTCGACCGCTGAATTATTAGTTACCTTCTTCGTTGGTTATATCCCACTACTTGACTGGATGTCTCTTGTTTTAACGTGGTCAACCTTGACTTTCTCGACGATTAAATCTAAATACAGTTTTCTTAATAATAAAAAGCTATGCTTTCAAACCGCGTTTGGCATGGAGTGAACAACAAATGCCTAATTTTAAAATTTACAGAATTTTTCCTGAAAACAAACCTCGCTCCCAATTTAACTTCAAAAAAACACGACCAACAATAAAAAAAGCGTTTCAAAAACCTCATTTCGACTATTACGGCGCGCACAAAACTTATTCGATAATTTTTTTCTAAATGCTGTTTTCCAATTGAGTTGCCAGAGTGTGTGAGATTCTGATTGAGAAAAATTTGATAATGTTATTTATCTTCAAATGCTAAGTTACACAGTTGACTTGTTAAGATGAAAAAGTGACGACTTGTTAAGATGAAAAATGATTGAACTATCGCACGGAATAGCAATGTGTCCTCGTGGTGTAATGGTAACACGCGCTCCCGGTTTGAGTCGAGATGGTCTGGGTTCGATCCCGCCCGGTGGACTAGCTTTTTTCTGTGCGAAATTTCAATCATTTCTCATCTTAAATAGGCGTCACTGTCTTTAAACTGTGTAACTTAGCATTTGAAGATTTATCCTCCATCATCCATTTCTCTTCTGTCTTAATCGTGAACTCTGGAGTTACTTTTCATGACGCAATCGCTTGATAAGCATGCGTGACTAAGAGAACAAGGCATATGAGAATTTTATATAACACTATCGCACAGAATAGCAACGTGTCCCCGTGGTTTAATGGTAACACGCGCTTCCGGTTTGAGTCGAGATGGTCTGGGTTCGATCCCTCCCGGTGGACCAGCTTTTTTCTGCGCGATAGTACGATCATTTGTTATTTATTTATGTTATTTTCTTGATTCTCGTTGGAAATTTTTTTGGATTGGTAGAGTTTATACAATAAATACGTGGGAACAAACGATACTGAAAAGAACAAAGAGATCATGAGAAAACTTCTTTACATTTCAATCTTTTTTGAGTCATATTACGTTTGAAATTAATGTTTTTATAACTTCGAAAAACTCCCGCTATTCTACTCGCTCTTGCAATTGACAGAAGTTTTTGAATTCTTAAATATCGATATAAATGTTATCTCTCTCAAAGTTCACGAAAAAAAAACTGCAATTCAGTATAGTATGTATTTTCAAATGCTTAGTTACACAGTTCAAAGGCAGTGACGCCTGCTTAAGATGCAATTTAGTTTACATCAAACGAAAAAATCGAAATTTAATTAACTTAATTCTTGAGAAATCCTTTGAAAAATTTATGGACACAATTAGGTATGTTTCATGTTTCAGATGTTTAATCCTTATAATTGAAAATTGAAATAAACTTGGTAATCTACATTTTGTTCGTTTCATCTCTAGCCGATCAATTTTGAGTTTGAAATAAGCATATCGCATTCTGCTAGCAGATGACTCTGTCAGTATACCCGAATCATAGCCCCGCATAAACAAGAGCAATTCCGAAGTTGGTAAAATTTCTAGTGAGGCTGTTAATGCTTGCTCAAGCTCAATGAAGAGCTAATAACAAAAGAGCAACTAAAAACAACCCTAAGATGAGATTTGAGATCAAGAAGACAGTTCCACTTTCTTCAACTTTCACGATAATGATACAAGAATGCAAATAACAAATCAACAAGTGACTTCAGAGTCATGAGATGATTTCCAAACGCCGTGATTTGATATTCATGAGATATACTCCCAACTAGGTGACTCGAAAGTCATGATATGGATAACCCCGTGTCTTTATTAATCTCAAAATCAGTATTTGAAAGAGCCAGGAGCCTGCATTTGATGTCCACCAGCAGAGTTTTGCTGCGGTGGTGGCATGGAACCCTGCTGCATTGTGGACGGAGCTTGGGTCACTTTGGGCAGCCTCTCCAGTAATGACTGCAACTTATGATTTATTTACTAGTAGAAAAAGGCCAGTTGTGAGCGATTTGCTTTGAACCTAAGCCCGTCGAAAACAGTTTTCTTGGAGACAAAGGACAGTTGGAAGCTGCTGTTTTTGAGACAGAGACCTTCCAGGCTAAAAAATCGGCTTCGTGCAGCAAAAACAAAAACTTCCATTGATAATCTTTTGCCTCATGAATGTAAAACAGAGTCTCACCAAAGTTCAAAGCAGGTGAGCGTTTACAGATTGTCAAAAACATCTATTTCTCACAGGGTTTTCCCACCACACGGCTAAAAGCCTATAAACGACATGGAGGCCCGTCTTAACAGAGGACAACCGATAGTGGTCAACATAAACTGTTGGAAGTCCTCTATCATACTCCCTCTTCTGAAGGCAGGGAAACAAGCAGCAGACGGCTCCAGCTACCGACCAATCTCTCTTCTTTCTCCAGTCGCAAAAGTCATCGAACGTCTTCTACTCAACTCCATCCAGTCAAACATACCACCGGCAGAGCATCAGCATGGATTCGCCTCGGGACGATCGACTACCTCGGCTCTCCTCACGCTCTCCCAAAACATCGCGGAAGGATTTAACGAGAAAAGACCCGCAAAGCGGACAGTACTCATGGCTATCGACATGTCTAAAGCTTTCGACAGCATCAACATCTTCAAGCTGATAGACCTCCTCCTGTCTACAAGCATGCCCAACTACATCAAGAAATGGCTCTCCTCCTACCTAAGAGGCCGCACAGGACGCACATCTTTCCGCAACACGCTATCAAGCTCGAGGCTCATCAGAAACGGAGTTCCACAGGGCAGCGCTTTATCGCCCACACTGTTCAACCTCTATCTGCGGGATCTCCCAACAGACAGCGCACACACCAAGGTCGTATCTTACGCCGATGACATCACGATATGGGCTTCAAACTCAAACATCAGCACCGCCTCCGAACACCTTCGCACAGCCATCCCGAGAATCGAAAGCTTTCTGAAAGGAAGGTCACTCGACATATCTCCACTCAAGAGCCAACTGATGCTGTTCACTCCATATAGCAGAGAGTACAACACAATTCTGGACGTTTCCATCGGAGGCACAGCTGTTAGCACCGTCAACCAGGCCAAGCTCCTCGGCGTCACCTACGACTCCATGTTCACGTTCAGCCATCATGCCAGAGACATCGCGAGCCGTATGACACAACGCAACAACGTCCTGAAGGCCCTAGCCGGAAGCACTTGGGGCAACCAGAAAGAAACACTTCGTCTGACATTCAAAGCCATCTCGCAAGCGATCTACAGCTACGCCGCGCCAGCCTGGTCTACCTACATATCCGACTCCGCTCATGCAAAGATACAACGCGCCCAGAACGCCGGTCTACGCATCGTCACAGGGAACCATCAGATGGCAGACATTGACCACATCCACAGAGAATCCAAGGTCATGCGGACCGAGCCTCATCTACACATGATCTCCGCTCAATACCTGGCCAGGTCATTGGATACAGCCCACTTCCATCACGGTCTTCTTCGCAATCCCTCTCCACCGCGAGCAATGAAGAGCGACCTCTTGATGAGTTGCAAGACCACGGTCGAAACTGCTACCCACGCAACGGCAGACTCGTCGCAAATGCCATCCACACGACGATGGTATCTAACGAAATGTGCTCAATGAAAGGCGCCATTATCCTGGGAGGCAGGCCTCCGCCCGATATACAGGAAGAAGAGAAGGATCTCCCTCGCAGTACACGATGCACACTCAGCCAGCTTCGCTCTGGATTCAGCAGATTCACCAAACATTACCTGCATCGCATCGACGACTCGATACCCGACGTCTGTCCCGACTGCTCATCCGGACCACACGACGTCGCCCACCTCTTCAACTGCACTGGCAACCCGACAACACTGGCTCCTATTGACCTCTGGAAGAAGCCGCTGGAAGTGGCAGCTTTCCTGAAGATCTAGACAACAAAAAAACTAACAAAGAGGAAGAGATCGCCTACCGTGGACATCACTCTTCGATGCCGGTCGCAGCCGGCAACAACAACAACAACAACAACATAAACTGTTCAACTGGTTGTTTATTGATTGACATCTCTCATATGTAACTAGTTAAGAACTACAAAACTCAAGTCTCTCCGATCATGATAACATCTAAGGTTCCCGCCTGCGGTCCAAACATTAGTAGGTCATCAGAAAGTGAAACAATACCTCAGAACTCATCTGCGCGGAAAGGGCCCATTCAAGCGCATGATTTATTGACTTTAAAATGCTAACTTTGAGTTGTTCCCTGTCCTCAATCTGCTTCCATCCACGATACAAAGCCAGCAGCATTTGAACGACGTCGTACACCTGAGTGAACTCGAGAAGGTCTCAAGCAAGATGTTTCTCTGACCCGCACTGCGAGTAAAAAAATCTATGCGCTCTCCAAAAACCCAAAAAACATTAAAATCTATGCGCTTGGGAAATTTTTTTCTTGGATTTTTCGTTGGGAAAGTCCAAATCATTCGAAAATTTGAATTTTGAACTCTGAAATTTTAAAAATCTAAGCGCTAGAAAGAAATTGTGCGGCTGCGAAAAAACACCCTAGTCTTAAGAGAAAGGTGGTTGGGTATAATCACTTCCTTAACGTCAACTAGTTCTAGCCCATGGCTTATTTTAATCCTACAGTACATTGCTTCACATGGCAGCTCATTCCATACAACGAATACCCTATCATACTGTATAACTACTGCATACAACACTCCACGCGTGGTAAATCGTGTATACCAACCAAAAAAAGAGTTTTCTATAACGTAGTAAAACTAATGAAGATTCAATAATTACTTCACCTAAATAACATAAAATAGTTAGTCCATTGAGCGGGATCGAACCCATCCATCTCGACTCAAACCGGCTCAATCATTTGTCATCTCAACCAGGCGTCACTTTGAACTGCGCAACTTAGAATTGGAAGATTTAACATACATTAGTTCCGTAGTAAAACAGAAGAATCGGCGGAAACATACATGCATTGAGTACAAAAGATCAAGGCTTAGGAATACCGTAATCAAGCTGAATTACCGTAATAGTAAATAATGCAAATGTCACCTTGTCATAATCAACCGTCATGTCGGCAAACCATTGTGTGAAGTCCTTCTCTCGATTCATTAACAAAAGCGCCGTTTGTATGCAGCCTAAGCAAACTTTTTTCATAAATTGTTTTTCAAAACACTTTTTCAAAAAAAAAACATTTTAACTCTTGATTTGAAAGGGTAAAATAATAAAAATGAATGAATTAATGAATGACTGAACCAATAAATTAATGAATGAATTAATGAATGACTGAACCAATGAATTAATGAATGACTGAACCAATGAATCAATGAATGACTGAACCAATGAATTAATGAATGACTGAACCAATGATTTAATGAAGGACTGAACCAATGAATTAATGAATGACTGAACCAATGAATTAATGAATGACTGAACCAATGAATTAATGAATGACTGAACTAATGGCGATGACATGGGGAGCGTACAGTAAGCAGGCATCTGTTCGCAGGCTGTCATTGCACACCTGACACATTCCGATCAAGAACACTATAATTTTGTATCATAGCTCACCAGCAATTGTCAAAAAGTTTAAAAAAGACCGCTCGGCCGAGCGGGGGGGGGGGGGGGCTAGACAAATGAGAAGCAAGCGAGAGCTGATGGGCAGTAAAATAAGAGATTCATTATTCTAAGCCCCCGCCCGGATGACCAATTCTTATCAAAAAATTTGACAAGTGCTAATGAGCTACGTATGTTTTGTATTAAAAAAACAAAACTATCAAACTTTTTTATCTACTCTAGCACAAAAAAATGTTACATTTACATACAGAAGATTTTTTTAAACAGAGTATAGGTACAACCAATAAAAAAACTTTAACAATTTTTTGCAAGACTTTGTATTAATGGAACCTTCATAGCAGCTGCACTCTTTTAAGAGAGAGAGAGAGAGAGAGAGAGAGAGAGAGAGAGAGAGAGAGAGAGAGAGAGAGAGAGAGAGAGAGAGAGAGAGAGAGATAGAGAGAACCTTCATAGCAGCTGCCTCCAACTCACTCACGTCCTTAGAGTTTATTTCGCGAAGCTCCTTCAAATAGACACTCTCTGAATTTAGCGTTTTTTGTCTAGGTAGTTTTTTTGACTTGACACCGTCTCTCTCAGGGGTTAAATAGTCATGTCAGACCTTCTGTCGGCGGGCCTGTTTTTCCAAATCATAAGGGTGCCTTAGGTGAAACAAAAAAATATTTTTCTCGGCTCTCTGTTTGAAAAATCGTAAGGGGGAAACCTATGTGAATTTTTTTTCCGCTTTTGGCGGGCGTCTGTATCTTTTCCTTGCAAACTAAAAACCCCTGCTCTCTCTCTCTCTCATCTTACTCTCGCTCTCTATTTCTCTCTGAAGTCTGCCGCTCCCTCTCTTAAGTTAATCTACACAAACTTCTTTAAAAACGATGAGTGATGTGATATTGAAAACAATTAATTATATAATTCAAAAACAACAATAACACATGTAAACTTCCCACTGGCAAAAAAAATTTATAGGGCGACCGACCAACCGACCCTCTCCCTCACTCAAAATGAATGTATCAGAGTTTCAACAGCTAAAATTGAAAGAAAAAAAACTTCATTCCTCTACATAAATAGAAGGTTTAATTAGCCATAACTCAGCCTCAACTGATTTCGTAGAGTTAAAAGTGAAACTTTTAGCCTACTTTAGCGATCGACCTATTGAAAAATTAAGACAAATTTTACCTATGAATAATAATTAAAATAATAACAATAACAGTAAAATAATATTTTCTTTATTATGAAAATAATGAGGATAACCTGCATGAGTTGCTTCAACGGCCGGTACGGCTGATAAACCACGAGACAACAGTCGAGAATCTCCAGAAGAATGAACTCTGCTTCGTGGATGAAGCCAACCCGCAGCGAGAGATCCAACTGCACCGGCAACTTCTTCACTGCAATTAGCACTATCTCATTTATTATTCAATTGCACCGGCAACTTCTTCACTGCAATTAGCACTATCTCATTTATTATTCAATTGCACCGGCAACTTCTTCACTGCAATTCGCATTATCTCACTGCCCAAAATGCCTCCCAAAAGACGAGCCGAAAAAACTTCCTCCAACGATTGTGATCCTACTGGAGTTGCTGCTCTGACTTCAGCACTCGACAGCTGTATTTCTGCCGAATCAGAAGCAAAGAAGCCTTCCCTGCCTCCTCACGTCTTGCTACTCCTGAAGACGTGCGCTGTTGTCATCAAGAAACTATCAGATATACATTCCACTCAGTCCCCCACCGTCGACTTAATCCAGCACGAAATTGAAGAGGACAAAAGACTCCGATCTATTGTAATCGAAAAGGCTCCAGAACATCCGGATCCTACTGCTCTCCCTTCTTCACAAACAGCTCATGACAACGCTCTGGTTCTCTCGCTACTCGACGCAGCTGGCGTAGCTGTTCACGGACTGGCCCATTTTCGGATGGGTATCAATCACAACTCTAATGGGCGACCGGCCTCCAGACCGCTGAAGGTCATTCTTCCAGCGAAGTCACTTCAGCGGCAACTTCTCGCACGTGCTTCTTCACTTCGGAATGACAACCGCTTCAGAAACATTTTCATTCGGCCAAGTCTGACCAAAGAAATGCGAGAGAAGGAGTTCTTGCTTCGGCAAGAGAAAAGAAGACTAGTGTCCGAGGGGAAAGACGTCGTTGTCTACAATGGAGAAGTGATACCAAGAGCAGAAGCCGACGCTATTCGTCGTTCGAGGCTGCAAACTGTTAGACCTTTATCTTCTTTCCCGTCAAACTAAGATCATGTCCGGGTAAGAATTCTCTCAAGTTCTTCTATTTTAACATGCGCTCTATATGTAATAAACTAGCAGCCTTCCGAATTTTTCTAGAAGCTGAGCAGCCAGATATTGTAGCGTTGTCCGAAACTTGGCTCCATGGTAGGATTAAGGATTGTGAAATTGTTGGAGATCTCCCTTATGTTGTTGTGAGAACGGACCGTGACTCTAGAGGCGGTGGTGTTTGCATTGTTATTCGTGATGTATACTCTTTTACTAAGCCAGCAATAGATTTCTCTCGTACAGAAGTCATAGCCATCGATGTTCTTATTTCAGTTTGTTTTCTACGAATTGTTGTGTGTTACCGTCCACCCAGTTATAGTTCCGATCAGACAAGAGTTTTTTGTGATTTTCTATCCGACCTTTTCTCAACATCTAATCATCCCTTCTTCCTGGTGGGCGATTTCAATTCTGATTCCCTGAGTCCTCCTGTGAGTCTTTCCGATAATATAATTCATTCTCTGATTTCCTCCTTCAACCTCTCGTTTCTGTGCCGCCTCCCAACGCGCCAAAACCGATCACTTGACTGGTTCGTTACATCTCATCCTTCTCTTTTCTCCGAGTCCCGTATTATTCCCTCATTTCCGTCTTGTGATCATTTAGGATTCGATACCAATATACATATATGCTTGGACCGTATCGACGTTGAACATGTTCCAGACTATTCTCGAACTGATTTTTCTGCTTTGAATGATTACTTGTCCTCTATAGATTGGGAAGCTGCTTTCGATATGTTCTTTTGTGTAGATGACCTTTACTCTCGCTTCCTACTATTCCTCCACCACGCTCTGTCCTTGTATGTTCCAATGAAGGCCCCTCGCTCGTCTTTCTCTGCCTATCCACCCCATATTCGTAGTTTGATCTCTTATCGAGATGCACTATTTCGCAATATTCGTTACCCACTTGTTCGAAAACTGTATGAAAAAGCTAGTTGTGATCTACTTAAACAAATCAACAAGTGGAATAAGCACTGCCTCAAGAAAAGGCTCACATCCTCTCGTAATTTGTACCGGCATATCTCTTCTCTCACACGTCCCAAACCCAATCCTCCTCGTTTTCTCATTGATCGAAATGGTTCTGTTTTGACTGACTCTCAAAGTAAATGTGACTTACTAGCAGCTGAGTTTGCCTCTTCCTTTACCCATGATGACGGTTTGTTACCCCGCCCCGCTGGAGATCCCATTCTTCCACAAACTAATCTAAGTATCTTTCTTCCGTATACTGTTTCACGTGCTTTGTCTAAATTGAAATACACGGGTAGTACCGGTGCCGATGGAATTCCTCAGCTTGTGTTCAAAATGTGTCATTCTTCGCTTTCGGTTCCTCTATCCCACATATACAACTTTTGTCTTATCACATCTTCGACTCCTGCTATTTGGAAGCATTCTTTTGTGACCGCAATTCCTAAACAAGGCAAAGAACCCTCGTCTCCTTCTTCCTATAGGCCCATATCGATATTGTCCCCTGCATCGAAGACAATAGAGCGCCTACTTCGTAAGACTATTATAGAGCATCTATAAAGATTGTTGTTGTTGTGTCCAATTATCAGCACGGTTTTCGAGAGAAGGCTTCTGTTGTCACCAATTTATTGATGTGTGAGGAAGACTGGACGAGAGCGCTAGGGAGTGGACTTTCCACCGATGTCATATATCTCGATTTTTCTCGAGCTTTCGATACAATTAGTATTCCTAAGCTTCTCTACAAGTGTAGACATTATGGTATACCATCTCAATTGTTATTGTTTCTGGAATCCTTCTTGACAGATCGCACTTTTTCAGTTCGCATTGGTAGGACTCGTTCTCCTCAATTTAATGTGACATCAGGGGTTCCCCAGGGTTCTGTTCTTGGACCCCTGCTATTCATCTTATACATAACTGATTTGAACCATGTACTAGCTCAATTCCCTAATGTGCATTTCCAAGCATTTGCCGATGATATTAAAGTGTATGTGTCTTATAACAAAGATACCTTTTTAGAGCGAAGTCAAGAACTACAACTTGCACTCGATGCTATTACTGTTTGGTGTGAATGTAATCAACTCTCCTTGTCTCCCAGTAAAACTCTTCATCTGCATATAGGGTACCAATCTCTCATCGCCTCCTATTCAATCTGCCATGTTCTGTTATCACGTGTCAACCAAGTTCGCGACCTGGGAGTACAAGTTGTCTCATCATTGCGCAGAGGCCCAGCTGTTGAAGATCGAGTGAGCAAAGCAACGGCAGCCATGTATTCACTCCTCCGTGCTGTTCCCATCAACGACCCAGTTATTCTACTCAAATGCTTTTCCACATATATACTTCCTCATCTAGAATTTGCATCTTGCTTCTGGAATCCATATTATAAAAAAGACTGCAAAATTATCGAGAAAGTACTTGAAGCTTTTACTCGTATTGTATACTACCGATGCTTTCCTAATCCTGATTATCCACGTGCACTTCCTTCTTATTCTTGTCGATTGGCTAACCTAGGTCTTTCTTCCTTGATAGACAGGCGGAAAGTCGCGGATCTTATGATGGGTTGGAAAATTTACAACAATAGTTCCATTGTCGCGAAGGAAAAGTTCTTCCAATGGGTTCCGATTACACGGACAAATGTTAACGGTTTGTATGTCGAAGCAACACAGAATACGGCCCGTTTCCATTGTTTCTCATTAAGGGTAGCACGTATGTTCACTAGATTATCGAGAGATGTGTTGAATGTTCCGAGTGAACACGTTTTTAAAAAAGCTGTCATCAATATCATTGATACACTTTAGTCTTTCCGTTTCGAATCAGCAGACATATGGATGTAATTATTAGACACTATGACGCGCTCTGTAATAAATTGTTACAAGAATTGTCTTAGATTTCTTTTCTTTTTTTTTTCTTTGCTTCTTAAAGACACCATTGTTATCTGTGGTTTTTGAATGTTTGTTTTTGCACTGACAAGTGTAGATAAAATATATATATATCTCATTTACTCTTCAACTCGGCTCACTGGAGAGCGGCCATACACATTCTTCTCTCTCTTTAGGATACATTATCTTGTTCTCTCTGCTCTATCTTTCGGGTTCGTAACACACTCAAAAGTCCCACCCTTTCTAAAGCCACAGCCGATTGTATAGACTTCATCAAAAAGCCTTACCGAGTCCATGGTCTGATCACGTTTTTCACAGGAAAAGGCTGTGCTCGAAAACCAAGAATATCGAAAATTTCCCTCATCTGGTTAAGAACCTCGATTAGAGATTTTTTTAATCGATCAAAGCCCTGAGCCCCTCCCTAGCGGAGACCACTCACTAGCTGCAGAGACGGCTCCCATCAACTTGTTGGTGGAGAGTATACCGTGCTCCTCAACTTTGGATGCGAGAAAGAGACAAGTCGGTGCGAGGAGGAAGGGGTCGATGTCTTTCAGCGACCGCCTGAGTAACATACAACATTATAACATATCGTAGTTTGCCCTTTATTCGGAAAATCGAATTTTGAAGACCTCATCCGCAAAATCAAACTTTTTGGGCCGCCAATTTCCATGGCTTTCCAGTCCGGAAAGTTCGAGATGAAGAGTCGGTGACATAAGGTTCTCAATCTTCTCAAAAAGGATAAAAGGAGAGAATTTTTTCAAATTCGAAAAAATTAACAATCTTCATATAAGGGTCACTACTATAATAATCTTCCTCGCACTTGTTCCCGCCTTGCGGCAGGGTACGCGCTCCCCTGAGATGGAAAGACCTACTCTGGTATAACTAGTGGCTGCCCGCTGCTAGTGTGTTTAGCAGCAGTGGGGAGAGTCAGATTCGTGCATGAGCACTACCAACATTTCTTAACCCCCTTGGTTTGGGTGGATCTGCCCGGGTGGGAGTCGAACTCGGGAACCTTCGCACATTAGTCGAACACACTACCAATATGACACGCCCGGACATATATAAGGGTCACTACTATGAGTGGAAAAGCCAAGGTCTGCTAAAGGTCAAAAACGCGGGGCCCCGACTCACGATCGAACATGGATAATAAATAATGAACTTCTGTTCAGAATCGTTTATTCCGAACAGAAAAAAACGATTCTGAAGAGAAATTAATTTGAGAAGTTGCCTCAATCTCTCTTCAAATACCAAGAGAAGTTGCCTCAATCTCTCTTCAAATACCAAGAGAAGTTGCCTCAATCTCTCTTCAAATACCAAGAGAAGTTGCCTCAATCTCTCTTCAAATACCAAGACAATCTCTCTTCAAATACCAAGAGAAGTTGCCTCAATCTCTCTTCAAATACCAAGAGAAGTTGCCTCAATCTCTCTTCAAATACCAAGAGAAGTTGCCTCAATCTCTCTTCAAATACCAAGAGAAGTTGCCTCAATCTCTCTTCAAATACCAAGAGAAGTTGCCTCAATCTCTCTTCAAATACCAAGAGAAGTTGCCTCAATCTCTCTTCAAATACCAAGAGAAGTTGCCTCAATCTCTCTTCAAATACCAAGAGAAGTTGCCTCAATCTCTCTTCAAATACCAAGAGAAGTTGCCTCAATCTCTCTTCAAATACCAAGAGAAGTTGCCTCAATCTCTCTTCAAATACCAAGAGAAGTTGCCTCAATCTCTCTTCAAATACCAAGAGAAGTTGCCTCAATCTCTCTTCAAATACCAAGAGAAGTTGCCTCAATCTCTCTTCAAATACCAAGAGAAGTTGCCTCAATCTCTCTTCAAATACCAAGAGAAGTTGCCTCAATCTCTCTTCAAATACCAAGAGAAGTTGCCTCAATCTCTCTTCAAATACCAAGAGAAGTTGCCTCAATCTCTCTTCAAATACCAAGAGAAGTTGCCTCAATCTCTCTTCAAATACCAATAGAAGTTGCCTCAATCTCTCTTCAAATACCAAGAGAAGTTGCCTCAATCTCTCTTCAAATACCAAGAGAAGTTGCCTCAATCTCTCTTCAAATACCAAGAGAAGTTGCCTCAATCTCTCTTCAAATACCAAGAGAAGTTGCCTCAATCTCTCTTCAAATACCAAGAGAAGTTGCCTCAATCTCTCTTCAAATACCAAGAGAAGTTGCCTCAATCTCTCTTCAAATACTCAATCTCTCTTCAAATACTCAATCTCTCTTCAAATACTCAATCTCTCTTCAAATACTCAATCTCTCTTCAAATACTCAATCTCTCTTCAAATACTCAATCTCTCTTCAAATACTCAATCTCTCTTCAAATACTCAATCTCTCTTCAAATACCAACAGCATCGTTACTCCAAATTTTAACCAAAAGGTAAATTGCGGTTGTTTGAATTTGTTTTTTTAAAACGACTTTTCAATCCAAAAAGTCTGGATAAATGAGGAACAAGCAAAAGAAGGGGAAAAGAGAAATGAGAGTTTGAGTTTGAGTTTATTACGCATGGAAAATGCGTGGTAAGGTTTAAGGAAGGGGTAAAGCTTCTTATAAGGAAGGAAAAATAAGCTTAAGCATAGCTCACCAGGATTTGCTGGAAAATATATTTTCGGGCGGGCGACCGGGCGACCCAACAAGAAATTTTCCCGATTTTGCCCAATTGTATATCCGGCCGTTAATACAATTCGTTGAACATGTCAAAAAGGCAGTCATTATGCATACAAAGTTTAAACCTAACCTTTATGGGGCATTTTCTAAGCATCACACAAACGCGAAGAGAGTTAGCCGGTTTTTAAGCTGAGTGAAAAAATATTTATTTTTCGGAGAGTAGGCGGGCGACCGGAAGAAATTTAGCACGTTTGATGAGCTATGAGCTTTAGCTTAAGCATAAGCTTAAGTAATAAGGAAGCTTCTCATTATTCCAGAGTCCCGCGCTCAGATACCAGACGTTTTTCGTTTTTCTAAATTCAGAAAAGCGCTGGTCACCTATGGGGTACACTTTCTTCTCTTGCTCAAAGTTCAAGGACATTTTCCGGTACCTTCTTCTAACCTAACATAGAATCGGCGGAAGTAGACTGAGGCCGTTGCGATGACTTGCATGCGGACTTTTCCAACTTGTGGATCCGTTCCAATTGTCTGCATCACTAGAACGAGGGTTTTTTTTACGACCGCTAAAAGCGGGTTTTTACGACCGCTAAAAAGCGGGCTGTTCACTTAACCTTTTATTTGGGGAACAAGAGATCAAAGAGAGACCGACATTGTGCGATGAAATTGAGGATTCAATTCGAACTCATTACTCGTCACCGGTAAAAGTAGAATTGAGCAGGCACAACAAACACGTCTCAACCCCTTGGTTTGAATAAATATGCCCACGGTGGAGATCGAACTTGTGACCGATTATGAGCGCACACTACCATCATGTCGAACATAGTTCACCAAAGGTCTAGCGTAACTGTTGAAAATTTGGAACGAAAGACCGCTCTGCGAGCGGAGGAGTCTGGAATGACGAGAAGCAAGCTATAAGTAGAGCGAGGAAGAGAGACCTAGACATTTGATTGAACTTCTTCTTCTTCCTCGCGCTTGTTCCCGCCTCGCGGCAGGGCACGCGCTCCCCTGAGATGCAGGACAGACCTATCCTGGTAGAACCAGTGGCTGCCTGCTAGATCACTGCTAGTGTGATTAGCAGCAGTGGGGAGAGTCAGATTCGTGCATGAGCACTACCAACATTTATTAACCACCTTGGTTTGGGTGGATCTGTCCGGGGTGGGAGTCGAACTCGGGACTCTTCGCACAATGGTCTATCACACTACCACTATGCCACGCCCGGACTTTTGATTGAACTATCGCACAGAAAAGCTAGTCCACCGGGCGGGATCGAACCCAGACCATCTCGACTCAAACCGGGAGCGAGTTGAGTCGAGATGGTCTGGGTTCGATCCCGCCCGGAGGACTAGCTTTTTTCTGTGCGATAGTTCAATCATTCGTCATCTTAACCAGGCGTCACTGCCTTTAAACTGTGTAACTTAGCATTTGAAGACCTAGACATTATTCTAGACTCCATCGTTAAAAAACGGTCGTTTTCTAATATTCTCAACAGTGCTGGGTGACATATGATGTCGAACCCAAATCTGAAAAAGCTTATTGATTCCAAACTCAGGAAAAAAACGGACGATTACAGAAGAATAGCATTAGCTTCTGATACTCTTCTTCAGTATATATCTTGAGGTCTTCAGACCGCTCTTTCAGAATATCCGTTTTATCCAGCAGCCATTGCTCACTGCAAAACAAATTTTTGGTGGCGTAAATTTTTCTGAAATTGTGCTCTTATTTTAATTTTGTCATGTATGTGAACCAATTTCTTGAAGCGGATCACCAGAAACACATGCTACCCACGAATCTCAAACTTCCACGGTTTCAGTGGAAACTAGATCTTACCGACATTGAGGTGTGAATAACACGTCAGAAATGGAAGCATACACTTGTCACATCCATAATCACTCGCGTTCTTTCTTTATTTTTTATAGTTAGGATCAATAAACTGGGTTCTGCCTGAATTTGATAGGGATAGAGGAACGTCAGCAGATTATTAGACAAGCTTGTTTATTCTTATGCTGCGTAGTTGAAGAAAAAGTTAAGGAAAAAACTTACTAATGGGAGCTTTGCCAGAAGTTGCCAGCCATCGAACTAGTTCAATTCGAGTCAATTTTGCCCTCTTCGTACTCAGACGCTGGCTGGAGATTTTGTAATCGTGAAAGACTCGGAGACTGAAGCGCAAAATCATTAAATGAATTTTTTTTTTTCCTCCAAAAGTTGACAGAGCAACAGAGATACATTTCGTAAAAGTGTGCTTTAAATTACGTGTGTAATTTTGCACTCCGTTGCTGATTGTGGTTCCGGTACTTTTTTCCAAGTGTGTCATACATTTGTCTTTCCTCTTATTTTTTCTTCTTATGTTTTCTTTATTGTTATTCTTTTTCGCGTTCATCGTCTACTTAATCTTGATTTTTCGCTGCTTTCAAATCATAAAAGTATCAACACTTCACTTTGGGGGGCAAGTTACTTTTCACTGATTTTTTCGCTTAGGCTTAGTAAAAATGTATGCTAGCGAGGCCGTATGGTACAACTGGTATCGCGACAGTTTGTTACGAGACACTTCGTTACACGACAGTTTGTTACACGCCCTTCACAGATTTTTTTCGCTTAGACTTATTTAAAATGTATGCTGACGAGGCCGTACGGCTTAGGAAGAGACCGCATGAAAAAATTTCTGTAACAAAAGAAAAAAATTTTCTGTAATGAAAAAAAGACCGCAGGAAAAAATTTCTGTAACAAAAAACAAAAGCCCCTTTAACAAACTGTCGTGTAACAAAGTGTCATGGATCCGGGCACGCCCCCAAAGTATTCATTATTCCTTTGTTCATCACACAAGTGTTAAAAACATAACAACCGTATTCATTTGCTTCCGTCTCAATTTAGTATCGCTCCAAAAGCATTATGAATCCATAAGGGCAAGGGAGCGAGTTGACTTGTTGGTCGCCCAAGTCAATTTTGCATTATACAAATACATATTTTATTCAAAACATGACCAAAAACTCGGAATGAAAAAAAAAAACTGTTTTGAAGAAACCGTTGTCTGAAGATTGGAAGACATCTAAACTTTCATTGATGAGTTTCTGATTAGGTTCTGTTTCTTTTTGTTGGAAAAAAATCAAAGAAACCAAGTTTGTTTATACTGAGCTCTCAAATTCTTCACGATGATAGGCCAAGACATTTGTTTCGTGGCTTGGTTTCTGGTTTCTTCCGAAGCAAACGGTGCATTAATTGACTGTTGAGGGAGTTTGAAGCATCAAACAATGGGAGTAATGATGTGATTCGATCGACCAAGGAGCGGCGAATAGCATATAACTCTGAGAGGCGCGTGGTGAATACGGCGCTAGAAATAGTGTGACTCTGAGAGTCAGTTGTTAGTGAGGACGGGCAACAGAGAGAGCACGTTGGTGGCCGTGGTGATATATCGGCCAAAAGTCTCTTTTCGCCATGGTATTCCATCTCATTCCGCATACAATTTAGTCTCTAGGGAGAGGGCGCAAAACTTTCGATCGATTTCGTGAGAGAAAAGTGTTTCCAGTTATCTGGTTTGGCCGTATAGCAATTCATAAAAATTTGTTTCGCCTAAAATAAAAGAGAAAGAGTGTTTGACGCACTAGTATGTATATTTTTTGATACGGTCTCGTTAGCCTAAGCCGTACGGCCTCGTAAGCGTAAACTTTTTCTAAGCCTAATCGTTTTTTAACGTAAATTTTTTTTGTAAATTTAGTTAAGTCAGACGTATGACCCATTGAACCTCTGGTATCAATGGGTGGTTAAACGCAAAAAGTGCCGAACTTTGAATAGCCATGCAGTCGGGATAAAAGAGCTGGAGTAATTATGTTTCAGCGTTCGATGTAAGGAGGCATACCCTCTCGCCATCGGAAAAAAAGCCGACAATTTAAAGATACCTTCTCCTGCGAGACAATCTGCTGTCATTTTGAACGAGGCGAAGTAGTCAAGGCTGTCTCCAACACGTATAAGGGGCAGGGAAGCAAGAGAGGGGGCGGTGCTCTTTATTCTTCCCTGCTTGCTCTCTCTATCTTCATCACTCTCTGCCTATTACGCAACTGCGCTCTCTCTTCCTCCATCTATCACTCTCTGCCTCTCTCTCTCAGTGTTTCTCTCCTCTCATTCCCTCTTTCAATCTCTTCCTCTTACGTAACTGCGTTCTCTCTTCCTCTTTATATCACGCTCTGCCTCTCTCCCTCTGTGTTTCTCTCCTTCTCTCCCTCCCTCTTTCAGTCTCTTACGTAACTGCGCTCTCTCTCGCCCTCTCTGCCTCTATCAGTCTCTGACTCTTACGCAGCTGTGCTCTCTCCTTTACTCTCTTCTTCTCTGCCTATTTTTGCTGACTCTTCCTTCATCCCTCTAACACTCTCTGATTCTGACGCAAGAGTCCTCTCTAGCTTTGCCTCTTTCTCTGCACCCTCCGTCCTGATGGGAGACTTGGCTGTTCCCCAATTTTCGGTTGGTCTGTCAATGACCCGGGTGCAAGTGGCGGCCCGCTCTCTCGCCCTCTCTCTACACACTGCCTTTCTGGTGAGTTTGAGTCGAGTCATCTGACGGGGCGATCATAATCACTAACTAACCTAGTTAAATGGACTCGATAAGTCATCAACCTCGTTAATCAGCTTGTCGAGATTTTTTCGAAAATGTGGCACCTTACTAGATCATCCATCCGAAAATCATGACTCTCGTCAAAGAATGATTAGATGAGCCATGCTCATCGTATTGACTTGACAAGTCATGGACCTTAACAATTGACTTCACTTGACAATTGACTTGACCAGTCATGAAGCTTCAACTGTTGACTCTATAACGATTAATAAGCCTTGGAGAATAGCCTCTCGATATGCTCAATGGTTGAACACGCACCGAATGAGTGATATTCAAGTTAACAGGATGAAGTCAGGGTGTTTCTCTGTCACCCGCACTGCGGGTGAAAAAAATCTATGCACTCTCTCAGAAACACCGGAAAACCTTCAGATCGATGCGCTCGGAAATTTTTTTTTGATTCCTAACTTGGGGAATTTAATAACTCATTGCGAAAAACACTTCGAACTTTAGGAAATTTTGAAAATCTATGCGTTCGAAAAAAAATTGTGCGGGTGGTCAGAAACGCCCTGTATAGAGTTGGTGAGGCACTCATCCGTGGAAACACACCCCCCCTTCCTCCAGTTGTTTTTTTCCTCTCTCACTCGAACCAGCTGACAAACCGTTTTAACTTCTCGATCGTTCACCGATCGTTTTAACTTTTTATGTTTGGCCACATTGAGATAACAGAATATTTTCCTTTTTTCGTGTAAAAATGTGTTGTAGATGTTCTTCAGTTTTTCTCGATTAATTTTTTTCATTCTTTACTCACTCTTTCGCTACTCGGTTGTTTTGATTTCCTCACGATCATCTTACAGGCGCTTTCTCGGACTCTTTTTGACCAGGCGTTAAATGAGGCTGGTCTAAGGCCTGTTTGTACGAGCCGAGCGAGTGGAAAAAGGAATGAGGAAAGACAAAAAAATTGAAAAGAGAGTTAGAAAAAGTGAAACAGAACGGAAGGATAAGAGAATGTAGATCAGGCGAACATGTATGCGCCAACATAGCTGGTCCGGTAACCATTTAACTCTGTTTTTGACCATGTGGTTGGAACGCTGACCGGTTTTCCAAGACTCAAAACTGCAAGTCTGAATTGCTTATTAATCTGCCCGAATCTTTTAATTTTTAATCCATCACTGTCAACTCTTTGACATCCGCATATTGTTTGTTATGTTCTGGGGTAGAAGAAGTACTTATATTGACTCTTCCTGTCGTAAACTCCATTCGCCGTCTCATATAACCTCTGTTTGAATACACTCGCCTTAGGGGTATTTAACCCTTCTTCGGAGTGAATGCACCATGAGCGTTATTGGGTTGCTGCCTAAGTTATGCGTCATTTAAACACTTTCACTTTACAATTTCACTTTTTAAAAAATTCCAAAACTCACTGAAAATAGACTACCTAATTTTAAAAAAGGCAAATGAGGAGCGAAAAGTTTGTCCGTTTTGATTATATTATGAGATGTTTTAAAATGTTTACCTTTCAAAAGGTAGCGATAAAAACCTATTCTTTGAAATAGACAGAATAGAATCAATTAAATTAAGAACGAGACGGTTGAATAGTAGAGCAGACAATAGTTTTATAGACTGACAATGAAATATTTCTTGCGTTTTTTTACAGCGTTGGTTTGATCTTACATTACTCTAATACTTTACGGTTGAATTGTTCTACATAGTCCGCGCGGTAAGGCAAAACCTAGCCCTCTTTTTCTGACCGTAAGCAAACGCGTTACTGCGACATCACTGAGGACGACATATACTACGACATCTTATACTCACCTTTGAAGCATCGTTTTCAAGAGATGAAACATTCTAATCTTTCCCTTCCTACTTAACTCACAAGGGGGTTCATTCCCTCATTTCTCTTACAACGCAAATCATGTTGAGAAAAGACAACTTCAGCCCGTAAAGATGACTCATTCAGTGACGACAACCAGCGTCGGATGCTTTGTTTCATGACTAGGGGTCTCTATGTGTGTTTTCTCCTAGTTTTTTATTTGTGTCTGTGCGTCTTAATAGGGGTTCTAGTGCTCTCCTAGGTCTCTTTGGGGTACCCGTGTTTTCCTTCCCTTTGCCTACTCTTTCTTCCATCTCTCAACCAATGAAAGGTCTCATTCGCTGCTATTCATCTCGATTCCTTGCTGGCGAAACTATCTATTCTTTCCTGGCAGATTCATCCTCTGCTCCTTTTATAACCGGAGAGTTCTATTCCACGGTTGTTGTCTCAGTTCTTTGTTGGTTCTCTCCCCTTTCTCTCTCCAGCTCACTTTTCTCGCCCCTTATTCTCTCACACTCTCTCATCACTCTGTCTCTCTCCACCTTTTTTCGATTCTCTCTACTCTCCGTATCTCTCTTCTGTTCTCCCTTTGTTTATCTCTCTCCTACTCCCTGTTCCTCACCGCCATTCTCTCTTTCTCTATTTATGTCTGTCCTAATCTCAACATATCTCCGTCGTTTTCCCTCTTTATTTTTCTCTCACACTCTCCTATCTATCTTTGTTTCTCTTTTTTTCTCTCTCTCTAACTCCTCTCTCTTTCTCTCTGCTCCTCTCTCCCACACATCTCTCTCCGCTCTTAACGTTCCTTTCTTTTCATCTGCTGTTTTCCTTAGCAATAGATGAAGGGCCATGATTCAAAGAGAAAAATGAAGCAACGAGCAGGGAAGGAAGGATATTTGTAGGGGGACATTCTGACATTCAGCAAGTGATAGGAGGGAGAAAGAAGAAAGGAGATTTTAAGACAGCTTTCAAAAGTTTTTATTCATTATTTATTTATACAATAGAGACAGTTTTTTGTTGTTGGAAACTCCACTAGCTAAGACGCGATTGTTCAGTCGTGGACTACACTAGGTTTCGCTCTCAGAGTATGAACAATATTCAAATATCTCCAAAGCTTGGTTTAAATGGATCAGTTCCAATGTCCGTTGCCGCACTTCCGAGTAGTTTGTCGATAGAAGGAACTTTTTTTCTTCAAGATTTTATGTTTTACTACCAGCAGCACTGAAAACAGCACAAGGAAGAATAAGTCGAATGATGTTTGGTTCCCCGAATGAAGCGAACGGCTATCGCGGTCATGAACCATTTTCCACTGCCTTTAAACTGTGTAGCATTTGAAGATTTATCATCCATCTTACATCTCTATTCTGTCTTAATAGTGAATTCTGGAATTACGCTCCATTCATGACGCAATCGCTTGATAAGCATTCGTGACTAAGAGAACAAGGCATATGAGCCTTTTATATAACACTCGCACGGAATAGCAATGTGTCCCCGTGGTTTAATGGTAAGACGCGCTCCCTTTTTGAGTCGAGATGGTCTGAGTTCGATCCCGCCCGGTGAACTAGCTTTTTTCTGTGCGATAGCTCAATCGAGTATTCCCTACTCCTCGTTGATCCCAAGCAACGGATTTTTATACCAAGCAGAGGAGCGGATTGTTCGCAGAAACTTGTGCAAAAATCGTGTGGTGTGACGGGAACCGAACCCGTGACCTTTCGCGTTCCGGGCGAATGCTCTCCCCACTGAGCTACACACGCACACATGATAATGCACATTTCAAGGCCCATACAACATGCCCCCCTCTCAACACCGAGGTCTCTCGAGGTCTAGGGTCAGAGGTCTAGGCGCCTTTGTTTCTGCGAACTAGCTCATGCTCGGGTTTTCTACTTTTTTTTCTCTTTTTTTTTTCTTTTTTCTCTTTTTATCCTCTCTTCTCATCCCGGTTCGGCCCCCATGTAAATAAGAGTATTCCCTACTCCTCGTTGATCTCAACCAACGGATTTTTATACCGAGCAGAGGAGCGGATTGTTCGTAGAAACTTGTGCAAAAATCGTGTGGTGTGACGGGAACCGAACCCGTGACCTTTCGCGTTCCGGGCGAATGCTCTCCCCACTGAGCTACACACGCACACATGATGATGCACATTTTAAGGCCCATACAACATGCCCCCCTCTCAACACCGAGGTCTCTCGAGGTCTAGGGTCAGAGGTCTAGGCGCCTTTGTTTCTGCGAACTTAGCTCATGCTCGGGTTTTCTTCTTTTTCTTTTTTCTCTTTTTATCCTCTCTTCTCATCCCGGTTCGGCCCCCATGTAAATTAGAGTATTCCCTACTCCTCGTTGATCCCAAGCAACGGATTTTTATACCAAGCAGAGGAGCGGATTGTTCGCAGAAACTTGTGCAAAAATCGTGTGGTGTGACGGGAACCGAACCCGTGACCTTTCGCATTTCGGGCGAATGCTCTCCCCACTGAGCTACACACGCACACATGATAATGCACATTTCAAGGCCCATACAACAATTTGTCTTCTTAACCATTTTTCCGTTTCGAACACCTTACTAACCATAGATAGAACTTTTTTAAAATTTTTAATAGGTCGATCACCCGAATAGGCAAAAGTTTCCACTTTAAACTTGACCAAACCTGTTCGGGCTGAGTTATGGCTGATTAATCTTTTCATCGAAAAAGTTAAAATAATTTTCATTAAACTTTTATAAGGAAAACTTGAAGAATTTTTTTATTGAGGTCAGTGAGAAAGGAGGTTGGAATGTCAATTGCCCTAGCAAACAATTTTGCCAGTTAGTAGTTCACCTATGCTACCAAGTACTGTTTTCCTCCAATTCTTTTGCATGATTCTTCCTCGGTTATTTTCGACCTTTGCCCTTTAGTTTTCTCTTTTCACATTACGAGCGTTCTATAAAATGAAAAGATACGAGTACTCTGACTGAAATGTTCATAGAATTATACTTTCGACCAGTCATTTGAAATCATTAGATCATTATCTCTCTTTTCTTCTCCCTTAGACTATCTATTTTAATCTTTATTTTTCGCTCTCTCTCTCTCTCTCTCTCTTTCTCTCTCTCTCTCTGTTCTATCATTCTCCCTCTCTTAATCTCTTTTAATCTCTCTCTTTCTCGTTCTGCGCCTTTCTTGCGCTCTCTCTGATTCTCTGTCTCCCTTTTCTCTCTCTTTCTATTCAAAATCATTTCTTCTTTCCTCTTTTTCGCCTTTATTCATCTTACCATCTACCAGTATTTCTTCATCAGCCTCACTGTTAAAAGTATCGAGGCAATGCAGCAAGAATGGAGCATGCCTGCAACATTCTTTATTTAAAAGCTAATTTATTTTTTGCATTTTTTTCATGCCAAGTTTGCGTCTGCCCTTTCTCTCTCTATCTCTCTTTTCCTCTTTTTCTCCCTCTTATTTTCTCTCTTTCACCTCTCTCAATCTTTCTCTCTCTCTCTTCCCCACACTCTCTCTTTCTCTCTTCGCCCTCTGTTCTCGCTCACTCTCTTTTACTCTCTTCCATTATCTCTCTTTCCCAATCTTTTTCTCTCTCTCACTCTTACTCTCTCTTTGCCCTCTCTCGCTCATTCTCTCTCTTTTTCTCTCTTTATTTCTCTCTTTCTATCTATTTTCCTGCCACTCCGTTTCTCTCTCCCTATCTTTTCCTCTACTCCTCCGTCTCAAGCACCTCTTTTTATAAATTCACACCTTTTTTCTCTTTCCCCTCGCTTTTCCTTCTTTTCTCATTCACTCTCTTGTCGACTGCCCTTTTCAGCGCTCACGCTTCTTCCCTTGCATGCCAATAGTGTGTTACTTATTTGTGTCACGCAAAGGGTTGGCAGTCCCCTCCCCCCTAAGGGAGCAATCAACACGAAGACGACAGCTAATATCACGCGAATACCCAAACATCCAAAATGGAAAACATGAGTATAAGAAAAAAGAACGCCGCAAGCGTTCAAAAATGTAGGAATCAGCCTTTTTCGGTAGATTTTAAACAGGCATCAAAAAGCGGGATGTTCTACTGAAGAACACCTTGATAGGAAAGAAGATCTTTGATTGACTTAATATTATCTTACAATGAGCCTTTTTTTTCACATGATACTACTATCAAAGAAGCAAACGTCCACAAATGGATGTCTGTATCAACTCGCGAGGCTCGTACTTTTTTCGTTTCATCATTTTATGGTATCCAAACTGTTCTTTCTTATCTCAAGATCTCGGACTTATTGCGCCTCTTATAATATTTCTCAGAAGCGTTATTGAGGTTAAAGAAGGGACAGAGAGAGAGAAAGAGAGATTGAGAGCGATGAGAGAGAGAAATAGGTAGAGAGAAAAAGAGGGAAAGAAAGGGAGGAAGACGAAAAAGGAGGAAATATTAATGAATGTCTCTTTGAGTCAATCCTTTCCGAAGAAGACTGAGAAGACACCAACGTACTGAATACTCTGCTTTCGAAAGGAAAAATCCTGATTCTGCTAATAAAACCTTATTAGAATGAGAGTATTCTGGATTGAGAAGAGTTGCGAACACAACATAATAGATATTTGCCAGTGAGATTCACATGAATAGGAGAAGAGAGGTATAGATTGGTCAGCGAAGGGGTAGAGAGAGAGAGAGCAAAAAAAAATGGAATTTTCAAAATTTTGATAAGCTACGTAGTTCTTCTGTAGAACACAGCTCTTCCTCATTCAAAATCAGTACTTTTTCAAATGTTTTCACGCATGTAGTTTTGTAATTCTCCGATAACATCATTTATCGCCTTCTAAATTTTTATCTTTTTTTTACTGTGCGGTTTCTGAATATGTGTTTTTTGTTTCTGTTACTCTCTGTTGTTCTTTCTCTACGACTCTTTTTCACACACTCTCTCTACTCTCTCACTATACACTTCTCTCTCTCTACCTTTCTTACTCAACCCTTTTCATATTCTCTCTCGCTCTTTTTCTTTCTCTCTCTGTTTCTCTCTCTCTTATGCTTCTCCTTTCCTTTCTCTCCCTCTGTCTCGGTACTCTGTCTTCCTTTATTCTCACCAGCTTGAGTAAACTCGCCGGTCCGCACAAACTAGAGGGAGGGAAAGAATGAGAGCAAAGCTTTCGCTGAGAGATTGATGTCTTCGACGTGGAGTTGGAAGAGCCTAAAACAACACAGAAAACACCACTAAAACCGGCTTCCAGTTCATGGAAAACAAAAGATCCTCGAAGAATTCGGAAGTCTTTCCGAATTCTCTCTCTGTATATGTATCTCTCTCCTTTCTTCTCTAAGGTCTAGAAGTATCTTATTTTCTTAAGAGTTGTTTTGTCATCATATCGTCCTTTTACTTTTCGCCCCTTGTTTTGAACCTTGCTTGCTTTCTTAAGCCTTTAACTCTATCTATCTATCTCCCTTTATTTATCTCTCTCTTTTTCTCTTTCTATATCTCTCTGTCTCTCTCTCCACCCACTGCCTTTTCCCCGCCACATGCATTGTTTGCCGAGAGTCATTATATATCCTCTTCCTTTTTTCTTCTCGCTAACCCTTCCTTACTCATTCACACCTTTTCTCCTGTCTCGTCTGGTAGAGTAATGCGGTCTGGATATTCATTCAATGACTCGTCTGGTCGAGTAATGCGGTCTGGATATTCATTCAATGACTCGTCTGGTCGAGTAATGCGGTCTGGATATTCATTCAAATATTCTTTGAAGTAAAAAGCCATAACACTAAAAAAAGGTCATTATATGAGCAACTAACCTTCTTTCTCCCGTGATAACGAGACATGGTATGACCAAAGCTAAATAAAAGTTCGTCAGTGAAGACAAAACCAAACAACAACTTTGATAAGAAACTGTGGTCTTTCCGCACTTACGACCACTGGGAGTGACTGAATCTGATAGCAAATACTTTCAGAAAACCTGGTCGATGACTACTCAGTAAAAAAGTTGCTCAAAATTATCTCAGGTTGAATGATAACAAACGGGTCAAGTGAAGGTGAGAAATGAAAGCATGCTGGTACTTAACACTCATGTAGCTCAAAAATATTATTTTTGAGGGAACGGCATGTATCGAAGATAAAAAGCTTTGTGTGTGAGGAAAATAGAAAATGCTAGACAGTCATAGACCACGCATATCCAGCTTTTGGTTAACCTTTTTGGTTTTTCCCTCGCAGTGAGGGTTAGAAAAATGCCCTGGGTGAGAACGTCTAGCGGATAAAATTATGACAGTCATTCAGGAGAAGTGTAGAAAAAAACTAATTCTAAAACCGCAGATATTCGGATGCTTCCTTCTGGTGGCCACGCTCCTGGCAGCAGTCAATCCTCCCAGGAAGGATATTTCCCCGGAGCCTCTCAAGAGTAACCCTGAAGAGGTGACTTTTACAAACTGAGCATTCTTGAGAAGGTGACATTTATAAACTGATTGACCTTTGGAAAGGTAACATTCGCAACCTGACGCAGTGATTCGGAGAACTTCATGTTTTAATTTGAAAAGAAAAAAGATTATTCTGGTCAGTTGCTTATTGGCCTTTTCCTCTTTCTCAAGCAATTTGTTTGTTGTTTCAGTGGTAAATCTTTTCTTTTTCTGACAGGAGTAATTGAAAACTAGTGGAAACAGAGGCGAGAAGTAAGACATAAGACATGTTAGTAGATTAGTTTGGGCATGAATTATTGGTCCACCATTTAAATAGAAGTGTCACCAAATAAAATAGTAACGTCCACCAAATAAAATAGTAACGTCCACCAAATAAAATAGTAACGTCCACCAAATAAAATAGTAACGTCCACCAAATAAAATAGTAACGTCCACCAAATAAAACACTAACGTCCACCAAATTTTTTTTTTGTGAAATTCACCACGGCATTTTTTTCTCACCTGACACCAACCTGTATGGTTTTTTCCACCGAATTAAAACTCCACCAATTTTTCTCGTGAAATTCACCACGGCATTTTTTCTCACCTGACACCAAAGGTTTTTTTCTCACCCTACACCACACCAAACTTTTTCTGCTCTCTCAGTGAGTTGTTTTTGATGGTTTTTTTTTGTAGTGGAGGTAATTTTCGCTGGAGTAAAGTTTTTTATGAGTGTTTTTTGTTGTTGAATGTTTTCTTTAGGTCATTCTGTTGAATGTTTTGTTTCAGATTTATTTTAAAAATAGGTACTTCTGCAGTTTAAGTGGCAGCGCTCGTGGGCTTTAAACGTTTTGGTTTCGAAAAATTTCTTCATAGGATATCATTTTGAGCATCAGGGACTTTGGTTCTTGAAAAAAAAATTGTAAAAAATTTTTTTCAGAAAAAACAACAAAATTTCCAGAAAAAAACTTTTTTTCTTTAGTGTGGTTTATATCTGTATAAAAATTTATAAATTTATCTATAATAGCTAAAAAAGATTTTAAAAATGAAAAATTAACCTGATTTTGCAACTGCAAAAAATTATTTTTACATTAAAACGCTGGTACTTTTTTACTTCGTCTGGTAGGCGCGTCGCGGCCCCCTTCGCGTCGCGGCCTCTCAATTTTTTATATTTTTTTCTCTTTCTTCTTTTCTCTCTTTTCTTTTCCTTTTTTTAAAAAAAATTATCTTTATAAATTTTGGGGAAAGGAAAGGGGGGAGGGGGAGGGGGGTTTACCTAAGCAGGGAAGGGAGGGGGGCCCTAAAGGGGGAAGGGGGGAGGAAGAGGGCCCTACCTAAGCAAGGGGGGTAAGGGCCCTAGGGAGGGGGGGAGGGGGAAGGGGGGGGGGCCCTAAAGGGGGGAAGGGGGGCCCTAAGGAGAAAGGGGGAAGGGAGTTTTCATGAATAAAATCTCTTTCTGAGAAAAAAATAAATAAAAGCCACGACGCGGGCCGCGACGCGAAGGGGGCCGCGACGCACCTACCAGACGAATTAACAAAGGGCCAAAACGCTTAGGCTTAGGAAAAAGTTGGCTCTAATCTACTTTAACCGTCCAAAGATTTTTTCTCAGAAAGAGATTTTATTCATGAAAACTCCCTTCCCCTTCTCTCCTTAGGGCCCCCTTTTTCCCTTTAGGGCTTTGGGGGTGACTGAAACTGCAGTTGAGTCCAAAAATTTTTTTTGTAAAAAAAAGAAAAATTTTTTTTGCAAGAACCGGAGTTTTTGCAAGAACCAGAGTCCTTGATGCTCAAAATGAACATCTATGAAGAAAAAAATTGAAACCAAAGCGTTTAAAGCCCACGAGCGCTGCCACTTAAACTGCAGAAGTGCCTATTTTTAAATTATTTCTGAAACAAAACATTCAACAGAATGACCTAAAGAAAACATTCAACAAGAAAACACTCATAAAAAACTTTACTCCCGCGAAAATTACCTCCACTACAAAAAAACCATCAAAAACAACTCACTGAGAGAGCAGAAAAAGTTTGGTGTGGTGTAGGGTGAGAAAAAACCTTTGGTGTCAGGTGAGAAAAAATGCCGTGGTGAATTTCACGAAAAAAATTGGTGGACTTTTAATTTGTTGGAAAAAACCATACAGGTTGGTGTCAGGTGAGAAAAAAATGCCGTGGTGAATTTCACAACAAAAAAAATTTGGTGGACGTTAGTGTTTTATTTGGTGGACGTTACTATTTTATTTGGTGGACGTTACTATTTTATTTGGTGGACGTTACTATTTTATTTGGTGGACGTTGCTATTTTATTTGGTGGACGTTACTATTTTATTTGGTGACACTTCTATTTAAATGGTGGACCAATAATTTTTCCCCGATTAGTTTATCAATTGATAGAGAATAAAGAAAGAGAGAGACTTAGAAAGAAGCAGAGAGAGATAGAAATATAGGGAAAGACAGAGAGAAAGAGAGACAGAGATGGGAACGAAAGAGAAAGAGTGGGGGATAGAGAGAAAGAGAGAAAAGGAGCCATTGAAAAAGAAAATAACTGGTTAATCTAAAAGCGTGTCACACACCATCGTTTACGGAAACTGACAGAAAGTAGATCAGAGAGAAGAAAAAAACAACGGAATCGTCAAAAGAGAAAGGTAATTATATAACGACAGACCTTGAGAGAGGGAACAACAAAAATGTAGCGAGTCATAAAATATAAAAAAATAATAATAATTAAAATAATGATTTTAGTGAGCTAATAAATATGTATAACTGTATAATAAAATTAAAGCCCTAACGTTTTTATGAAATAAAAAGTTTCGAATGAAAAAAGGTAAACATATTGAGTCACTCAACCTAAAAAAAATGCCAATTAACTATGAGCAATAATATAATAATGCCGAGGCTGGAGAGTTGCAGTTCTGGATCAGCATTGTTCTGCTCTTCGCGTTTGGATGTCTACTGTGTTTCCTCTGCTTCCTTGGCATCATTTCCATTCTGGCCTCCTCTTCCTTCTTCCTCTCCCTAGTGAGTTGTTCGCTCGATAAGGATCACCCTCGCTCGATAAGGATCACCCTCGATTGAATGCTCATATTTATTGTTTAATGAAGTAACAATTTTAAATATTATGATAGTGGCTGTGGTGGAAACCTAGGTGTGATTTGCGTCTCTGACATTGGTGTGATTTGCGTCTCTGACACCAAAAACTGAAAATGCACGAATACCATCTTCTATAAGGTCTCGTTCCTAAGCCTTACGGCCTCACTAGCGTAACATTTGCCTAAGCCTAAGCACAAAAAACATGAAAAGTACCTTAAATACTTTCATTCCTGAGTTTGTGAATTAACTGTCAGGCTGACTTGTTCAAAGATTTGTGAATGATTTCATCAACTAAAATGTTTGAGTCACTCGGGAAAGATAGATGATTTCAGAATATCCTGGGTCAAAGTGGCCTTCTCGCCACTCAATTTGTCGTGTTGATGTTCATTCTGACGGTCCGCGTTCGAGTCAGTTCAGCTTTTTCATGATGCGGGCACGCATGTGTTTTATGTCAGCAGCGTTTGTGCAGCAAAGTCTGAAAGCAGCGAGGCCTAGAGTCAAAAATTTCTTATTCAATCAGGTCTATAGTCGATATTCCATAGACGCAGCAATCAGTCTCTGATTATCTGAAACCAGGATAGGTGTGTAGTTCATATCATGGAGCGCTTACCCTGCTCGAGGCGGAACAAGTGCAAGGAAGATTATTATCCGCAAACAAAGATTTGAAATTTTTATATGATGTGCAGGTTCACTCTCGCTTGCTAGAGGCGTGGGATGACGTTGACGCGGGCTGCGTGGTCACTTCGGCTGTTGAGCCTGTGCAGTTGGAGAAAACCTGCATGCCGCTTCAGAGGTTCCGCCGGTCGGAAAGTCTCCTGCTGTGGTCTTTTATTGTACTATTTTTGCTCCAGGTTAGCTAACGAGATTCTTTATATGTTTACCTAATCTCATTCTGGAAAAAAATCAGGATTTTTTCTTCACTCTTTCATTTATTATTAGCGAATAAATGAAAAAAGAATCGAACGAGAAACTGCCCGAAACAAGGGACTTATTCTTCAGGTTGTCTCTCACAACCCTCGTGAAGAGATTGTAGATCAAAAAGACTCTTGAAGAGATTGTAGATCAAAGACTCTTGAAGAGATTGTAGATCAAAAAGACTCTTGAAGAGATTGTAGATCAAAAAGACTCTTGAAGAGTTTGTAGATCAAAAAGACTCTTGAAGAGATTGTAGATCAAAAAGACTCTTGAAGAGATTGTAGATCAAAAAGACTTGAAGAGATTTTAGATCAAAAAGACTCTTGAAGAGATTGTAGATCAAAAAGACTCTTAGAGATTGTAGATCAAAAAGACTCTTGAAGAGATTGTAGATCAAAAAGACTCTTGAAGAGATTGTAGATCAAAAAGACTCTTGAAGAGATTGTAGATCAAAAAGACTCTTGAAGAGATTGTAGATCAAAAAGACTCTTGAAGAGATTGTAGATCAAAAAGACTCTTGAAGAGATTGTAGATCAAAAAGACTCTTGAAGAGATTGTAGATCAAAAAGACTCTTGAAGAGATTGTAGATCAAAAAGACTCTTGAAGAGATTGTAGATCAAAAAGACTCTTGAAGAGATTGTAGATCGAAAATACTCTTGAAGAGATTGTAGATCAAAAAGACTCTTGAAGAGATTGTAGATCAAAATGTAGATCAAAAAGACTCTTGAAGAGATTGTAGATCAAAAAGACTCTTGAAGAGATTGTAGATCAAAAAGACTCTTGAAGAGATTGTAGATCAAAAAGACTCTTGAAGAGATTGTAGATCAAAAAGACTCTTGAAGAGATTGTAGATCAAAAAGACTCTTGAAGAGATTGTAGATCAAAAAGACTCTTGAAGAGATTGTAGATCAAAAAGACTCTTGAAGAGATTGTAGATCAAAAAGACTCTTGAAGAGATTGTAGATCAAAAAGACTCTTGAAGAGATTGTAGATCAAAAAGACTCTTGAAGATATTGTAGATCAAAAAGACTCTTGAAGATATTGTAGATCAAAAAGACTCTTGAAGAGATTGTAGATCAAAAAGACTCTTGAAGAGATTGTAGATCAAAAAGACTCTTGAAGAGATTGTAGATCAAAAAGACTCTTGAAGAGATTGTAGATCAAAAAGACTCTTGAAGAGATTGTAGATCAAAAAGACTCTTGAAGAGATTGTAGATCAAAAAGACTCTTGAAGAGATTGTAGATCAAAAAGACTCTTGAAGAGATTGTAGATCAAAAAGACTCTTGAAGAGATTGTAGATCAAAAAGACTCTTGAAGAGATTGTAGATCAAAAAGACTCTTGAAGAGATTGTAGATCAAAAAGACTCTTGAAGAGATTGTAGATCAAAAAGACTCTTGAAGAGATTGTAGATCGAAAAGACTCTTGAAGAGATTGTAGATCAAAAAGACTCTTGAAGAGATTGTAGATCAAAAAGACTCTTGAAGAGATTGTAGATCAAAAAGACTCTTGAAGAGATTGTAGATCAAAAAGACTCTTGAAGAGATTGTAGATCAAAAAGACTCTTGAAGAGATTGTAGATCAAAAAGACTCTTGAAGAGATTGTAGATCAAAAAGACTCTTGAAGAGATTGTAGATCAAAAAGACTCTTGAAGAGATTGTAGATCAAAAAGACTCTTGAAGAGATTGTAGATCAAAAAGACTCTTGAAGAGATTGTAGATCAAAAAGACTCTTGAAGAGATTGTAGATCAAAAAGACTCTTGAAGAGATTGTAGATCAAAAAGACTCTTGAAGAGATTGTAGATCAAAAAGACTCTTGAAGAGATTGTAGATCAAAAAGACTCTTGAAGAGATTGTAGATCAAAAAGACTCGTGGAGAGATTGTAGATCAAAAAGACTCGTGGAGAGATTGTAGATCAAAAAGACTCGTGGAGAGATTGTAGATCAAAAAGACTCGTGGAGAGATTGTAGATCAAAAAGACTCGTGGAGAGATTGTAGATCAAAAAGACTCGTGGAGAGATTGTAGATCAAAAAGACTCGTGGAGAGATTGTAGATCAAAAAGACTCGTGGAGAGATTGTAGATCAAAAAGACTCGTGGAGAGATTGTAGATCAAAAAGACTCGTGGAGAGATTGTAGATCAAAAAGACTCTTGAAGAGATTGTAGATCAAAAAGACTCTTGAAGAGATTGTAGATCAAAAAGACTCTTGAAGAGATTGTAGATCAAAAAGACTCTTGAAGAGATTGTAGATCAAAAAGACTCTTGAAGAGATTGTAGATCAAAAAGACTCGTGGAGAGATTGTAGATCAAAAAGACTCGTGGAGAGATTGTAGATCAAAAAGACTCGTGGAGAGATTGTAGATCAAAAAGACTCGTGGAGAGATTATAGATCAAAAAGACTCGTGAAGAGATTATAGATCAAAAAGACTCGTGAAGAGATTATAGATCAAAAAGAATCGTGAAGAGATTGTAGATCAAAAAGAATCGTGAAGAGATTATAGATCAAAAAGACTCGTGGAGAGATTGTAGATCAAAAAGACTCGTGGAGAGATTGTAGATCAAAAAGACTCGTGGAGAGATTGTAGATCAAAAAGACTCGTGGAGAGATTGTAGATCAAAAAGACTCGTGGAGAGATTGTAGATCAAAAAGACTCGTGGAGAGATTGTAGATCAAAAAGACTCGTGGAGAGATTGTAGATCAAAAAGACTCGTGGAGAGATTGTAGATCAAAAAGACTCGTGGAGAGATTGTAGATCAAAAAGACTCGTGGAGAGATTGTAGATCAAAAAGACTCGTGGAGAGATTGTAGATCAAAAAGACTCGTGGAGAGATTGTAGATCAAAAAGACTCGTGGAGAGATTGTAGATCAAAAAGACTCGTGGAGAGATTGTAGATCAAAAAGACTCGTGGAGAGATTGTAGATCAAAAAGACTCGTGGAGAGATTGTAGATCAAAAAGACTCGTGGAGAGATTGTAGATCAAAAAGACTCGTAAAGAGATTGTAGATCAAAAAGACTCGTGGAGAGATTGTAGATCAAAAAGACTCGTGGAGAGATTGTAGATCAAAAAGACTCGTGGAGAGATTGTAGATCAAAAAGACTCGTGGAGAGATTGTAGATCAAAAAGACTCGTGGAGAGATTGTAGATCAAAAAGACTCGTGGAGAGATTGTAGATCAAAAAGACTCTTGAAGAGATTGTAGATCAAAAAGACTCTTGAAGAGATTGTAGATCAAAAAGACTCTTGAAGAGATTGTAGATCAAAAAGACTCTTGAAGAGATTGTAGATCAAAAAGACTCTTGAAGAGATTGTAGATCAAAAAGACTCTTGAAGAGATTGTAGATCAAAAAGACTCTTGAAGAGATTGTAGATCGAAAAGACTCTTGAAGAGATTGTAGATCAAAAAGACTCTTGAAGAGATTGTAGATCAAAAAGACTCTTGAAGAGATTGTAGATCAAAAAGACTCTTGAAGAGATTGTAGATCAAAAAGACTCTTGAAGAGATTGTAGATCAAAAAGACTCTTGAAGAGATTGTAGATCAAAAAGACTCTTGAAGAGATTGTAGATCAAAAAGACTCTTGAAGAGATTGTAGATCAAAAAGACTCGTGGAGAGATTGTAGATCAAAAAGACTCGTGGAGAGATTGTAGATCAAAAAGACTCGTGGAGAGATTGTAGATCAAAAAGACTCGTGGAGAGATTGTAGATCAAAAAGACTCGTGGAGAGATTGTAGATCAAAAAGACTCGTGGAGAGATTGTAGATCAAAAAGACTCGTGGAGAGATTGTAGATCAAAAAGACTCGTGGAGAGATTGTAGATCAAAAAGACTCGTGGAGAGATTGTAGATCAAAAAGACTCGTGGAGAGATTGTAGATCAAAAAGACTCGTGGAGAGATTGTAGATCAAAAAGACTCGTGGAGAGATTATAGATCAAAAAGACTCGTGAAGAGATTATAGATCAAAAAGACTCGTGAAGAGATTATAGATCAAAAAGAATCGTGAAGAGATTGTAGATCAAAAAGAATCGTGAAGAGATTATAGATCAAAAAGACTCGTGGAGAGATTGTAGATCAAAAAGACTCGTGGAGAGATTGTAGATCAAAAAGACTCGTGGAGAGATTGTAGATCAAAAAGACTCGTGGAGAGATTGTAGATCAAAAAGACTCGTAAAGAGATTGTAGATCAAAAAGACTCGTGGAGAGATTGTAGATCAAAAAGACTCGTGGAGAGATTGTAGATCAAAAAGACTCGTGGAGAGATTGTAGATCAAAAAGACTCGTGGAGAGATTGTAGATCAAAAAGACTCGTGGAGAGATTGTAGATCAAAAAGACTCGTGGAGAGATTGTAGATCAAAAAGACTAATCATAAGAGAATGATTTTAGAACAAGACCAAGAGCGTGTGATGAAAATAGAGAAAAATGCAATCAAATAATTAGTATCACTGGCTTTTTAAAAAAAAGAAGCTTTTACCCATGATGTTTTGTTATTTGCAGCTACTTCTTCTAATAACTTCATCAATTGTTTGCGAGCGTCTTTCATACGAGGAAAGGCTCTATGAATACGAGAATCGAGTTAAGGAATCGGAAGACGAAGACGAGTAGAGACAACCCTATCAGGGCGTTTCTTAGCACCCGCACAACTTTTTTCGAGCGCATAGATTTTAAAAATTCAGAGTTTAACTTTCAATTTTTTTCAATGATTTGGACTTTCCCTACGATAAAACAGAGAAAAACTTTTCCAAGCGCATAGATTTCAATGTTTTTCGGGGTTTTTGGAGAGCGCATAGATTGTTTTTACCCGCAGTGCGGGTCAGAGAAACACTCTGAACCCTAGTAACGTATTTGTCGACTATAATAGCTGAGTTTAGTTATGCTTTTCCAAATTAGCACCAAAATTCTAAATTAAACAAACTCGTTCAAAATTATTGATTATTAAGAATTTTCTTTTGCTCCATTAACTCTCTTAAAGTGTTTGGGTACTAATAGAGTTGGCACTTCTTCACTTTAGGGCCCCCGTTCCTCCCAGAGGTTCTATGGGTCATACTACTGACTCAATTACATTTTCAAAAAAAAGTTATTTTTACATAAAAAAAAAAACTATTTTTAAATTAAAAACGCTTAGGCTTAGGGAAAAGTTTACGCTAACGAGGCCGTACGGCTCAGCTAACGAGGCCGTATCAAGAAAATGACCCAATTGAACCTCTGGGAAGGGGGACTAAAGTTAAGAAGTTCCATAGAGTTGAGTGTATTAGTTGTATACTAGAGTCAAATATAGAGAATACTCGGTGAGCGAATCCGAAAATCGGTTTTTTTTTGTTGTTGTTTTTACTTCGGTTAACATTCGTGTTTTCACGCGGGTTTCGATTTATTGCCCAGTGAAATTTCAAATCAAAATTGGTACATATAAAAAACTAACAAAGAAGAGTGTTCAAATTCCTATGGAATAGTTCCAATAGAAAAGCGGGTAAAGTTAATGTGTAAAATTAATATGATATTGTTCTATAATTGTATGTTCCTTCTTTCCAACCAGGTCAATATTAGCTATGCTCGGCCGCTAAATCGAACTACGGTATTATGAGATTTGCTCAAATTCATTGGGCTCATTCTTACTCTGCTGTTTCCAAACATTAAGGCTCATTCTTACTCTGCTGTTTCCAAACATCTCTGGCGTGTTGATGACAAAAAAATCACTTTTGACGGAATTTTTGAGCGAGGTGTGATGTATGAATAATGTATAACACATCTTTACAACAGACACGAACTTTTTTGCCTGTTATTTAATCAATTTTTTTACAGAAGAAGGTTACGATTATAAGGTTGTTTCTTGCAAGTCGCAACCAGATTAGTTCCAAAAACCAAATCACTCCAACTTTGGCCTTGACAGGCCATTACTAAAGCACGCCAAATTATTACTAATGCACGCCACTGCGCGCGAAAGAGTGTTTGACGCACTATTATGTTAATTTTTTTAATACGATCTCGTTAGCCTAAGCCGTACGGCCTCGTTAGCGTAAACTTTTGCCTAGGCCTAAGCAGGAAAAAAATTGAAATAACTAAATAAAGCGCATGGGGCAAATTTAAGAATTTTTCCGCGCAGTGGCGTGCATTAGTAATGATTTGGAGTTCATGACGTGCTTTAGTAACAGCCCCTTGACAAGCCGATCTGAAGTCACACTATAAAAAGATACTGAATCGCCTTACAACTCACTGAAATTGTTCTCAATTCACTTTCCCCCGTTCTCTTTTCTGTACCGGTTTACTGCCATTCCGATGATTTACTTCGCTTCTTACATATTTACTTTGTTCATTTTTTTTCCTTTTTCGATTCCACAAAGTATTAGAAACTTCTGTTTTTGTCATTGAATAAAATTTAGAGTATTCGGCGACTTGCACATTGAACTTGCACATCATTACGCTGCATCCGACTTGCACATCATTACTCTGCATCTCGATGTCAGGGAAAATCGCCGGCATAGTGAAAAAACCACCATAGTCAAACACCACTATGGGCATAGTCAAACAGTTTTCTTCAGCATTATATTTGCATATAACAGCTTTTATTTGAGTGTTTAATCATCCATCTTTGATGTAAGATGGAATAAATGAATAAAAACTTCTCGAAAATCAACAGTCAACTGGATGAAGTTGAAGGGGTCCATGAGTTTTTTGGTACATCAGGAAGTTACATTTATTGGAGCCTAACAAAAAAATTAGAATTAACAAATATCAGTTCGTGAAAATTGTTGAGAAAAAAGACAGCAAAGTTAGCAGTTCGGGAGTGAAGAGATAGTTTGTGTATCAAGTACTGTAGGTAAGGTCACTCAATCAAGTACTGTAGGTAAGGTCACTCAATCAAATACTGTAGGTACACTAGCTTGTCCTCCTCTGATGCGAAATCTAGTATAGGATTCACACTCACGATTGCCGAGAATCCTTCCGATAGTTCCGGCTTCTGAAGTAATCGAATCAAACTATGAGAAATCACATGTTTCTACTCTTCTACTTTGCCACTAAATGTCTGTAATCTTCCTGGCGCTTGTTCCTGCCTCGCGGCAGGGTACGCGCTCATCTGAGATGCGGTACACTTCTATCATGGCAGAACCAGTGGCTGCCCGCTAGATCACTGTTATTGTCTGTAGCAGGTTGAACTTGGAACTCTTCGCGAAATAGTCGCGCTTGCTATCATTCATTATACAACGTCTTGACTCGCGAAGGCTAGTGATTCTTCAATATTCTCAATAGAGTGTAGGCATGAGAGACACGCATAAACTCTGGCATTTTATTGCTTATCTCCGCCATGTTCTTTGCTCTAAACACCCCCCCCCCTTTGATCACACATGTCAGTAATAACCTCGAACTAGTTTCAAACATTTGAAATTTGATGACTTAGTTGTCTAATAAAATGCATTAAATTGAGCAGTCTTACGGCACTTGATACTAACACAAAGACCCCTTCATTATACTTTCCCACACGTTTTCCATGCATAATAAACTCAAACTCAAACAAAAACTTTGATGAAAAAATTTGGCTGCGCCTTTAATCTCTATATGATATCATCAATGAGGTGAGATCATGTCGAATGCGATTATCCCATCGGAACCAACTCGATTGATTTTAAAAATTCACGATTTCGTATATCAAAAGATCAGGTTGTCTTCAGATTTAGATCCTATCATCCTTGATATTTGTCGAGAGATTGAAGCCATTCTAGAACATCTTAAACACAAAATCAGAATCTAAGATAAATAAAGATACCTGGTACTTGCTTTGATGAATTCGGAGAACCATTCTACCCACATCAGCGGCACCACTCAACAGAACATCATATAAACAAATAAACATATGAATAGATCAAATATAGAAAAAAACTTATCGTGACATTTATAGAAAGGTTTGCATCATCTACTCGTTTTCAGCCACAACCTTAAATTTTCAACACACGTTAAACTCCAGATAATAAACTTTTTTCGCAATCCTTCTCAAACGGATCACCGAAAAGTAGTACCCGCGACACTTTGTACCGGCGACACTTTGTACGCTACAGTCAGGGCTTAAATAGTAATTTCAGACCTTCTGTCGGCGGGCCTCTATTTTTCTAAATCAAAAGGAGGACCCTTATGTTAAACAAAATTTTTTTTGCGGGCATTTGTTTTTTTTTATCATAAGGGAGGGACTCCTCGTGATATCCTTATGTGAAACAATTTGTTTTGGGCGGCTGTACCTTTTTCTTGCACACTAAAAAACCCCTGCTTACACTTTTTACCCACAATCAAATCGGAAAAATAATGATATTGTGAGAAATTTTTTCTTTGAATGGTCTTGTTGCTAAGCCGTACGGCCTCGTTAGTGTAATCTTTACCTGAGCCGGAGCGAGCCAAAAAAAAGTGAAAAATTACTGAAATTTAACAAATTATCGCGGTACAAAATGTCTCGGGTACAAAAAGTCCTGATACGTTCTCAAACCTACAGCGTACAGTAACCTCATGATAGCGAACCTTTGGATGCAACGGTATTTGATGTTATGAGATGCGTGATTGTAATCGGGCGTCATTACAAAGCATCGAACCGGCACTTGCAGCTCTTTCGCTAGGGTTATGTAGCGTTGTCTGGGCAACAATACAATTATAGTTTAAGTATGAACTATAACAAAATTATAGTTTCAGAACAAACTATAACAACAAACACTGTTAAACAAGAGTTCTCATCTTCCAGAGTCAAGAACATCCACTACCCGCATGAATTACTTTCCGAGGGGATTGATACATACCGGCAGTGCTTGCCCACCTCTCCTCGAAACACACTGGCAACAGTGGCCATTCGTGACTCTACAGCCTTAAGAGCCTTTCACGGAAGGAGCCGGATTATCGAGCAGTCCAGAATCGAGCACGACCTCAGGTGGTGGATAGAGGGACGCCTCCCTACGAATAATTCGTGCTGGGAGGTAGCGAGAGAAATCCCGCCGCGGACCGTAGTATAGCTCGTCAAAGGAGGGCGATGCCGGACCGGCCTGGGCATGCCACCGGACAAAAAATCAGCCGATACTCCGCTATACTTTTCAATGGCGAGTCGAGGCGCCAGTAAAATAACCTCTTGCCCTTCTCCGGTTAACGAATGGGTCTCGCCAAGAGGATCGCCGACTGCGGTGCGAGTGTAGACGGAGAAAATCTCTCCGGACTCAAAAGGATCCTCACCACCAACCTATCCCAAAAGGACTCCCCTCGACAGGACCTATGGGCAAGACAACAACGACAACAACAACAACAGCCCACCTCTCACTCTCATGCTACTCAGACTAGGTGTGACCCAGGAAGCAGCAACTGGTTCTCCAAGATTAAGACTGTACCTTATCTAAGGAATGCAGCAGAAGCCAAAAAGTTATACATATATGTACATATACTGTCTGTCTTTGTACATTCATAAGAAAGTAATGATATTTGCAAGTTTTGTTACTGAACTGAGTGAACTGAGTGATTATGTCATCGGCGGCCCCTTCTAGAAGAATTGCTATGAAATAGTTTCCAGAACTTGTAATACTTACTCCATTAAATTCGAAATGGTCTTCTTCTCCCTCAAACAACCTTAAAAAGCCTTAGATGTTCCTTTCTTTTTTGTCTTATACCCAATTCGAGAATCACATGTTTTTATCACTGCACAAGAATCTCTGAGAAGCAAATCGACACAGGGGATGAAACCAGATACTCCTCTATACTTCGTAATGGCAAGTCGAGGCGCCAGTTAAATAGCCTCTTGCCCTTCTCCGGTTAACGAATGGGTCTCGCGAAGAGGATCGCCGACTGCGGTGCAAGTGTAGGCGGAAGAAATTTCTCCGGACTCAAAAGGATCCTCACCAATCTATCCCAAAGGACTCCCCTTGACAGTACCTATGGGCAAACAACAACAACATGAAACCAGTCAGTAAAGTTAGTATTTTAAGTCAAGAACCTGCTGTCTTGGTCGGGGTTGGTGTTGTCGACCACGACACTCTTTCCTTCCTTCAGGGCCAATCTCGCTTTGTCCACGCACTTCTTCCACGTGCCAAGGGTGTCGCGGTTGGCAATCACATATCTATAAGTTAACAGCTGTTACTTCTAATTGGCTCCAAAACTTATCAAAAATGTTTAAAACTTCTTTCAAAATGATGATTTTCTATTGTTAAATTTATCTTTTTTTAAACATGTGGTCAACTCGGGTCAACTTAGATACTTATCGTCAAGAAACAAACTAGTCTTTTCAAGAAGATCATTGCCTGCTCATCATTGTAGACCGAGGAAACTTCTTGTGACTCAAAAGAAGCCCTCATCAAATTATTTCAAAAGATGTTCAAATTCTAAGTTACACAGTTCAAAGGCTGTGACGCCTGGATAAGATGACAAGTGACTGAACTATCGCATAGAAAAAAGCTAGTCCACCGAGCGGGATCGAACCCAGCCATCTCGACTCAATAGTTCGTCAAAGGAATGCGATGCCGGACTGGCCTGGGCATGCCACCGGATAAAACATCAGCCGTTACTCCCCTATACTTTGTAATGGCGAGTCGAGGCGCCAGTAAAATAGCCTCTTGCCCTTCTCCGGTTAACGAATGGGTCTCGCGAAGAGGATCGCCGACTGCGGTGCAAGTGTAGGCGGAAGAAATTTCTCCGGACTCAAAAGGATCCTCACCAACCTATCCCAAAGGACAGGACCTATGGGCAAAAAACAACAACAACAACATCTCGACTCAAATCGGGAGCGCGCGTTAGTGTATTTTCAGTGCGATAGTGTAATATTCCTCGCGTTTATTCTCGTCTCGCGGCAGGGTACGCGCTCCCCTGAGATGCAGGACAGAACTATCGTGGTAGAAACAGTGGCTGCCCGCTAGATCCCTGCTAGTGGGAATAGCAGCAGTGGGTAGAGTCAGACTCGTGCATGAGCACTACCAACATTTCTTAACCCTTTTGGTTGTGGTGGATCTGTCCGGGATGGGAGTTGAACTCGGGAATAGCAATGACACAGTATCGCACGAAATAGCGATGTGTCCCCGTGATGTAATGGTAACGCGCGCTCCCGGTTTGAGACGAGATGGCTGAGTTCGATCCCGCCCGGTGGAATAGCTTTTTTCTGTGGGATAGTTCATTCACTTGTCAACTTTTCCCAAAACTCTGAACCTTCACAATAAAATCATGCCTATGACTCAATCAAATTTTACACACGATGTTTTAAAACCCAAAAATATTTTCTTACTAATAACTAACCCATGTTCTTTTTCAATTTTCTTCGCGAAGAAGCTTTTGCCCGATCCAGGAAATCCACACATCACAATCAATTCTTGCTCGCCCAATGGTATTCGAGTGTCTGAAATGACGATTTACATACTCGCGAGTGGTCCGTCCATATACCATGAAGTTGAGGCCAATCATAAAAAAATTCGGACTGGATTGCGAATTTCCACTTCACTTTTCCCTTCGAAAAGCTTTAAAACCCTTTGTATACTCTTCTTTTCGAACCAATAACATACCAGTCAATCGAACCAAAGAATTGGGAATGTTATAGATGCTATTCGACTTTGATGACAAAGAAATATTTTGAAAAGACATTTTCAGGTATTTCATGTTATTTTTTCTTAGGGTAGATGAAATTGTATACATATTTAAGCTGAAACTATTAAACGTTAAGTGTTTTCCTCTCCTAATTTTGTATTAGGTTCTTTAATGTGTTTAGATTGAGAAATGATGTCTTCCTTCTAATTGATCTATAATATGTATGAAAAAAATTGTCTGCAATAGCATGTTTGCATATAAGACCAGAAACTATAACAGGTAAAACACGATGTATCACACGACCGCTACACCACAAAAAAAACAAACAAAGTGACAAAGTCATTCAGCTGGACTTTTTGTGCACCCTGTATCTAAGAATGACTTTTTGTGCACCCTGTATCTAAGAATGACTTTTTGTGCACCCTGTATCTAAGAATGACTTTTTGTGCACCCTGTATCTAAGAATGACTTTTTGTGCACCCTGTATCTAAGAATGACTTTTTGTGCACCCTGTATCTAAGAATGACTTTTGTGCACCCTGTATCTAAGAATGACTTTTTGTGCACCCTGTATCTAAGAATGACTTTTTGTGCACCCTGTATCTAAGAATGACTTTTTGTGCACCCTGTATCTGAGAATGACTTTTTGTGCACCCTGTATCTAAGAATGACTTTTTGTGCACCCTGTATCTAAGAATGACTTTTTGTGCACCCTGTATCTAAGAATGACTTTTTGTGCACCCTGTATCTAAGAATGACTTTTTGTGCACCCTGTATCTAAGAATGACTTTTTGTGCACCCTCTATCTAAGAATGACTTTTTGTGCACCCTATATCTAAGAATGACTTTTTGTGCACCCTGTATCTAAGAATGACTTTTTGTGCACCCTGTATCTAAGAATGACTTTTTGTGCACCCTGTATCTAAGAATGACTTTTTGTGCACCCTGTATCTAAGAATGACTTTTTGTGCACCCTGTATCTAAGAATGACTTTTTGTGCACCCTGTATCTAAGAATGACTTTTTGTGCACCCTGTATCAAAGAATGACTTTTTGTGCACCCTGTATCTAAGAATGACTTTTTGTGCACCCTGTATCTAAGAATGACTTTTTGTGCACCCTGTATCTAAGAATGACTTTTTGTGCACCCTGTATCTAAGAATGACTTTTTGTGCACCCTGTATCTAAGAATGACTTTTCTTCATGTTTCTATTCAACCCAGATAGCCCATTATCATTACAAATCTCCCCTGACCATGTGGCTCTAAAGCAGATCGCTCTTCGGCTAGCCAGGCTTTGGGATCAAAAGGTATAGGACCCCAGGGTTCCTCTTCTTCTTCATCCAAGAAGAACTGTTCTGGGGTACTAAAACGGAGGCCAATGTTTTGCGCGAATAGTCGATCCGCAAATGAGTGATCCTTTTTCGGCCGTTTCTGCAACGGCAACGGGATTCAGATTATCAAACATCAGTTCAGATTCCACTTTGAGTTTGTCGTTGAAGGAGACTCATTCATCTCTTGCAATTCATTTAAATACACACAATTTTCTCTCTTCTCATCTGCTCAATACGATAGTTTCTCCACTTCCAAAGATCAGATCATTTTTAGGTGATCTCTTTTAAAGTCATCAACACCGCTCAATCTTAATGAACTATACTAGGTTCTACTAAAGAAATCGCGACAAACTATTCTTAGACTTCTGTTAAATCTTTGCGATGAACTGTATTGTTGTGATGTTTCCCTTTGTCAGCTGATGAATTCTTTTCCATTTATCTGTTAAGTAATACGACTTATAACCAGTGTGTTTTTCTAACCCGCAGTGCGGATACAAAAAACAATCTTAGCGCGAATCTATGCGCTATTCAAAAAAGCCAGTGATAAGAATTCTCTTATCGTCTGCATCCTCTCTCTCACATCACACGCTCTCGGGCATTTCAGAAGCCTGTCGTTCCCTCTTCATTAGTCTTATTGATGTGCACACTCTTTCTGCTGGTGGAAAGAAACAGCCTACGTATAGCAAGGTCTTGAGACAAATTTCGGACTCTTGTATGTATGAGATTGTAACGTTAAGCGTTCTAGCGAGAATATTTAGTTCACATATAAGATCACTTAAACTTTAACCTATTTTTATCGATCGCCTCTATGCCAAACATGTTAGTAATGACGCCTAACAAATTATCTATTGGCAATTATTAACAAGGTAAGAACGAACGAATTATTGTAGCGTCTCACAACTAGATACTGTATCGGCTAATGACGAGAACTTTCAGCGGCTTTCAACAATATACTGTACCAGCTTGAAACAAAATACTGTAACAGCTGACAGTGGTCTTGTGCCTCCCGGCGGAATCTCCAACATAAAAACTTTGCTCTTTGTCCAAATGGATGGATCCATTGCCTTCCCTCTCCAGTTTTTCCCACATCCCTGTCCTCGGCTTACGGTATTTTCCTTCGTCTACCGACACGAAAACCTCAAAATGCAGGAAATTTTTTCAGAAAAGCTTTTTTTTTATGTAGAAATGAGATCCACAGATTTGGTTAAAAAATCATTCATAGATAGATAGAGGGAGAGCAAGATCAAAGGTAGGGAAATAGATTAAAAAAAGAAAAAAAAGAAATTAGAAAGAAATGAGAAGAAAATACAATTTAGCATCAAGATTTTTCATCCATTTAAATACAAATTGAACCCCGAGCCTCAAATATCAGGAATGATCTCCAATATAACTTTTGTTACTTTCAAGATTCTACAGAATTTTAGTCATGAAAAAAACTCTTCACTGACTTGCACGGGAACTCCGATCTTTTTGACAATCGATTCAATCTTCTTCCGGAAAGACATCATGTCCACTTTGCCCAAACTCAAACCCTGAATATAAGAGATGCTTTACTTGAAACAACCGCAAATTTTGAGCAGAATTCGCAAATCTCACTGGACACAACAACCAGCAGAATTCGCAAACCTCACTTGACACAAATTCCTGACAACCACCTTGACCAAAGCGGCTAAGAACAACATTCCCCGTGGAAAGGTGCCAAAATACACGCCTCACTTGAGCGAAGATGTGAAGAAGCTGATTACAGAACGGGACCAAATGAGGAGGGAAAATCCTACGGACCCCTCACTCCCCTCAATAATGGCCGAAATCTCCTTCCGCATCAACCTCGAAAAGAGGAAGGCCTGGGAAAAGTACATATCTGAAATTAGCCACAACGAACCGGGCAACAAACTCTGGAAAACGATAAAGGCTATCGACGGCAAATCAATAAAACCGACGCACTTGACTATCACCCACGACGGGAAAAGTCTATGCCCAACATCTGCCTCAAACGCTTTTGCCAGAAAATTAGCTAAACAAGCCCCTAAAGAGGTCGACAAATCAGCAAGAAGCACAACACGACTAATTAAAGGCCTCAAACGGACAGACGCTCCCTAAATTTCCCTGGCACAGATCGAAGAAGCAATCAAGAAAACCAAAGGTTCCAAATGCCCAGACAGTGAAGGCATCTGCCCTCTACTACTCAAAATGGCCGGTGAAAACTTCAGAAAGTGTCTCTGCATCCTCTTCAATAACACGCTGCAAACAGGTATTATCCCGTCCAGATGGAAAGATGCAAGAGTGATAATGTTACCTAAACCAGGAAAGGACTCCAGCAACCTGAACGGCTATAGACCTATATCAATACTATCACCTATAGCCAAAACATTCGAACGGGTCTTATTACCATTCCTGGCGGAAGGCTTTCAAATCGCTGACTGGCAACATGGATTCCGCAAAGAGCACTCGACTACTACCGCACTCCTGGAAATAACCGGGAAAATAACAAACGGCTTCAATCGGAAACCACCCCCGGACCGCACTCTCATGGTCGCCCTTGACCTCACTGCAGCATATGACTTAGTGAACATATCCCTTCTCTGCAAGAAACTCACTGAAACGAATATGCCAAGAGCCATCGTCCGATGGATGTCCAGCTACCTAAGAGGCCGTACAATCAAGGTAGATTTCCAAAGAAAAAGCAGTCGACGTCTCACATGCAGATCTGGTGTCCCACAAGGAGCAGTGCTCAGCCCCCTCTTATTCAATCTCTACATAAACAACCTCCCGCAACCCACAGGAAACACGCAGATGACAGCCTACGCCGACGACATATCAATTCTCTCCTCAAGCCCCTGTATTGAAACCTGTGAAGATCAGATCAACCACTTCCTACCGAAACTCGTAGAAGAATTGGAACAACGTAAAATGATCATATCCAAGGAAAAGACTACGGTCACTCTTTTCACAACCCATACAGGCGAATGTAAAAAAGAACCCAAGGTAGAAATCCACGGAACCCTTTTGCCGACAACTAAAACACCCAAAAAACTCGGTGTCGTCTTAGACCAACTCGGCACCTTCCGACAACATGCAGAATACCTTAAACAGAGAACGGCCAAAAGACTGAATATACTACGTGCCCTCGGAGGAAGAACATGGGGCCAACAGAAAAACACCCTTCTTGCAACCTACAAAACAATGACCAGATCCGTTCTCAACTACGCCGCACCAATTTACTCCCCTCAATTGGCCGAGACGAACTGGAAAAAACTACAGGCTAACCAAAATAGAGCAATTCGGATAGCAACAGGAAACCTAGCAATGGCCGGCACAGAGCACTTAGCTCTAGAAAGCGAAATGTTACCCATAAAGGAGCACAACACGATGCTTACCAAGCAATTCGTTGCAAGAGCAAGACTCCTCCCAAACCACCCCTCCCATCGTCGATGCATGGAACCCAAACCACCTAGAACTATTCGTAAACATGCCAAGGACTTAGAAATTATGCTAGTAGACAGTGATCAGAAAGCCGCACTTAAAAGAATACATACTGAGACTGTTAGAAATTTCATTAGATCTTGCTCCCCTAACCCAGTTCTAGGTAAGAAACCTCCCAGAATTCATAAATCAACGAATCAACTTCCCAGGGAACAACAAATAACATTATCGCAACTACGTAGTGGCTATGCAAGTTCCCTTAACAGCTACCTACACAGAATAAGAGCTGCCCAATCACCTCTTTGCCCAAAATGTTTAGAAGAGCCACATACAACTAGTCATTTATTCTCGTGTCGCTGTGACCACACACTTTTAAGGAGTATAGATTTGTGGAATAGCCCGACGTCTGTTGTTAAAATCTTATACCAGTGATTCCTTTCTCTCTCTCAAAAAAAATAATAAATAAATAAAAAAATAAATAAATAAAAAAGGGGAAAAAAAAAATAAATAAATAAATAAAAAATAATAATTTTAAAAAAATAAAAAAATAAAAATAAACCCCGAGAGAGAAAGAGAAATAATGTAATTAGTGATGTAAGTAAGGTTATTGTTTTCTGAGCCATGTCAAAGAAGACCTCGTCTACCCAGCCGGAGACCTACGGCGGGCAATCTACAACAACAACAACACAACAACCAGCAGAATTCGCAATTCTCACTCGACACAACAACCACAATGCCTATGAAACTTCCAAATAGCACTATGACGCAGACCAGTAATGTTTCTTCGGTAGTTTCATTAGTTACGCGTCGCATTTCAGCTCAGATAAACAGAGAAAGAGAGCTGGATTCGAATAGATGTGTTATCTGAGTCCCTGAGTGGATGATTCCGTTGGGGGGGGGGGGGTAAACCAGTTGACCCCCCAAAAAAAAGAAGACTAAAAGCCCAAAAAGAGATAGAAAACTTGAGAGAACAGGATGCATGAAGAGCCATGCAGCGGCTCGAAACACACTGGCAACAGTGGCCATTCGTGACTCTACAGCCTTAAGAGCCTGTCACGGATGGAGCCGGATCATCCAGTCCAGAATCGAGCGCGACCTCAGGTGGCGGATAGAGGGATGCCTCCCTACGAAGAATTCGTGCTGGGAAGTAGCGGGAGAAATCCCGCCGCGGACCAAAACTGGGTAGTATAGCTCGTCAAAGGAGGGCGATGCCGGACCGGCCTGGGCATGCCACCGGACAAAACATCCGCCGATACTCAGCCGAACATCAGCCGATACTCCGCTATACTTTTCAATGGCGAGTCGAGGCGCCAGTCAAATAGCTTCTTGCCTATCTCCGGTCAACGACAGGCGAGACGTCTCTACTCCCACCCAAAACGATGCTAGGCCGGCTTGACCACCCACTTACAAGGCCTATAGCATGAACAGGTTGCTACAACGATGTCCGCCTTCACAAGGTGCAGCATGACAGTCTCAGGACTGCAAAGGACATCAAAACCCTTCTCCGGACGCATCTTGTCCGAAGAACACGAGAACTTCTCTCAATAAATAGAGTGTTCATAACCAAGTCTTCGATGCGGGATGCTTGCCGGCAACAACAACAACAACAGCCATGCAGCGTGATCTCGAACGACTACTATCAAAGAAGGGTGGTTTATGGGCAAACAACAACATTAGCTGGGTTTGATATCGCCCGGTTCATGTGTTAGTTCAATCGTATCTTATTATTTTGCTTGCCGAACGGAACTCACCAATTGATTGGTGAATATGACCAATTTGAAGTTCTGCTTATCATACAAATCCTTCAGTTTCGGCACGACATCATCATGCCAAATCTTCCAATCTGCCGTGTTAACAGGGAATACCTTCCCCGATTTGGTCGTTATGAGGGTTCCATCTGCGAAACAGAACCTTTATTTCGGAAGAACCGGGCCCTAAAGTTTATTATGTAATTTGGGCATATTATGTATCTCTGCATTCTCTTACTTTGCCCAAACTAACAATAAGATAATTCTTATTTCAACCAACTCCTCATTTCTGCTACCCAAGATGTAAGAATCGGCATTTTTTCGAAGAATCTTGTAATACAAGGATTTTTTCTTCAATAAAACGTCAGAGTTGTTCATTCCTGCGCTTGATTTCATACATTTATCACAGTTTAAATGTATACCTATTTGTGTACACAATGTTAATGTCAGCGATGACTCTGAAAATATTGTCTTTGGTCGTGAAAATATTGATAGTTCAAAAATTGAATTTCCCATTCCTTGACCAATGGAATGATCAAAAAGCCAAACGAACCTAAGTCGAAGGCCGCGACTTTGTCGCGGTGCTGAATTTCATTAGGCAGAAAAACCATTACATCTCCTCCTCGTTCCCACTTGCCTGGGGAATCGATTGGACGACCGAACATGTCTAAAACAAAACTTTATTATAATAAAAAAAATAAACACGATTAATTTTTCCCCTCTTCTTATGTGAATCAATAAATACAATACTCATGATAACTATATATGTGAATACATATAATCGAAAAATTGATCTCTCTACCATAATCTTTCTGTCTTTATGATGGATTGTCAGCCCTGCGACTGTGAAAACCGCTTCGTCGCTGAAGACAATGTTACGGAAAAACTGGGGATCAGCTGGTAACCGGGACAGTTGGTCAAGAGCGAAAACTCGACGTGCTGCATAATTAGCAGGTAGAAGCTGCAGCACGCTGCGAAAGAAGGGGTGAAACTGGCAGTGTTTGAGAGTGCGATGGATGGAAATGCGAGACACGGAAAGTTGTTCCACCGCCCTTCTGATGGTGAGATGGGGATTGGCGTTGAAGTTGTGCAAGATCTCGGTTTTCGTGTCCTCATCGAGCATAGGCCGGAAATAATAATAACTGTTTCGATTGCAAAATCGAAAATTCTCGTTGTGAGTTCAAATGCAGAGCTTAATCTCACCTTGTTGCTTCGCGATCCTTTCTTGCAAATGACCCATCGTTCTTCAGTTTTCGTTTCCAGCACTCTATGGTGTTCGGCGTAGGAGTTTGACAGTTTCGTCCATGAAAAGCACGCCATCCAGAAGCGAATGAGATGTACGATGATTGTGGGCTTATAACGCTGGAGGGTCGAGAGCTTTGACGACTTCCTCCAGTGTCTCGCGAAG
>OZ057405.1:13002313-13084888 GCA_964056735.1 Allodiplogaster pararmata
GATCTTATTAAGTACAAGTCGCACGTGCCCAATCCATCAAGACTTTTTTTTGCAGTACTACAGATTTCGGTGATAACAAAACAAGCAGTTGGTTAACAACATGACCACAACTGTTGCCTTGGGGGACAACAAGGCGTCCACAGGAGGTGGCGCGAACCTACATGGGTTTTATTTCAAAACAATTGTAGAAGAGTAAGCCTACTCCTCCGAGAACATCAGTACGTATTAGATCTCTTGAGTAAACGTGAACAATTAGGCTGAAGGGTCACTTTTTCTCGGGCCGAAAAAATATAACCTTTTTTAATACTTTAAAATGAAAGTCTTTCACTTTAGAGCCAGGATGAGAATGTGAAACATTGCACTTACTTCTTGAGAAAACCCACTCGCCAGTTATGCAAAATGCGAAACATGACAGAATTTCAGTAAAAGGCGCCACTTAGGTTTTTTTAGAGGAAGAAGACTGCAACACACACACACATTTATTCCGAATGCCGTAGTCGTACTTAAAGGTCGCAACATAGCAATCTCTTCTATAATATAATAGATCAATTAGGCGAGCCTTTAAATTCTTCACTATCTAAAGCTGATGCCTTTTTTCAAAGTTTTTCTTCTGTATATTGTTCATCGACTCCGGTTTCATCTTTGCCCAACGAATTAGCAAGATCGAAAATTGACTTTGACTATATTTTAATACAACAGAAATGATACTTCAGGCAATTAATCAATTGAAAAATAAATGTAACTTTTCTCCAGACAATATTCCGAACATCGTTCTCAAAAAACTGCGTTTTGTTCTTTTAAAGCCCCTTTCTATACTCTTTAACAACTCACTGTTGACCGGAATTGTACCGTATCTCTGGAAAACCTCTGTTGTTAAGCTTATCCTCAAGCCCGAATCCTCTGCTGATAAACTCTCAAGTTATCGTCCCACATCTCTCAAGTGTTCAATGTCTAAAGTCATGGAAAAAGTGTTAATTAAACAAATAGATGAGTACCTTGAAAGCAATAATGTACTCTCTCCGCATCAATATGGCTTCAGAAGCAAAAAGTCTACGGTGATCTCGTTGGTAGAGTTACATTCATATCTTGTTGACCTCCTATTTCACGGTAAAGCTGTTGATGTCGTTCTTTTGGCTCTTTCTTTTGGCACGTTTCGCTTTATTTAAAGCATCATCAGCGATATGCAATTACCCTCAAACTTGGTTAATTAAACCTGATGATGCTTTAAATAAAGCGAAACGTCCGAACTCTTTGGACGAAACCACACCGCATCTCTTCACTGGCACGACAAAGACTTTAACTGTCTCTGGATATTGTAACAGATAGGTTGACATTCTTCAAATTGACATTCCCAATTGACATTCTTCAGAACTCAATTTTAGATTTTTTAAATCTTTGTTCTTCACCCAAAAAAATGGATAAATAGGTAAACAACACCGTTACCAATTCAGTAATCAGAAAATTGAATTATGTCAAGAATTGAGTATACAAACATAGTATCAAAACGAACAAAATAAATTATAAATTATAAAAATTGAAGGTAAAGCTGCAGAAACTAAATAGATTGAAGTTTCTCTGTGTCGAACTGTATGAGTTATTTGCAACTTCACACAAAAAGCGTATTAATAGTCATACATTAGTAAGCATGAAAATGGAACTATATATTTTAAAAGTATTCCTAATCGTTCCGCACACAAGTGCTACATTTACTATTCATACTTTAAAAGTGTGAATAGTAATAAAATGAAAGTATGCTAGGGATACTTTGAAAGTATGCTGTTTAAACAATGAAAATATGCTTAATATACTTCGAAAGTGGGCTGTCTACAAAAAGAAAGTATGTATGCTGTTTCTTGGGTTTTTCATTCAATTTTTTTCTTTGTTTTTGAGTTTCCCGAAAGGCGTTCACGAAGGGCCTTTTACAAGGAGAGCGCTTCACAATAAAAATTTATTATCGATGTCTTTTTTCCAGAATGGCTGAGTTTAATGATTCACACGATCCGAAGCGCTCTCCTTGAAAAAGGCCCCCTTTTTCGGGAACGCCTTTCGGGAAAAAAAGCCCTTCGGGAAACTCACAAACAAAGAAATAATAAGCTAAATCTATTCTGGACGAGCCAAGTGCTCGCCTGTTAGCGAGAAGTATAGAACAAAATCATGTATTTTGTAGACATTTTTTGCATGTTCATTTGCAAAAACAAGTATAGGCACCGATGAAAATTATTCATGACACAGAACCCGGTAGAGTTGGCCTGAGTGGTGAACCCGGTAGAGTTGGCCTGAGTGGTGAACCCGGTAGAGTTGGCCTGAGTGGTGAACCCGGTAGAGTTGGCCTGAGTGGTGCAATAGAACCCGGTAGAGTTGGCCTGAGTGGTGAACCCGGTAGAGTTGGCCTGAGTGGTGAACCCGGTAGAGTTGGCCTGAGTGGTGAACCCGGTAGAGTTGGCCTGAGTGGTGAACCCGGTAGAGTTGGCCTGAGTGGTGCAATAGAAATTTTATGTCACTATTCCGCTGAAAACGTCTTTTTAGGATATTTCGAATATTTTTGGAAATTTTAAAGTTTATAGATCCATTTTCATGCTTTCAAAAGTATGACTATTAATACGCTTTTTTGTGTGTGGTTGTGAGCGTAGAAGAATATGAGCTGGAAGAAGATTTAGAGGAAGGGGGAGCTTGCTCACACAATGGGTGCACAAAGGATTTCCTTTCTTTCAAGGAGCTTGACGCGCACTTCGAACAAGGAGTTCATTCAATTACGACGGAGAGAGAGACTATCACGAACCGCGCTCTCCATCTTTTTGCTGCTCAAGCTGAAACAGTTGGAAGGCTACAATCTCGGATCACAGGAGATTCGATCATGGAGCTGATTCAGGAAAGAGTTCCAACCTCGCTTGGCTACGGATTGCCCCAGAAGACCAGTAACCGAAAGAGACTTGACGACCATGCCACTTGTAACCGGAAGAGACTTGACGACCAGGCCACTTGTAACCGAAAGAGACTTGACGACCAGGCCACTTGTAACCGAAAGATACTTGTCGACCAGGCCACTTGTAACCGAAAGAGACTTGACGACCAGGCCACTTGTAACCGATACATGCCTATGTATGTACTATGTGCCATCTTGAGAAAACACCATCACATATTTTTTTGTAGTTGTTTAACAGAAACATAGAGAAGAGAAGGGGAAAAGCATCACATGTTTTTTGAGAATTTATTATTTTTTTAAAGTCCTGAATTTTTTCTTCAAGAATGAGCTGCATTGGTCAGCTTGCTCCAACGTTTTGTGTATTTTTTGCTTTCACACGTGAAAAAAAGCAAGTTTTTCTTTATTCATTGTTTGCCATGCTGAAAAAAGAAGAGCATAGAAAAGGAATTTTTTTTGCCCATCCTCCGAGCTTCCCCGGTATAATTAGTCCGGGATGATGAAAAGGAGACTCAGAAAAAAGCCGAATTAGAGATGATTGATTTTTTTATCTTCTCAGTTCTTCATGGAAGCTTCTATCGTGCGCCGTTGTTCTCAAGCAAACCATCTCCACTGAAATCGTAACAAGTTTGAATACCTAAATCGACTTCTTCCTTCTCTTTTTCTTGAAAATTTTAATTATTAAAGCAGATCAAATTTTAACATAGTAGAGCTTACAATTAGTTTGTACTTTGAGAAGTTTTTGGGATTTGTCAATTTTTGTTTGTAATGTTTATGTCAGGTGAAAAATTTTTTTGGTTTAGTTGAAGATTAAATTCTAATGGAGCGTTAGAATTCAACTTTTCATTTTCTCAACGTAATCTCTGATAAGTGTTCTCATTGAACGCTCCAAAGTCTCACCACGAATTGCTGTTAGAATGGAATTGGACTACGGTATTTTTTATATTATAACTTTCACTGTTGGACGTGAATATGAAAAAACCATAGTCCATTTTCACTCTCACGTAATTCGTGGTGATACATTGGAGCGTTCAACGAGATTTCTTAGCAGAGATTACGCTGAGAAAGTGAAAAGTTGAATTCTAACGTTCCATAAGTGTTTAGGCTCATTGATTTGCCAAGATGGATTCTTTATCTATGTAGTCGCCTTTTTTCAGTTTGAAACATATTACCCATACAATAAATATTTTTAAAAAAGAAACTGTATACTATAAGCTGGAACTGCGAGCAGATTAGAAAGTTCACTATGTAAAACCCCATAGTACTTTTTTTTTAAACTCTAAAATTCTTAACTCTATAACTTTCATTAAACTTCGGAACTATTTTCATTTATTAATGTTTTTATTTATATTTAATTTCTTTTTTATATTTAAAAATCAATATCTTTTTGTTTCACACTGACTGTCCATCATGACGATAGGAGCCACCCTTGAAACAGTGTAGTTGAGATAACTGAAATTTCAAAATTCGTCCGTAATTTCAAATATACTGAACTGTGAGTCTTTTTCGGTTTTTTTCTCCAAAATTCACTAAACAATGCTGAAAGGGCCTCATAGCTTACCTGGTAGAAAGAAATTTTCTTCGAGGACGTAATTCATTTGAAATCAAAAACTCAGGGGAACGAATAACTAACCCTTGGGGACAAATGCCGAACGTTTTGCAGATTGTCTCTGTCCTTTCTTGTACAAGAGCGAACGACATGAGCATGTCGATTGGTAAGTAATTTGATGTGACACCCCAGGCGAGGAGTTTGAGATCCCCCTGGCGGCGTCTCACTATGGGACCTCCACTATCGCCCTGCAGTACAGAACGTACTTAAGAAGATTTAACAATTTTATAATAACATTTATAAATTCTTGATATTAATATTATATTAACACCAATATTGATAATAACGAACAACAATTTGAACATTATTTATAATGATATTAATAATGATGAGAATTATTTCAACTGCGCAATGTGATTCACGCGAGAAAAACAATACCCATCTCACTCAAACATTAACTCATATCTCAATTTAAGGGTTTCTTAATTTAAGGGTTAAAAAAAACAATACCCATCTCACTCAAACATTAACTCATATCTCATTCGAGATTTCATTGAGTCATTCATTCACTAATTCATTAAGTCATTAATTTAGTCATTATCCAATAACTTTATAACTCATTCACACATTTATTCACTCTACCTCCATTATTCATTCATTCTTCATCTCACTCAATTGTTTCATGCATGGTATGAAATTTTTTACCTATCCCTTTAGTTGAGAAGCGTTTACTTGTTCGAAACCCTGTAATTTCTTCTGTGCATACATATTGATATCGTGAAAACAGAAGACTAAACAACAAAAAACTTTAGTTTAAAAAGAAACTGTTGATTGTTGAAACATACTATATACATAACTAAAAAATCTTACAAAGATTAATTTTTCGCGCTTGTTTCTGCCTTGCGGAAGGGTACGCGCTCCACCTGGGATGTGAGACAGACCTATCCTGGTATCATTAGCGGCTACCCGATGGATCACTTCTAGTGTTTGTAGCAGCAGTGGAAAGAGTCAGATTCGTGCCAGAGCACTACCAAAATTTGTTAACCCTTTTGGTTTGGGTGAATCTTTCCGGGGGTGGAAGTCGAACTTGGGAGTGTTCGCTCAATAGTCGAACACACCACTATTATGCCACGTCCGGACAACAATGAATATGGATTGTGATTACTAAATGAGTACTCACTGGTTTAGTCGTAACACGATCCTCATCCGATCGCACTGTGAAATAAGGTCTTCTTTCCCAGCCTCGCCTCAAATCAACGTATCCATATCGAAGAACTCCCGTTTCGTTCTGTAGAGGCTTGTTTTCTGTATAAAAGGAGTTTTTAGCTTTTCGGCTAGGCGTATGAGCAAAAAATTAAAGGAAAAAAATTTAAAAAGCGGTCTTTGAACCGGAGTAGTTTAACTCCCTTTCAGCTCAGTAAACTCCTTTATTAGCATGTCAGTAGCTCGTTATTATGGCTTCATCCTGAACTGTTTTTTCTATTTAATATGTTAAATCTTCAAATGCTATGTTACACAGTTTAAATGCAGTGACGCCTGGTTAAGATGACAAATGATAGAACTATTGCACAGAAAAAAAGGTAGTCCATCGGGCGGGATCTAACCCAGACCATTTCGACTCAAACCGGAAGCGCGTGTTACCATTACATAACCGGGACACATTGCTATTCCGTGGGTTAGTGTTATATAATATCATTTGCCATAATAATTTATTGTTTTATCCTTTTTTGTTCCAAATGGCGGGAGTGATCGACTATCTATTTTCTCTCTGCTCGCCATCGACGATAAGAAATCGACGAAAAGAACCCGGCTTCTAGCAAGAATTGGACACCCTGAAGCCGTATTGTCCAAATTATGTCAATATCTTTTTCCACTTCCAACAACAAGAGCTTTTTCAGCGCTTCATGTCTTTGGAATTGAGATAGAGTGTTTCAGTTAAATTGTTCGAGTTAAACATGGTCATATAAGGAAATTGCATCTATGGGACGCTTCAGAGCGGACGCGTCGCGGTTGACGCGTTCGCTTGAGAGAAGAGAGGACTGGAATTCCATTCTAGGCTGTTCGGGATAGTTGAGCAGCCCCCTCCAACCCGCCCAGTGAAAGATGTATTTGTGTATGTTGCACGGAGAAGGCTCGATGGACTGAACAAGGCAAAGAAGGCTCTGGAGATAGGGGGGAGAAGATCTCATACCAACACTCGAGGCTCTCACAAGCGGATGTCTAGCCTCTTTATCATTCTCAGCGTAAAAAGCTTCTGAAAAAGCGAGGGTGGAGTTCGCTAGACGACTATGCCTAAACCCAGCGGCATCATTGAACTTCTGTCTCAATGTTGTCGATAAACTGGCTAGGGGTGCCAAAGCGGGAGCGTTAGCCGTGTCAGCAGCGGCTTTTCGGTTCACGACGGGAACGGCTGCGGATGAAACGGAGTTTTGAAGTTTGATTAGAGCTATGAAGCGTCAGGTGAAGAAAGCGAAAGTCGTGAAGCAAGACCTACCAAGAGCGACCTACAAAAAGTTTTCGTTGTGCAGCCCGAAAGATGCCAGCAGAGAACATGTGCAAGCGTTTTTTTTCGTTGACAGCAGCGTTCGGGCTCTGCTTCGCATTTCGGAGGCAGCAGTGTTGTTCTGGAGAAACGTGAGTGAGACACAAGAGGAAGACGGCACTGTAGTTGTCAAAAAAGAAGGTGGACAAAGCGAGGAATGATCAAGGGAGCAAAGGTAGATAGACATTTTTCCGCCTGAGTCCAGGTTTGCCAGGCGAGGCAGTGTGGAACTTCTACCGTAATTAGGTCAGTGTTAGACCCGATGTGCCGGTGTTTGCGTCTTTTTCTACGGGTCGTTGGTTGTCGAATGATACTCTGAGGTAGGAACTAAAATGCGCGTGTGTCGGAGCTGGGGTCGATTTCATCAACCCGCACGCGCTACGAGTTGCAGGCGTCACCGCGCCGGTAAAGGAAAGAGGGAGGTGGATGTCAGCTGGAGAAATGGCACCTTAAAGAAGAGACTCGGAGAAGTCTCAATGAATGAGACATTCTATTTGAGTATTAGGGTCGCTAAAACAAAATAATAAAAAAACAACTTTTCAAAAAGATCGAGGAGCTGTTGTTTTTTCAATGATGTGTGATTTTTGACGTTAAAATATTGGGTATCGTGTTATTGTTATTATTTTCATCATGTAATTTGAATTTTTTGTGTTGTGGCGGCGAGTACGCGTTGTAAACCCTATAACCTGTTGTTGACCCCATAAACTGTTGTTGCCTACATGTGTATGCAATTTCCATGTAAGAATTTGTTTAAATCAAAGTTATACTTCATGACGAAAGGAATTTAATGACTGGAGGAAGAAGTGTAATTGAATATTCTTTCCATTTGTCCTGGCTGAGAGTGGTCGATTCAGTTCTCTCTCTTGCTTTATATCGTCAAGAATAGAGGATTCTAGCAGTATTTGGAAGCCATGAGACCGAAGTGTTTTAACAATGATCAACACTCTATTCCACATTCTACGTTTTGATTTTTACTAAACTGTTAAGAGATTAGCCTATCGTTCTCATCTGGTCTCAGTCTCTCCCTCTCGCCCACACTCTCCTCTTCTGTTTTTCCTCCGTAGTTAGCAACTTGTTTGTTTGTGAAGATCTTTGGAGTCGTGCGCTAAAAGAAGGTTCCACTGTGGATGTTATCTTTCTAGATTTTCTCGTGCGTTTGATCATTTAAGTTTTTTCAAATTTCTCTACAAATTTTCTCATTACGGTATATCCGCCGCGACATTAATCTCTAAACGATGAGATCATCGGCGCGATGACTTCATACCATTCAAATTAGGCGAAAATTATGAAAGATGATGTCACCTTGACTAACTTTTTTTTTGGAAATAAAATGTCCTGCACGAAATTCCATTCTTAGAACTTACGCGCGTAATTCAATTTCAATCTAGTTAGTAGAGCAAAATTACAAACCAGTCAAGTTTCATTACATTTTTCTTACCGGCATACCCAGTGACAGAGTCAATGTCTGCGCTCTGCCCTTTTCTTATTAGACGGACTCGATACTTCATGTTCAACCAAAAACGTTAAATGCTTTTTTTAAGTACGAAACAAAATAGATTGCGATTAGTTATTATTTTAAGATTCATTTGGAGAGAAAGACGGCATTTGAAATTTCATCTTCTCGTACTTTAAGATATTATTTCGCGTGCTCTCGCAAGATCATCTCGTACCTCACTGATCCAACATTTTTGGGCCAAGAAGGTGCGAGAGCCATGATCTCATCGTGGAATATTTAAGTTATAATAACACTGACTCGATGATCTCATTCATCGAGCAATGATGTCATCTTTACAGGTACATCGCACGATCGCTTAACTTTTTTTGAGAGATTAATGTCGCGGCCGATCTCTTACTCTTGCGAAGCCATAGAAGAAAGAAACCTGGTCTGCCTTAACAACGCCCGCCAACACACAAGAAAGGACGCCTCGCCTGACATAACACTCATCTCTTCCGACGTGTCAACAGAATGCAGATGGACACCGATCAACAGACTCAACTCCGACCACCTCCCCATCATCATCGAAGTTGATCTTCAACCGTCTAACATATCGAATGAGAAGTGCTTCATGAACTACAACAAAGCAAATTGGAGCGGTTTCGAGAAGGAGATAAACAAAAGAATTGGTGATTTTCCTTTCACAGGAAAAACCAATGAAATGCAAGATTTCCTGGTACGAGTCATTCTTGCAGCGTCGAAGAACAACATCCCTAAAGGCAGAAAGCTCATCTACACTCCCAACCTGAGCGAAAAAGCGAAAGCCCTGATTAAACAAAGAGACTACATTAGGACCAATGATCCTCTGAATCCTGATCTCCCTACAATCATGGCCGAAATCACAACTCAAATTCGCAAGGATAAACAAAAAGCCTGGGAGGAATACGTGAATGGACTTCGACATAATGAACCAACCAATCGGCTATGGAAAACTATCAAAGCAATTGATGGTAGAGGACACAACCGATCTCACAATGTCATCATTCAAAACGGAAAACAACTATCCTCCCTGGAAGCTGCAAACGCCTTTGCCAAAAACCTGGCCAAACAAGCCCCTAAAACACCGGACAAAACAAATCGACAGACAACCCGATGGATAAAAGGGTTTTCCAGAGAAGACATTCCCGTTTTTTCGATTGATGACGTTGAAAAAGCTTGCAAAGCAACCAGAGGCTCGAAGGCAATCGACAGCGAAGGTATCTGCCCTCTCATGATCAAAAACGCAGGAAGCTCATCAAAAGATGCTTGGCTTTTCTCTACAACAGTACTCTCCAATCCGGATCATACCACATGCTTGGGAAACAGCCAGAGTTATTATGCTGCCAAAGATAGGAAAGGACCCGTCGACCGATTAAAGGATATCGCCCAATCTCAATCTTATCTCCCATTGCCAAACTTTTCGAAAGAAGCCTACTCCCTCTCATCGCAGATGGGATCGAAATGGCCAAATGGCAACACGGATTTACAAAAGCAAGTCCACAACATCAGCCCTCCTGGAAATACACTAGCCAGATCACTGAAGGTTTCAACCAAAAGGCTCCCCATAAGAGAACGATAATGGTTGCTTTGGACATGACCTCGGCGTACGATCTAGTCCACATCCCGACACTTTGCAGAAAATTGGCAGAGACCAGTATTCCCAGAGGCGTCGTGAGATGGTTGTCTAACTATCTTCGGGGAAGATCCGTGAGTGTGACCTTCCAAAACACGACTAGCAGCTATTTCACCAGTCGGGCTGGCGTTCTACAGGGCGGTGTGCTAAGCCCCATTCTCTTCAATGTCTACCTAAACAATCTCCCAGTACCTACGGGAAGCACCAAAATTGTTGCATATGCGGACGACATCTCATTAATGTCATCGAGGACAAAATGAATGAGTACCTCCCAGACTAGTTAATGAACTGGACAACCTAAAGATGCAGATTTCCAAAGAAAAATCTTCGGTGACCCTCTTCACAACATGCACAGCGGAATGCAACAAAAAACCTGGAATCAAACTCAATGGCGATCTTCTCCCAATCACCAAAACACCAAAGATCTTGGGTGTGGTTTTGGACCAATTAGGAACCTTCCGACACCACGCAGAGGCCATCAGAACGAAGGCTTCCAAACGCCTCAACATCATCAGAGCATTAGCAGGCAGAAGATGGGGTCAGAGTCCGACAACACTCATCGCGACACATAAAGCAACGACGAGATCCATCATCAACTACGCAGCACCCGTATACACCCCACCACTCGCAAACACGCACTTGACACGACTACAGGCCTGCCAAAACAAAGCAATCAGGGCAGCCACGGGTAACCTTCAAATGGCCGGAACACACAGCACCTCGCTCTCGAATCCAAACTCCTGCCAGTAAAGGAGCACAATGAGCTGCTGACCAACCAATACCTAGCCAAGGCCAGAATGCAAGAGGATCACCCATCGCATAACCTCACCCTCCGACAACGACCACCAAGAGCCATCCGCGGACACGTGATGAACATGGACCTCAGTCTGGGGGATAGTGACTGTAAGACAACTCTTAGAAAACTGCACACAGAAGCCGTTAGGAAATTTCTTAGAAACTGTGAACCAAACACAGTCCTAGGATTCAAACCACCCATGGTCCATAAGTCTACTAGGTTACTTGACAGGGAACAACAGGTTACCCTATCGCAACTTAGAAGTGGTTACTCGAGCACGTTAAATAGCTACCTTCATAGGATAGGTGCCACTGATTCTCCTCTCTGTCCTTTATGTAGAGAGGTAGATCATACAAGTGTACACTTGTTTAACTGCCGTTGTAACCCCACTAGACTTAAACCGCTAGTCCTATGGTATAGACCTGTCGATGTTGCAGATTTCTTAGCCCAATGAATGTTATTTTTTCATTGCCAGTCTAAATAAGTATTTGCTGTTCTTGCTGTTGTCTGTGTAGGTTGGATTGTTGAATAATATGGATGGAAGGATGGAATCAGTTATTTAAAAAAAAAATTTTTTAAAGCCAGAGCCCGAAACCAAAAAAAAAGGCGAAAGAAAACAGGCAAAAAAAAGTGAATGAGAGAGAGAAAGATAGAAGTGAGTGAGTTTGACTGTGTGCTTGAGCTTTAACCGAGAGCTCGTGGACCCCTTTCAACGTCAAAGGAACCGCACGGGCAACAATCATCATCATCATCTATTACTCTCTTGGCTAGAATCTTTCCTCACTAATCGTACTTTTTCGTTGCGTATGGGAGATAAGATGGCTCTCCTCGTCCAGTGATATCGGGCCTTCCACGAGGACCGGTTCTTGGTCTCGTTCTTTTAATTCTCAGATTCAACGTTTTCATCGTTCATCTATTCAGAGACGAAACTTAGACTAAAATTTATAGTAAACTTTATACTAAGTTGTAGTTTCGTCAAAATGGAATTCAAAGAGTATACTTTAGGGTCAACTTTATACTAAAGTTTAATAGGAAAGCTGAGACGCTCTTCACCCGTCTTGTCTCTAAATACAGAACTGAGTTGAACTTAGGTCTACAATATACTAGGGTAAAATTTACCCCTGAGGTCATCTTAGATCTCTGAATACGGCCCCAGAGCTTAATATTCATCGTTAAAACGTCTACTGCATAAACGTTTTAAAAAGCGAGGAGGAAATATTTTTACATAGTCCAAGCTCTGGCTCTTCGCCCACTACGTCTCCTTCTCTGAGAGTAACTTCTTCAAAAAAAACCCAGAACAGATAGAAATTGCTGAAGTATCGGCTCGATCGAGAATAGATTCCCCGAGAGAAAAAAATTGTGCCTCAAATGAACAATTCGATCACACCGAAGGCGCACCAAAAAGAAGGCGTAAAAAGAACTGAAACTTCTTTCGAAGAAACTATGTATGCGGATATCATTTCAGATGAAAAGGGTTCAACTACCGAAGCCGAACAAGGTAGCAAAAAACGCCCCGATGCTATCTCACAGCCCCTCGAAGCCGATTCAATTCAATTCAAACGTTTTTTTCTCGATGGCATGAAACATGAAGGGCCATTGAATCAAACTACTTCATCTTTTTTTGTTTCTTGTTCTCGTTTCTCGATGTTGGGATGAGAACGTAAAATGCAGACTAAAGTATCGATGACGCTTTGAACGATTTGGCCTCAAGATGTCGAATTACTGCTAGAGACCGGAAAACTTCATCTTAGGCGATAGAAATGAATAGCGAGAAATGAGTCGACCGCTCTCAGCCACGACGAATGATTATGAAGCGAAATCTTCAAGCTCAGGTAATAGTTCGGAGGTTTTTTTTTTAGAGTGTCCGTTAATTTGAAGGTTTTCAGCCTCTTTTCCAGTAATCAGATTCTCCGAAATTTAAAAAAATGTCCATATCCGGATTAAAGTAAATGTTTTTCAGCCTTCTCTTCTCGTTTTCCAGAGCAAGAAAAAATAGTTTTCTTTACACAATACGACGTGAGATTTTCACGTTTCTTTGAAGACTCGTAAGTGATACTTCCATCTAAAAAGCCATGTCTTTTTCGCTTTTTCTAGCATTTCGAACGATTCGCTTCCCGACCGCAAATTATAAAATAGGAAAACTTCATATAATAGAAACGCTTGAACGTCTTCCAGACAAGATTGTTAGAGACACAAAGAACTTCAACAGTGCACTTATTTGGTCGACGACGTTGGTAAAAGGCCATTGCTTGATAACCACAATTGGAATAATTATATGAGTGGAATTGAAATTTGACGCAAGTTTTCAGAAGATGGTCTCGGAAAAAGTTCGATAACGATACGTGTTTTGCATTTCAACAGCAAGCCATCTACCTTTAACAATCAAATATTTTGTATTGGACGTAATTTTTGAACTAGATTGTTTATGTTTACCTTAATGATAATCATGCAGCTCACTCAAGAGCCGAATAGTAACCCGAACAGCTAGGTTGGCGCATACACGTTCGCGCCAAAAGTGATTTACATTCTCTTCTCCTTCCGTTATGTTTTATTTTTCCTCCACTTCTCTTCGCATTATATTTTAGTCTTTCCTCTTTTTTAAACATTTGGCGTGAATAAGCATTTTTAAGAGCGGTCTGATTCAACGCCTGAGATCACCTTGGACTGACCATTACGAACCGAGGAAGAAATTCATCGCTCGGGCAAACATGGCACTCGGCTGGGAACGAACCTCCGTTGCCTAACCGGGGCTTGTAGAGCGTTACCAATACACCAACCTAGCACACATTGTCCCTTGCGATTTATTGCTACGGCACAAATGCTTCTAGCTCGAGCCGGCCTCCCCAACTTGAACTACCTTCGTCGTCTGAGTTTTCTATCTCTTAAAACACTAGAATATCGGCGATCGATAGCTGATCTGTGTTTCGTTCACAAAGTTGTTCATGATGCAATTAGGCTTGATAAGAGCACGCTGTTCCGCATTCTTCCTTCTCCTTATGGAAACCGCAAAACACATTCATTGCGGTTCGTACTCCCCTTCAAATTTCCTCAGTCTCACAGTACGTGTGTATCTAGATCCATTAATGTATGGAACTCGTTGCCTTCTAATGCTGTATCTTGTAAGTCACCAAGTGCTTTCAAAAGATTTCTTATTTTTTCTTTTATTATATATATATATATATATATATATATATATATATATATATATATATATATATATATATATAAATATATACATATATATATATATAGAAACAACTTTATAGTATATAAACTGAATTATGGCTCGGAAGACTCTCGAAAAATTATAATTTTGATTGAACCAACCATTTTCGATGCCATAACCCGCCACGACGGCGCTCTGATCAGCAAATTTCTCTTCTCGCGTTGGCAGACACAAATATGACGAAAAAGAAGTGAGTTTAACTTCATGAGCCAGTTCAAGAACAGCAATATCCGAGCGAAATCTGACCGGTCTATTGAAGATCCAGTATGAATTTTCCCTGAAAATGTATAATTGTAAGTTGAAGCGTTTAAGAAAATTATACAAATTGAACCTGAAGCATCCGTAGAGAAAGTTAAGGCGCAATATTATTGGAAAATAATCAGTCATATGATAATGAAATATCGATTTTTACACTCTTTTTACTTCAGGAAGAGTTTTTCAAAGCCAAGACAAACCCAATAAGAGCTTTTTTATATATATAATACATGAAGCTGTAAAACACTACATCTCTATGTTCAATGGTGATAAAATAAAGCGTTTGAATGAAATATATGTAGCTCATCTATCAAAACGGTAAAATTTCAAATTTTTCAAAAATTTTCTTGCTTTTTTCTGGTTTGCTGGAGAATGTTTATCTGTGCATTTTAAGTGTTCTCGATATTTTTCGACACAGCACAGTTGAACATCAAAGCCTTGCTCACCTGTACTTCCTAGAAATTAATAATAAAAATACATACGTGTTGAGACCGCTAATAGCAAAACGGGACTGGAAGGAGAAAGAAATAGAGAGAGAGAGAGATAGAGAGAGAGAAAGGAAGAGGGAGGGAGAGAGAGGAAGAGAGAGAGAGAGGAAGATGGAGAGACGGAAAGGGAGATAGATAGATAGAGAAAGAAAGATAGAGAGAGAGATGAATAGAGATAATGGGGGACGTAAGTGTTATCATCATTATACAGGGTGGCTGGAAAGTACGGGGACCAAAAGTCAAACGCTTTTGTATCGTAATCAATAATCCAATTCCTCTCAATTCAACACATTTTATTCTCAACATATATATATATACATATATGTACAACTCGGTGAAGTCAGTTTTCAATGCGGCCGCCTTTGGCGCGGATGACTTGGCGGAGACGCTTGGGGAAAGCATCAGTTGTGGCACGCAGGTAATCAACGTCGAGTTCCTCCCAAGATTTGAGCAGGGCCTTCTTCAGAGACGCCGAATTGGGGTGGGGACGAGCCGAGGCTTTCGCCTCGAGGACCGACCATACGGAATAGTCGAGCGGATCGAGATCCGGCAAGTAGGCGGGCCACTCGATATGAAGGCGGGCAAGTTGTTCGCACACCACTCTTGCGTCACAAAGGCCTTGTGAGCGGGCGCAGAGTCCTGTTGGAAGCAGAACGGGTGGCCAGCGAAGTGCGTACGGGTCCAGGGAAGCAAGGCGCCTTCGAGAATGTCTTTGATATAGTTCTGCTTGTTGATCTTCACGCCCTGATCAACGAAGACGAGCGGAGACTTGCCCGAAGCGCACACAGCCGCCCAGACCATCAACTGAGCTGGATGGGAGGTGCGGTTGACGACTCTTCCGTTGCGATCGACTTCCTCAGGACCTCTGGCGATAACCCGCACGTTTTGGGAGTTGTAGGTCTCCTCGATCGTGAACAACTTCTCGTCTGAGAAGACTAACTATCTCGTCGGCACCAGGTGCGGCCGAAGCAAGGCCCGACTTCTCTTCACGCGCTCTTTCGTGTTCTTGGCAGACAACAAAGCACCCTTGCGAGTACGATAAGGGCGCTTGCCGAGGTCACCCCTGACGATGGTCTGAGCCGACCAGCGGGATATTCCGAGCTCCTGGGACATCTTGTTAATGCTCCGCTTTTTTGCGTATTCGCTCCCTCACTGCTTTTATCTTCGACGGCGTCCGAGCAGATCGAGGTCGGCCAGTTTTTGGACAGTCCTCGAGATTTCCGAGCTCGCGGTAACGTTTGATGGTTTGTAAGATAGGAAGCCCTCATCCTACTAGTCTCTCTTCTCTGTTTATGAATTTATTGATGATCTACAATCGTATGTTATGTTTTTGATGTTATGTTTCTTTTGGGGAAAAATTATTGGTCCACCATTTAAACAGAAGTGTCACCAAATAAAATAGTAACGTCCACCCAATAAAATAGCAACGTCCACCAAATAAAATAGTAACGTCCACCAAATAAAATAGTAACGTCCACCAAATAAAATAGTAACGTCCACCAAATAAAATAGTAACGTCCACCAAATAAAACACAAACGTCCACCAAATTTTTTTTGTTGTGAAATTCACCACGGCATTTTTTTCTCACCTGACACCAACCTGTATGGTTTTTTCCACCAAATCAAAAGTTCCCCCTCCCCCCTTTCCTTTCCCCAAAATTTATAAAGATATTTTTTTTAAGGAAAAGAAAAGAGAGAAAAGAAGAAAGAAAGAAAAAAATAAAAAATAGAGAGGCCGCGACGCGAAGGGGCCGCGACGCGCCTACCAGACGAATTAAAAAAAGTACCAGTGTTTTAATGTAAAAATAATTTTTTGCAGTTGCAAAATCAGGTTATTTTTTTCATTTTTAAAATCTTTTTTTAGCTATTATAGATGAATTTATAATTTTTTATACAGTTATAAACCACACTAAAGAAAAAAAAAGTTTTTTCTGGAAATTTTGTTGTTTTTTCTGAAAAAAATTTTTTTTACAAAACTGTTTTTCAAGAACCAAAGTCCCTGATGCTCAAAATGATATCCTATGAAGAATGATATCCAAAAAATGATAACCAAAACGTTTAAAGCCCACGAGCGCTGCCACTTAAACTGCAGAAGTACCTATTTTAAATTGAATCTGAAACAAAACATTCCCTAAAGAAAACATTCAACAACAAAAAACACTCATAAAAACTTTACTCCCGCGAAAATTACCTTCACTACAAAAAAAAACCCATCAAAAACAACTCACTGAAAGAGCAGAAAAAGTTTGGTGTGGTGTAGGGTGAGAAAAAACCTTTGGTGTCAGGTGAGAAAAAATGCCGTGGTGAATTTCACGAAAAAAATTGGTGGACTTTTAATTTGGTGGAAAAAGCCATACAGGTTGGTGTCAGGTGAGAAAAAAATGCCGTGGTGAATTTCACAACAAAAAAAATTTGGTGGACGTTAGTGTTTTATTTGGTGGACGTTACTATTTTATTTGGTGGACGTTACTATTTTATTTGGTGGACGTTACTATTTTATTTGGTGGACGTTACTATTTTATTTGGTGGACGTTGCTATTTTATTTGGTGGACGTTACTATTTTATTTGGTGACACTTCTATTTAAATGGTGGACCAATAATTCATGCCCGTTTCTTTTTGATGTTATGTTTTGCGTAGGAAGTGTCGACCTCTCTCACTTCGGCCTGGCCAGCCACATTATTATTTTTTGATACAGTTCTTCTGTGTTTTTTTGCTTTTGTTTCGATTGCTTTAGAGTTGTGTTTTTTAATAAAGAGATATTCTCTCGCGTCCGTTGCTTGAGATCAACGAGGAGTAGGGAATACTCTTATTTACATGGGGGCCGAACCGCTCGAATAATTCGAGGACAAAGGAATTGCTCAATAAGTTGAGTAATTGAGTGCCACTGTTCAATAAGTTGAACAGGGAGAGCACAGATCGTCCAATAAATTGGAGATCGAAGTCTGGTTCAAGAGTTTGGACAGAGAGGAAACTGATTGAAGAGAGGAATATAACGCTGTGAGACAGTGTTGAGAAAAGAAAAGAGTGAAGAGTTGGTTCGAGAAACCATTATTTTGAAGAACTGTAAAGTGGAGAAGTTAAAAGAAATTGAGAAGAGGAACGAAGATTGACCTCATATTGGAGAAAAAGGTGCTGTGAAAAGAAGACCATTGATCGAAATTGGTGCTGATTCATATTGTTTGCCGTACATTACGCTTGACATTGTCAACTGCAGATATTAACGGTTTAAAGAATCCTGATTACAGTTGAGCAGGGATGGAAGAAGAAAGAGGAGCCGAATACGACCCTCTCGGCCTCGCAGAACTCTTCCACACGGAAGAGCAGCAAGCAGCAGAACAGGTCAGTGGAACACGGTTGCAGCGATTTCACACAAAAATGGATCAAAAACTTGCAGTTATTACAAAGCTAGCCAATGATCCCAAATTCTCTAAAAAGGTCATGGCTGACATAATTGTCAAGCTGGGAGAGGAATGTAAAGATTGGGCGGCATCATGCGAAAACTGGGAGAGAGAGATAACACATACAATGAAAACAACTCTTCAGTGGCACGCAGAGAAGACGACGAGCCAACAAGAAATAGAGAAGACGTGCGAAGAGCAGAGGAAGATAATTGAAGGTGAGAAAGAAAGAGGATGGAGAAAAAGCGTAAGCGTGCCTATAAATAACAATGGGAATAAAGATGAAAGGAGTAAATTGCAGGACTGCTGGCAGAGAGAGCGGCCCGAGCAAGTCGAGGAGGAGACAGAGAGACACACAGAACGACCAGGTATGTATTCGTTCTTTGAGAACAGACAGCACATAGATAATTGGGAATATGAAATGAGAAGGCGAGAAAGATTGACAGAGAGAGAGCGCAACGGTACGGTAGAACAATTAGGCGCAGTCATAACCTCTATGGCAATGCCAAGTATCCAAAACTTTTCTGGGAGAGGGGGGTTGAGATCATTTGAGACGTTTGTCGGAAAAGTGGACCTTAAATACGCGCAAATGGTCAATGAAGACCAACTGGTCAAAATATTTCAACAGCATTTAGAAGGAGACGCGCTGAGAATATTTGAGACGCTCCCACGAGATATTAAGAACGGACCATATAGAGGTATTGTGAGTAAGATGGCCGAAAGGTTCAGGGGTGACCAAACCCTAAGGAAGTACGATGCTCAAAGAAAGCTCGATAGGTTACAGAAAAGAGAGAGTGAGACCGTAGTACAGTTCTGCTGTTCCTTAGAATCACTAACCATGGAGGCGTACCCCGATGCTTCCCCTGAAATGCTCTCCGAAATAAGAGCGGGAAAGCTAGTTAACGCACTCCCGAATTTCGAACACCAAATACAGATGTTCAAAGTCTTGGACGACACGGATGGGTATGAAAAGTATGAGAGGTTGCGAGAAGAGGCCCAAAAGTTAGAGTTGTTGGAAAGAAGAAGAGAGGTTATGAGAGAAGAAAGAAGAGCAGAATTCCCCACTAGGTCAACAAACAACGGATGGCAAAGGGGGGAAGCCGGGAACAGATACGGAAGTGGTTCTCAAAACATGAGATCAGGGGAACAAAGGAATGTGGCGCATACAGTGAGTAACGCACTCAATACCAATGCGCGAGCAGCCATTCCGAATCAAAACCTTCCGAGAGAAACAGAGAGTATGGGAAACCAGGTGAGAGGAGATAGAGCAACCAGATGCTACAAGTGTCAAGAGGAGGGCCACTACAGCTACACCTGCCCGAAAAACACAGAACCGGAGAGGAATTTGGGCACGAGAAAGATAGAGACAAAAACCCGGGAAGAAAGAATAGATTCAGTGCCCTACTTCGGGACACTCTGGAAAGCACAGGCAGAGTTCAACGGGGTAAAATGCACAGTGGTGATAGACACTGGAGCAGAGTCGACGGTCATTCCGAGAAAGATAATGGAAAATATAGAGAGAAGGGGAAGAGAGAAACTTAAATGGCGGGAAGCGCGAGAGACAATGAATGATGCAATAGGCAGACCGATAGAGATAGTAGGTAAGACAGAGTTGTCGGTCAAAATGGAAGGAACAGAACAGTCGATGATTGGTGTGTTTGTGGTGGACTCTAAAGAATACTACATATTGTTGGGTCAGAACGCGAGCGGGATATGGGAGAAATGGAGAGAAACAGAAAAAGAGTGCAATCCAGTAAGCATGGCGAAGAGAGTGTGCATTGCACCCGGAGAGGAAAGAGACGTAGTAGTTAATGTACCCAACAGTTCGGGAAAGATCATGCTCTGGACAGGTAAGAAAGGAATAGGGCCAGTCGTAATGGAAGAGGAGGAAGGCAAGTGGAGAGTGAGAGTGAATAACGCTACGGAAATGCCAATGATTTTGAAGAAAGATGAAGTGATTGGGGAAGGAAAAGAGCCAGTATGGCTGGATGCCCACTTGGTAGAAAAGACACCAGAGACATACGAGAGACAAGGCATAGACATGGAAGTACTCGAAGCGATTGAAAGAAAGGCAGAGATGAAAAGTTAGCTGTCCAATAAAGTAGTTCTGAAATACCAAGATGTTTTTGCAACAAAAGAGGAGGAAAAAGACACGCAGCTAAAGTTTGCAGTGGGTAAAATGAAAGAAATGGTGGAGAAGTTTGATCAGCTGTTGACTAAAGAAAAAGAGAAAACATCAAGACAGAAGGTCGAGAAGGACAGGGAAGCTCAGAAAATCAAGGAACTTGAGAGCACAATTCTGCGGATGAAAAATAAATTAAACTCGTTACAGGAACAATTGGACGAAAGTGAAAGACAGAAGAAATTTGCCGAAAAAGAAGCAGACAAGATGGGAAAGAAGCACTACCCGATGGAAAGAGAGAGGATCCCCGTGAGACTACCCACAGAGAAAGGAAAACCGTTCCCTAAAAGACGGCAACAGCTGGAGAGATCTCCAGACTCCAGTACGGACCGTACTCCGCGTTGACGAAGAAGATACCCACCTCGTCGAGGACGACGAGTCTGGAGGGGGGGGGGCATGTAAGATAGGAAGCCCTCATCCTACTAGTCTCTCTTCTCTGTTTATGAATTTATTGATGATCTACAATCGTATGTTATGTTTTTGATGTTATGTTTCTTTTTGATGTTATGTTTTGCGTAGGAAGTTTCGACCTCTCGCACTTCGGCCTGGCCAGCCACATTATTATTTTTTGATTCAGTTCTTCTGTGTTTTTTGCTTTTGTTTCGATTGCTTTAGAGTTGTGTTTTTTAATAAAGAGATATTCTCTCGCGTCCGTTGCTTGAGATCAACGAGGAGTAGGGAATACTCTTATTTACAGGTTTTCCAGACAAGATTTCGGCGGACGACGAGGCTTTTTCGCGATGTCGGAGTTGTATGTTTTCAGTTCAAATGATAGGTATTTTTAAATGTATTATTATATTACTGCATGTGATTTATTTCTCTAAAAAAAGATAGTTAACCCTTTCAGGTTCTATTTACAAGCAGATAACAATGAAAATTTGAACTAACCAGGGTTCTTTGGGCCAACCGAATACATGATGGATGCCTACAGTTTGGAAGCCCGCCTGTAATTATTATAGTAATTGTGACTTTTAAAAAAGAACCTTAACCAGGATTCATTTAAATTAATTACCACTTTTGAGCCCTTCACTAAGTCAGATGTTTTCATTTTGTCCCGAAAAGTGTTCGACTCACTTCTCGCTGACTTCTATCATCTGAATGGACGAATCTGATTTATAGCATGATTTGGAAATCTACAGGACGTACAGTATAACCCATGTCTGAGTCAGGCGTTAAATGAGAACGGTCTAAGGCATGTTTGTACGCGCCGAGCGAGTGGAAAAGGTTATGGGGAAAGGCAAAAAGAGAAGTAGAGGAGAAGTGAAACAGAACGGAAGAAGAAGATAATGTAGATCATTCTCGGCGCGAACATGTATGCGCCAACATAGCTGGTCCGGTAACCATTGAGCCCCTGTGTCCGACATTCTCTTTGGAATATAAACTCACTGGTGAAAGTCTTCAGTGACGCCTGGTTAAGATGACAAATGATTGAACTATCGCACAGAAAAAAGCTAGTCCGCCGGGCGGGATCGAACCCAGACCATCTCGACTCAAACCGGGAGCGCGTGTAACCATTACACATTATTCTCAAGAATTTAAGAAAACTCAGCAAACCCATCATACGCTCAATTCGCGATATATGATTTTCCTTAGTTGAAAAAAAGTAACTGAGCATAAAAGTGAAGTAAAATTTGTGGAACTGACTGCGGCCCGGTTTCGTGTAAGTGTTTTTGTAACTGAGGCACCGTAACGAAACACAAGGTTTATCTTGGGGTTTGATTCACTGAAAACTCATGTCCAGGTATGGCATAAACAAAAGTCGTGATGTGGTGCGCGAATTTTCGTGCGACTGTTCCCAAAATTCTCCCCTCACCTCGCAAAGACTCATTCTAGAAATTATGGTAGTGCTTGCAAGAAGCTGACTCTCTCCCTTGCAGCTAAACGCACTGGCAGTGACATAGCGATCTGCCACTAGTACTACCAGTATATTTCTTTATTTTTTCCCAGGGTAGCTGCAAGGCGGGGAAAATTACTATAACGGAACGGCTATGGATTCAAGCCAATATCGAAAAATCACAGATATCTGTCTTCATACGGCTACTTCCCATTCGTTGACGTTTTCTTTGTGTTTTACTCAACCAAAGTGCTCTTGTTTATCGGGTCGGTGCCCAGACTGACCAAAAGTTTTTTTTTAGTGTAAAATAGCGATCTTTGGTATAGCAAAATAAAACTTTAAAATTGAGGTGAAGTCCGATGTGGAGTTATGGTAGCCGGCACTGACTACTGGGCTAACAATCTCTGGCTCGGTCAACAAACCGGACATACCCACCCAAATCAAGGGGTTGCAAAATGTTAATCAACACCTACTCAACTACGCCTCCCCCCTTCCTTCCGCTACTGTAAAAACTCGAGGAGCCACCCCTAATTTTACCTGATTACGTCTGTTCCTCATCTTAAAGAAGCGTTCAACTTGCCGCCACTCGAGAAACCGAGACAGAAACTTGTTATAAGAAAACACTTTTTTGAGTTTTAGTGTAGAGTTAAATTAATTTTTTCATCAGGAAAGTTCTTTACGAATTTCTAACATCTTTTTCTCCGATTACTCATCACTATGGACTGTGCTTCACAGTCTTTCTCACGGATTTGGACGTTAAACGCACATATTTCATTTGTCAAATTCATCGTTCCATACCCTGTGGCTATCGAGAAAATGGAGAAAAACAAACTCTTTGACACAGTGGTAAGCCGTCATGACATGGTAAGGAGAGATGAAAAAGCCCGAGCACATAGGGTATTGGGCTTGTAGGAACCACAGTCCACGAAACGCGGTCTGCTTCTGTGCGAGGACTTGCATGATGCGTTTGAATTGAAAAAAAGTTTACTTCTGACTAGAGGGAATCAAAACAACCAGGGGCCGTATCCACGAATGTCGCGGAAAGGGCCAGCGCGGGAAGCTCCAATTAGCTTCCCGTGGGAAGCTTTCGCCCGCGTTTTCTAAAACGCTATCCACGAAGCTGCGGGAAGAAAGCTTCCCGATCCTTCCCGCGGGAAGGCCAAAGACTTGCGTACTTGTAGTTTTTTGGAGGGAAGTTCAAATTAAAATTTTCATGATGCTTAACCTTGATTTTTTTATATTTAGTTTATCAATATTTTCAGATTAAAAATCAATGGCTTTCTTATAGACTTTTTTGTTTTTCGAGTTCTTTGGAACAAACGAAGGTAAAAGCTGCCCGCGGGAAGGCGCGGGAGCTTCCCGCGTACTTGGTGGATACGGACTTTCGCCCGAGCCTTCCGTTTTTGCCCGCGGGAAGGCTCGGGAAGCTTTTTTTTTTAGCTTCCCGCGACATTCGTGGATACGGCCCCAGGTATTCACTAATTGAACATCAACGGCTCACAGCAATCTCTTTTTGCAAAACAGAGCACGGACCAGGCGGGCGGTAAAGTTTTTTTCTTCAATAAAGTAACTTTTAAATTTTTTTTAAGAAAAAATATAATCTTTTGTCGTTTATGTTCTAGTAAATCTGTTTGAAATTCAAAAAGAATAACCACTAAGGAGCCCATATAGGAGAATTCATAGAATGGTGTAGTTCTGCCGCGCACAACACGGAATCTGGAAATTTTTTCAATTGAATTGCTCAAAGTTGGCCTCAGGAATTTTCGCACAAGTTTTCTCTTTTTTTTTATAAATCAAAACGAGTATGAAGGATCAAAATTTTTAGCATATAATGGAAATTTATCCGTATTTTCTTGGAAAATTTGAATAACTCGCTTATCGATGTGTCCGGCCTCGGACTTAGACTCAATGAGATTTGAATAACTCGCATATCGATGTGTCCGGCCTCGGACTTAGACTCAATGAGATTTGAATAACTCGCATATCGATGTGTCCGGCCTCGGACTTAGACTCAATGAGATTTGAATAACTCGCATATCGATGTGTCCGGCCTCGGACTTAGACTCAATGAGATTTGAATAACTCGCATATCGATGTGTCCGGCCTCGGACTTAGACTCAATGAGATTTGAATAACTCGCATATCGATGTGTCCGGCCTCGGACTTAGACTCAATGAGATTTGAATAACTCGCATATCGATGTGTCCGGCCTCGGACTTAGACTCAATGAGATTTGAATAACTCGCATATCGATGTGTCCGGCCTCGGACTTAGACTCAATGAGATTTGAATAACTCGCATATCGATGTGTCCGGCCTCGGACTTAGACTCAATGAGATTTGAATAACTCGCATATCGATGTGTCCGGCCTCGGACTTAGACTCAATGAGATTTTAATAACTCGCATATCGATGTGTCCGGCCTCGGATTTAGACTCAATGAGATTTGAATAACTCGCATATCGATGTGTCCGGCCTCGGACTTAGACTCAGTGAGATTTGAATAACTCGCATATCGATGTGTCCGGCCTCGGACTTAGACTCAATGAGATTTGAATAACTCGCATATCGATGTGTCCGGCCTCGGACTTAGACTCAATGAGATTTGAATAACTCGCATATCGATGTGTCCGGCCTCGGACTTAGACTCAATGAGCTGATGATGAAAACTTACCATTAAAAATCTCTTTTCTTGGCTGGTACTCCTTCTCTTTCTTTATAGCTATCTCTCTTTTTCTTTTTCTCTCTATCACGCGGTATCTCGGTCTCCCTCTCTCTTTCTTTCACTCGATATCTCTCTCTTTCTCTCTAGATCTTTCAGTATCTCGCGCTTCCAAAAATTTTTTTTACTCTGAACAGCACAGCCGAAACGACAAATGATTCGTAGATCACGTTTCTGGAATACAAGCTTTTTATGGAAATGAATCTTTTATTGAAAGCACGTTAAGCCTGCGCATCGCTTTGTTTTCAATAGAATAAAGTCAAAAAATTCAAACCTGAAATTACAATAATTTACATACATATATAAATATAATGAACTTTTTAAAATGCATTTGTAGTTACTATTTGGATAATGAGAATGTTTTGAGTTGGAAATTTTGAGTTGAGAATGACGAGAGCATGTAAAGTTAGACTCTGGCATGGCACTGTCATACAAATGCAGAGTATCATAATGACTCTTAGTCGTGAGTTTACATCTATCAACTAAAGAAAACCTACCGCCAGTTCGCTTAGATAAAAAAACAACAATTGAATTGGGGTTTGGCAGTCTAAAAAGAAAAAGACTTTTTTTAGAAACGTAACCTTTCAGCGTTTGTATGCATGGCTGTTCCGCATACAGTCTGGAGATCATTATTATCTGCTTTTGTCAAAACCCTATACGGGAGTTCTGCCATAAACTGCAAAGTTGAGAAAAATTGAAAAATCAGGATAAAATTCCATTTAAGCTCTTTCTGTTTAACAGCATGGAAAACTGAATACCATCGTTATGAGCAATCGTTATGATCAATCGTTATGCCATCGTTATGAGCATCGATGATTTATATCAAAGTGTTTTTCAAAAAAAATGGTTAAAAAAAGGAACTATGTTGGCTTTTTCAAACTTTTTGCGAGCTTTAATAGTAATGTATTCTGAACTCACAGGTTTGATAGTTTCCAGTTGTTGAGCTAGAGTCGGAGCATTCAAAAAAATCTGGTTCGCATACGCTTTGTTTTTCCAAGTCTGCATTACCCGCAATTCAAAAGAAGTGTACTCTGAAGCAATTTTCATCATCTCGACATCAATGTTTTAATGTTGTTTTTTTGTCACCTAGTGCTTTTAAAAGTTCTTTTTTATAGCCTTTTTGACTCTGTAACTTTTCCTCTCTAGGGTTTACTTTCATTGATTATTATTGATCAATACATAGTACACTGAATCGCTCTTCGACTGTAGTCCATAGTAGTTTTCACGAAAGTTCTCATTGATGCCTCAATCTATTCTTCAACATTCTACCACTGTCTATTCCCCCCATTTCGTTAAAGATATTAGAAAATTGGAAAACGTCCCAAACTTTTTCACTCGCCGAGTTTTCTACCGCTGCTTTGGTACTGATTACATAAACATGCCGAACAGTCAAATTAGAAACAAAAAAATAGGCCTTCTTTCATTGGAAAGCATAAGAGAATCAAACGATTTGAGTTTACTTTCAAAACTTCTTCTTCTTCTGCACCACGCCATTTCACCCAATCAGCTGCGTCTTCAGTCTTCAGCCCGGTCGTCTTCATGTCTACTTCGATGCAGTCTCGCCACCTAGTTTTGGATCTGCCTCTGGGTCTTTTGCCCTCTACTTCGAGATTCCAGGACGATTGAGTAACGGAATGGAGATTTGATCTCATCACGTGCCCGTACCATCTCAGCCTTGACTCTCGGAGCTTTTCCGATATAGGGGGCGATGCCCATACGGTCTCGGATGGTTACATTTCACACCATGTCTAGACGAGTGAGTCCGAGGCTCCATCTGAGCATTTTCATCTTAATAACATGCAGCATCTGTAGAGTCTTTGCTGTGCATGGAGCACATTCGAGGCCGTACAACGCGACTGGTCTGACAACTGATCGGTAAGTTTTACTTTTCAGTCTGTTAGGCATTCGCTTTTCGCACAGTACACCGGTTGATTCTCTCCATTTGAGCCCAGCAGCATTTACTCTCGCATCAACTGTAGCCTTGGGGTCTAGGTCTGAGGTGATGTAGGATCAGAGGTACTTGAAGCCATCCACCTTCCGGAGTTCGGTGTTCTTGACTTTGATGATATTCGAGGTATTCGAAGTACTCTTTCCCAATTCCAAGTCTTTTGGAGGATAGTCCTAGACCATAGTCATTGAAACGTTCGTTCCACTCTTCTAGCTGTTTTCCCAAGTCCTCTGATGTGTTGGAACATAACACAACGTCGTCAGCATACAGTAGAGTTTTTGGAGGACTTGTTTGTAGATCTCTGGTGATCGTGTCCATTATCAGTATAAAGAGCAGAGGGGAAAGCGCGGAACCTTGATGAACTCCTACAGCAACCTTGAATGACTCCGAAGTACCCGCTGGACTTCTCACGGTACTTCTAGAGTCAGTATACATCATTTGAATCCATCTTATGTACTCTTCTGGGACTAGGTGGTCTCGAAGAGAGAACCATGTTAGCTCATGAGGCACACGGTCGAAAGCTTTCTCTAAGTCAAGGAAAGCGCATTGGACTGACTTCGCCTTTTCCCTGTGTTTCTCTAGATAAAGACGAATGGCGAAAATAGCATCCGTTGTTCCACTTCCTTTGACGAAGCCACACTGATTGACGGTTGTGCTTACAATTTTGCGGAGCCGTGCTTCAATGATCTTTTCCAAGATCATTGTGGTATGAGGAATGATTCTTATCGGCCGTTGAAGCATATTGTGACATCTCCTTTTCCTTTGTAGATGGGTATTGTAGATGATCTACTCCAGTCGTCGGGATACTCCAGGCGAGCAGTGGATTTTTGAAAGAGGGTCGTAAGATGGAAAAGTCCACAATCACCTGCGAGTCTTCATGCAGAGGCGATGAGATCATCTGGCCCACATGTCTTTCCATGCTTAATTTTCTGAAGGGCTTATCTTACTTCAATCTCTGAGATGGTGGGAACTGGTCCTTTTACTGGTAGGGACAGTGGGAGGGGGTGGTCGAACTCGATGTTCGAGATTTCCTCGAAGTGTTCTCTCCATCGCTGACAAATTTCGACATTGGATCGGAGGAGTATGCCGTCCCGGTTCTTGATTGTCCTCACGTGAGAAAGGTCTTTTGCTGCTGTGGCTCGGGCTTTGCAAATCCGGAAAATTTCCTTCTCCCCTTGGGGCGTGTCAAGCTTACTGTAGATTTCTTGGATGGCTGCGGAGCGTGCTTTCGCTACGGCTCTCTTAGCTTCTCTCTTCATACATAGGTACAAGGCTCGGTCAGCTTCGGTTCCGGATGGTTTCCATTGCTTGAGAGCCGCTTTCTTCTCCTTGACAGCAGTTTGAACGTCTTCGTTACCCCACCATGTCTCCTTGTCTAAAATGCGTTTGCGACCTGGTTTTGTTGAGCCCAGAGTGACTTCTCCTACAGCCTTCATCTTGTCTCGAACGAACCTCCAGTGCTCCTCAATGGAGTCTGGGAACGTTTTTTTGGAGTGTCCGGGGATAGGGCGAGAAGAAGCTGAGGCATGAAGCGAACCTTGTTGTCACGTACTTTCGACCATTTTATCCGAGAAACTTCGTTCAGGAGCTTTACGTTGCATTGCTTCTCGGAAAATCGGAGATCGATTATAACTGGATGGTGCTGTGAAGAGATATTATCGCTCGGAATCATCTTGCAATCAGTGATTAGTCTCAGATTGATTCTTTGCGTCATCCAGAAGTCGATTTGGGTTTTCCTTCCACCACTGCAATACGTGGTGAGGTGAGACTCTCGTTTGCAGAAAAAGGTATTGCAGATGGAAAGATCGTGCTCTTCGGCAAAACTCAAGATTCGCTCTCCTTCTGCATTCGGCAAACCATAACCGTTGCCTCCATGAGCTTTCTTATGGGCTTCGCATCTTCTTCCTACCTACCCGTTCAAGTCTCCTCCGATCATGAGAGTTTCTTCTGGAGGGCATTTTCTGATGACGTCATCGAAGTCTTCCCAAAACTCGTCTTTCTCGGAGTCGCTGCATCCTGCCTGCGCTGCGTATGCAGTGATTATTTTGAAAAGTTTGCCATTGCATTCCATGGAGATGGACATCAAACGATCTGAGATGCGACAAACTTCCGTGACGGATGTGGTAAGGTAGGAGGCAGCGATAATTCCGACGCCATTGCGGGCCGCTGATGAAGTATTGCCCGAGTACCACAGCTTATACCTCCCGTCGAGCTGCTTTGATTTCCCTCCTTTCCACCTAGTTTCCTGGAGGCATGCTAGATGTACTCCTCTTTTTGCCAGCATGTCACAGACTTCAGTGGACTTCCCAGAGAGACTCCCGACGTTCAAGATAGCTATTCGGAGCCGTGCAGGCACTGCTATTTGATTTAATCGAGCACGCGGCCTATTATTCCTCGAAGACCGTCGCATATCTCTCACGTCGATCGGGATTTGACGCGCGTCGCTTGAATAGGACGCCCTAGCATTCGGGTTACTCTGATGGTGCATCTTGGAGGAATTCGACGGTTTCTTCATAGACCGGCTTGTCGCACGAAAATCCAAGTCGATAGTCCAGCCTGACGTCCGTTTACGAGGGGCTATGTGGGCTAGAGGTTATTTTTTGGACACGCCTCTTGACCGTGTCCCTTAGGCCAATGAGATAACAGTGAGCGAGCATTTTATAGGATGTGGGCTGCCCAGTTCCCACACCCACCCGCGATGCTCACTAGCCTAAGCCCCTCTTTGGTCAGCCATGGCAAAGCCACCAAGTCTCCCATCCGCCTGCGGGAGAGGCCCCACATACGCCATCGGGGTAATCAGCGCGTGGAGGGAAAAAACAACTCTTTCAGATTTGTCGTCTAAATTCATTCGCAATAAGATCTGCTCGTCTGTTTACTGAATTAAATTCAAGTTTTTAGTATCTATAATATTTTTCCGCTCAATGTGTTCAGTTGTAATGTTCATGATCTTATGTTTGGTTTGTTCCTTTAATGCTTATTATCTTCCAACTTGTTGGAATCACTATTAACCCACATGATGTTTGTGTACTATCCTTGTATATTATATGAACAACATGTAATAAAAACAAAAAAAATTGTAAATTATTACAGTCGTGTTTGCATTTCATAAGAACTGATACAAACATGTAAAATGCATACCAAACAGGCTTTCTTGACTTATTTAATTTGTCAAAATCAGCCAAATAGAAATAGTTAGTAATCAGAAGTGAGATGCAGTGTGGTTTAATAGAAGGTTTCCGGAAAATTCGCTTTATAAAAAAGCTTCACAAGATTTTGAAACTTTTGAAACTTTTGCATTAAAAAACACTTTTCTATTAAAACACACAACTATTCTACGCAAGAGAGAGCTATACGGTCGGGTGAGGTGGAACTTAGCCATCTATCCTATCTGGGTCCGGTATTGTGAGCGCGTTACCGATCAGGTTGTGGTGAAACTCTATCTATTATATTTGGTGATTCTTAACGGTGCGCGCTACTGAACAGGTCCGTTCATTTTTCGTTTTTCGTTCTTTTCGACAATTTTAGACAAAAACTTTTCTCGAAAATTCGAAGAACCAAGATGTTGAAAAACTTTTTTTTCGGAATTTCGAAAAAAAAGTCACAACAAAAGTTTTTTCGAAGTGTCGAAAAAAAAAGTCAAATTTACAATATGGAACAGTTTAGATTTTCCGCTGTTGACTCATTTCAAACACATTTCTTAATTTCCAAACTTTTCTTCATCAGCTCATCGAGATCTTTCTGTGTTGTTTTTTTCTGTTTGTTGTTTGAAATAAAATGTTTTTTTTTTGGAATAAAATGTTGTTTGGAATGTTGGAATTCACGATATAGTTTTATGGATGTGAGGGTTATAACTCCCCGCTCTTTTGATCGTCACAAACTTGAGTAACATTTCTCCAGTAAAATGAATGTTTGATTTAATTTTAACTCCAGTCAAATTTTTGATTGAATTTTAACCCCCCACCCTCTCAAGGGGGAGAGTTAAAATTAAAAGGGGGGGAGTTAAAATTAAAAGGAAGAGTCAAAGTTAAATTGGGGGGAGTTTAAATTAAATGGGGGGAAATAAAATTAAATGGGGGGGGTTAAAATTGAATGGTAGGGGTTAAAATTCCATCAAAAGTTTTACTGGAGAAGTGTTTGGTCGGCGAGTCCCTAAAAATAAAAAGTTCCGGGTATGTACTTCAAGTCCCGTTTTGTGTGGTGGGACTCAAAATTAAATTTACTTTAGGGACCCCCATTTTGGTCCTTTACTTTTCGGTCCCCCCCTCTTGGGTCGTTTTACTGGGGAGTGGATCCCTCTTCTACCACGGGGGGCAGAAGTTAGGTGGGTCCCTAAAGTAAAATTCCCCCCCCCCGATCGAACCAATTCTGGTATTCTTGGAAAATGAGAGAAAAATTTCATTCAGATAAAACAATTTTTTCGTTTTTTTTTTTGATTTTTAAAAATCGGAAAAAAGTTCCAAAAATTTTGTTTGATTTTAAAATCGAAAAAAAAGTAGAAATTTTTTGGTTTAAAAAAACGAAAAAAAGTTCGAAAAAATTTTTTTCGGTTTTTTTTCGCCCACCCCTGCTACTGGATTGAGTTTCGACCACCCCTGCTACTGGATTGAGTTTCGACCACCCCTGCTACTGGATTGAGTTTCGACCACCCCTGCTACTGGATTGAGTTTCGACCACCCCTGCTACTGGATTGAGTTTCGACCACCCCTGCTACTGGATTGAGTTTCGACCACCCCTGCTACTGGATTGAGTTTCGACCACCCCTGCTACTGGATTGAGTTTCGACCACCCCTGCTACTGGATTGAGTTTCGACCACCCCTGCTACTGGATTGAGTTTCGACCACCCTAAGACATCATTTTCACTCATATAAAAGGATTGAGTTGGTAATAAAATTAAATGGGTGAGTTCTATCCTTATCTAAGGTCCGAAACTGCTCTGTTTCACAATGTTTCGCTTGTTTAAAAAAGTTTTTCGGAAGTCGATTTACATCAACGACCTTTGTCAGGGACAATAACTATTATATATTAACATTTTCAAGTCTTCTAGAAGAGTCTTCGTTCTTTTGAGAGTCTTCTCGAACAAGTTCTCATTTTTCTGAGTCTGAAGACGAGTTCTCGTTCTCTCGAGAGTCTTCTCGAACGAGTTTTCATTTTATGAGTCTTTGAAGACGAGTCCCCGTCATTTTGAGAGTCTTATCGAACGATTTCTCATTTTTTGAGTCTTTGAAGACGAGTCCCTTTATTTTGAGAGTCTTCTCGAAAGAGTTCCATTTTTTCTGTGAGTCTTCCAAGACGAGTCCCCATCTTTATAAATCTTCCCAGACGAAATGATAAAGTTTTTTGTTACCCTTCGCTAGTTTTGAGGACGTCATGAAAGTCATCGGAGCCTCTTATCAGAATTCGCACAATTTATAGTTTTTCTTGAAAAAAAACCAAATTCTGGATATTTCCTGACAAAAAAAAAAGAATTTATTTTTCTTAAATCAGAATCCGAGTACTCAAGCAAATCTCACATAAAATAATTGAGAAGAGGAAAACTCTTTTTTTTTCTTCAATAAGTCTCTTCTTTCTCCCCTACTCATTTTTCTGGTGATCTCTAGTTTTTTTTATATAAGACAATTAACCAAACTATCACAGGGAGAAAAGCTACATATTCCATCCAGCGGGAAGAACCTAACCAAGCCATTTCTTATATCTGAAACCGGGATTTACGGTAACACGACACCTTGTAGAGCGACACCTTGCACCGAACACCTTGCAGAGCGACACCTTGCAGAGCGAAACCTTGCACCGGACACTTTGCAGAGCGACACCTTGCAGAGCGACACCTTGCAGAGCCTTTAACAAAGTGTACACCCTACGGCCTGGCTCAATTAATTAGTATTCTTTTTTCTTTCTCTTTTTAAAAATTTTTTTCTCTTTTTTTTTTCTTACTTGTTCTCTTACTTTCTTTTTTCTTACTTTTCTTTTCCTTTCTTTAAAAAATTATCTTTATACATTTTTATTTTTACATCAGAAAATTATTTTTACATTAAAAAAACGCTTAGGCTTAGTAAAAAATTGGCTTTAATCTACTTTAGCCGTCCAAAGATTTTTTTATCAAGAAGAGATTTTATTCATGAAAACTTCCTCCCCCCTTTCTCCTTAGGCCCCCCTTTCCCCCTTTAGGGCCCCCCTTCCCCCTCCCCCCCTAAGGCCCCTACCCCCCCCCTTTGCTCAGGTAGGGCCCTCTTCCTCCCCCCTTCCCCCTTTAGGGCCCCCCTCCCTTTCCTGCTTAGGTAAACCCCCCTCCCCCCTTTCCTTTCCCCAAAATTTATAAAGATAATTTTTTTTAAAAGGAAAAGAAAAGAAAGAGAAATAAAAAAGAAAGAGAAAAAAGAAAGAAAGAGAACAAGTAAGAAAAAAGAAAGAGAAAAAATAAAAAAAGAGAAAGAAAAAATAATACTAATTAATTGAGCCAGGCCGTAGGGTGTACACTTTGTTAAAGCCAGGCCGTAGGGTGGACACTTTGTTAAAGGCCAAGAAAGTCGCTCTGCAAGGTGTCGCTCTGCAAAGTATCCGGTGCAAGGTGTCGCTCTGCAAGGTGTCGCTCTGCAAAGTGCGCGGTGCAAGGTGTCGCTCTGCAAGGTGTCGCTCTGCAAGATGTCATGGAACCGGGATTTACACTTGTTACGGTAACATACTCAATATATCAATATTAATTGAGTACGTTAGGCTTATTTGATTCCGCCCGGTGAACTAGCTTTTTTTCCGTGCCATACTTTAGTCACTAAAGTTTAGTGGATTGTCATCTTAACCAGGTGTAAATGCCTTCGAACTGTTTAACTGAGCATTTGAGAATTTATGTGTACTTTGAGAAGCCTAAAAACAAGTTTAGTATATAGACTGAGTGACTGTGAAAATTTCGCGTAATTTCTTTTCTCTAAACGAGGGCGTCGAGGCTGAGAGCGTTCGACTCATGGAGCTTTAGAATTCAACTTTTCACTTTGCAAAGTAGTCTCTGCAAAGTGATCCCGTTGAACGCTCCATCACTCTAAAACAACGACGTAAACAACGAGCGGTGCGAGAGAGTGGTAAAATAAAGCATAAAGTTGGAGTAGTAGATTTTTTTCACTTTGCAGAGATTACTTTGCAAAGTGAAAAGTTGAATTCTAACGCTCCATCACTTCTCACTCTTCATTTCTATTGCCCAAAATAGAGGATTCCGGTCTCTAACAGGGATTGGACACCTTGATGCCGTATCTTCAAAACAATATTCGAAACTTCAGTATACATTCTACGTTCTCGTTCTCAACATCAAGAAACTGATAAGAAGCTGGAGTCGGTCGAATCAATGGCGCTTCATGTGCCATGACATCGAGAATAAAGTGTTTGAATTGAATTGAAACGAGTGTTTTTAATGAATCATCATAATTTATCTTTCCCGACGAGTTATCTGAGCCTAATGTTTTTTTCCTAACTCGTGAATTTTTCTCTCCCTATCTTTTGTTCCTTCCATCATAGAACCTCTTAACCTGAAGCCATCGTCACAAGTTTTGTCGCATGCAATGTGTTACAGTACTCAAAGGTGTAACAGTACTCAAAGGCTTCAAATCGCCAAACACGCTGAAAGACAGCAAAGTAGTCTCGCTAATTTTAGAAAAAAGCTAACCGACTAAGTAAATAAATTATCAGCCCAGTTTCTCCACAGTTGTTAAACCAATAGCGATAACTTTAGAAACTTTGCTCTATTAAAAACATTATTGAGTATTGTGTGAGGCTTTCTGCCTACAGGGCACATTGTATTTTTTTGTGATTTTCGTTTCGTTGCTCTACATACGCACTACAGATGTGTAGACACAGAGGGAAAAATTTTTTTTACTTTTTTTTCCATTCATTTCATTCACTTTTTTTCACCAAGTCGTACCAAAAGATTAAGCATAATAACCTGCTTCGTAAAACAGGTCATATGTGTTCGGATCCATTTGTTTGGTGTCGAAAGTGGGACACACTCCTGTGTGGAAACAGATGAAGCCTGTCAGAGGCAAGATTTTCGTGACCACCAATTCAATCCAACTCGCGTTTCTCCTTGAAAAAGAGCCGTGGCTGATTTATTCTTTTCTTTGTCATGCGAACTTTCTTTCAACTATTCTTTTAAGTCTTTCCTTCATTATTTCATCCATTCTTCCATGAATCCCGTTTTCGATTATGTCATTCTTCCTTTTCTCTTTTTTTCTTCTTTTTTCATAAGCTAAGTTGGGTTGGCAAGTCAAGATTACAAAAACTTAACTCGAAAAAGAATTTTGATAATTTAGTTGAAAAAGTTTACAAATTCTCATTTTAAAAGCTGTTCTAAGTCCTTTTGCTTCAAGTGAACTGTATGGGGAAGAAAGAAAGCTCAATCACGTGATATGATAGTAATTGTGCCTTTTTTCTATCGCCGGAAGCGATTACTTTAGCACTAAAATAGAAACAACCCAAAGCATGCGAGGTTCCCATCTATTGAGACCATCATCTTCTTTCATTCTCATGCGAGACCATCATCATCATGCGAGGCATCACTAGTCCAGAAGAAAACAATGTCATTGAATCAGTCACATTTGCAATAGAAGAAGTTGACGTGAAGGGAGCATAATTCCACAAATCACGACAAAGCATTAGGTTTAAAAAAAACCTATCCTTTTTTCTATGGGTATAACGAGTCCATCTCGTGTCTACTGAACAACAGTGCAAAACCAGGTTATTTATTTTGAAAAAAGTTTTCATCGGAGTTCTCTTTATTCTTTTTAAAGCAACCTTTTAAAAGAATCAAAAATGATGATTTTTCCTACTATTGCATGGATCAAAACCTTCAAAAATTTTGTAGGTCACTATCAATCAATACTATCAATCAATACGATGAAATGCTCAAAAAATTTAATTTGCGTTGTTATAAGCACTACGAATAAACTTAATAAAATTACGAATAAACTTTGAAATGAAAATTCATGGCTGAGTGTTACGAACGGCGGAGACATGAATCCGACCAGTTGCATTTTTCCGCAATAATGTTGGAGTACTCCTTGACCCCAGTGAGACTGCAAATTCTTCATTTTCTTACTTATTAAAATAGTATTATTAAATGATATTTATTCATTTATACATGAGTATTGTCACGAAACCCCGAAAAGATAAGAATTTTTTTTATAAATAAAAAAACAGAGTTTTTTGTAAGTTCAGAGCTTTCGAACTATTATACTATGTAGGTTTCAAAAGAGTGAAACTGCTTTACATTTTCAACGTAAAGCTAAAAATACAACTGAGGTAATTATAAGTTTTATGATTGCGACTTTGCAATACGAATAATTCAAAAGTTCAAAAGCAATTCGAAAAAATTAGCACGAAAGTCATGAAAAAGATATCTTATATTATAGATCATTCTCTTGACTATTCTATGACTTATGCACTAAAAAGTCACGGAAAATATATTTTCGAGACTATTTTATTGACTTTTCTGTGAATAATGCACTTGAAATCGTTTGATACATATGTATGTACAATGTATATGATACACGCATTGGTCCAAGTGAGCTCTCTTTCTTTCTTTCTCTCTCTGTCTTTCCTGCCTGAAAGTTCATCTAAGTAGCCTTCCTTGAATAATTCCTTTTTTGAAAGAATTTAAATTCAAAACAGCTAGTTAAATATCATTGATACCTATTTAAAAAATTCATGTATGCTTTGAAAAACCATAAACTAATAAGGAACTTTGAGCTCATCAATTTTTTGGCTTCGTAATATTTCTTGTGACTCTAATCTATGAGCTCACCCGGTCGTATGTGAAATGCAGAGGCTTGAAGATTGTAAATTTGGAGCTGCCAGGACTTCTCCAATTGTGATTGATTGCTCTTTTGTGCACTCTGTGCAGAAAGAGTTCTCGGTTTAAATCGTCCTCGCTACCTGAAACAAGCTACAAAGTCTTAGCTTCAACCACTCATGACTATTCAATTGGCTATTATATGACTTATATTGTACTATGACTGCGAGCATTCGATTAAACTCGAACGCTTAAACTCAGACGCCTGAAAGTCAAGCATGACCAGGGGTTAGTAATCAGACTAGGAAAGAAAGGCGATGTTCATTTAGCTTGGAAAAATTGTCTCCATGGTGCACGAAGCTGAGTTCCACTTCGCTACGAGTTTTGTACTTACTATTCTTCTCATACTCAGCCAGATTATCTAGAGACTTAGAGTTACTACTTACTTACTACTTAGAATTTCGAAGAACAGCAAAAGCCCCATATTGAATACTGTTTTACATACATAGGTGTAACATAGTTTGAGATTCAGTTTCGTCGGAGCCCATATCACCTTTTTTAACAGTTAATCTTTTTTCTCATCACTGGATAGTTTTCGTCCATGTGTTTATCAAATTGTGATAACTCATAATTTCTCCCTTGTCGTCGATTTATGTAAATCATGCGAGTTTCGTTGCTTACTTGATTAGGGAAAAATTTAATAAAGGTACTTGTTTAGGGATAACGTTCACAAAGCGTTGTAATCAACAACAGTCATTCAGAACCTTCGGCAGTTGTTTATGGAGTGCCCCAAGGGTCTGTCTTAGGTCCACTTTTTTACTTCTTCTTTACATAAATGACCTACCGCAGTGCCTCCCTCCCGGTATTCATTGCTCTCTTTATGCTGATGATGCTAAGCTATATTCAATTGGTGATCATCATCTTTTTCAGCAAGGCTTAGATGCTCTTGCCGACTGTTCTAAAAAGTGGGGACTCTCTATCTCGACCACTAAAACGGTATTCATGCGGATAGGACAATCCCACCCTTCTTGCAAGTTGAACCTATATGATTCTGAACTACCTGAGGTTTATTATTTCCGTGACTTTGGCATAGTATACGATTCTAAATTATGCTTCAAATATCTTTTCTCTAACATTTGTAACAAAGCCAGATCTATAAGTTTACTGATATTACGTTCTTTCCAAACACGAAACAAGCATTTTATATTTAGTCTGTTCAATATATACGCCAGACCCATCCTAGAATTCGCCTCTGAGGTTTGAAGTCCTAGCGACATATCTTCTATTAAAAAACTAGAAAAATCCAAAAGCAATTCACCCGCTCAATTTTTAAACGTTCACAATACAATATCTTCTTCTTCTTCTTCCTAGCGTTGTCCCGCGATGGCAGGGTCCGCTTTGTGGATCTTCTTTCTCCACTTGTCCTGATCGAGGGCATCTTTCGGGCTTAGATGACTGGCTTTCAAGTCCGCATTGATGGTGTCTTGCCATCGCTGCTTCGGTCGCCCTCTCGGTCGCCGGCCGTCCACTTCGAGATTGTAGGCTGTGCTGGCTACAGTTTCCGGTGATGCTCTGGTGACATGGCCGAACCATCTCAGCCGATTTTCGCGCATCTTCTCGTCGATGGGGTGACGCCCAATCTTCTCCTTATGGTCTCATTTGGTAGGTGCTCGCGGAGAGAGATTCCCATGATCCAACGGATCATGCGCATTTCCATAGTTTGTAGACGTCGCTCAACTGTTCTCGTAGTTGGCCAGCACTCGGTTCCATACAAAGCTACGGGGCGCACTACTGTCCGATATATCTTTGACTTGAGGCGCAGAGGCATCTTTCGGTCACATAGTACGCCTGTGAGATCTCTCCATTTCATCCATGCTCCGTTGACACGTGACAGCACGTCAGAGTCGATGCCTCCGCTGGTCTGGATGTTCGATCCAAGGTAGCGGAAGCAGGTGGACTTCGTCAATTCTTCGCCGTTTACCTTGATGGTGTCTTCAGATGGTATTGTTTCCAAGTACTCCGTCTTTGAGGTATTCAGACGTAGTCCAAACTGACTGAGTCGGCTTCTCCAAGCCTGCACTTTTTGCTGAAGCTCCTCTCTCGTTTTAGCTGCCAGGAACACGTCATCCGCGTACAGGATGGTCCATGCAAGGTCACCCTGTAGGTCACGAGTAATAGTGTCCATGACAACAATGAAGAGGAATGGCGATAGCGCTGATCCTTGATGTACGCCCACACTCACTGGAAAACTATCCGAGATTCCGACGGGACACCTAACGTTGCTCGTGGCATCTACGTAGAGTAGCCGGACCCAATCAATTAGAAGTTCAGGCACTTCGTGGTCCCGAAGGGCGTACATGATGAGCTCGTGTGGTACACGGTCAAATGCTTTCTCTAGATCGAGAAAAGCGAGATGGAGTGGTTGCTGCTTCTCCCTGTATTTCTCCATCAGCTGGCGAGCAGTGAAAATCATCTTTCGCTCTGCTATCACACTGAGCGGTGACCCTTCCTATTGCTCTCATATTGATTCTTTCTATATCAATTGTTGAGCCAGTCCTTTTCTCAAACCAATTCCAAACAAACAGATATGTCTGTTCCCTCGTCAGTTTCTCAACCCTCATCTGATGTACAAATTCTGATCCAAGCTGTCAACCGTCAAAGCGACCAAATCTCCCAACTTCTGAAGGCAGTAACCTCAATGATGACGACATTATCTTCTCTCATTCCTCTTCTCTCTAAGCTCACAACCCAAACCCCGGCCCCTCCATCCAACTCTTTGATGACTTCCTCTCTCATATCGCAGCCTGAACTACTCGCCTATGACGCGGTCAGGAGAGTCCTTCAGGAAGACAAAGTCATTCTGGAAGAGAAGGCTCACAACATCGTTTTGGTCGGCATTCCGGAGGAGATAAGAAAAGACGCCACGGATCAACATGATGGAAAACTTCTTGATTCTCTCGTTAGTGAACTCAATATCTCTCACTAATGCATTCAACCATGGTTCTATCACTCATCGACGCTTCGGAAATGAAGAGAACAAGAGAAGAATTCTTAAGATTCATTTTCCACCGCCATCTCTCCGAACAGAAGTACTTCGAAAACTACGAGTCCGTCGTCCTGAAGTACTTCGCATATTTCCTCACGCGTACGCGAGAGAAGACCTTACCAGAGAAGGACTCCAACTCGAGAAGGATGCAAGAAACTCGCTAAAGAAAGAAACGACAAAGTTGGATTGATGGAGTGGGGGGTACAAGGAACAAGGCTCATTCGATTCTCTCATCCGCGTCCTCTATACACTCCGAAGACAGACGCTGAGGCTAATGGTTCTCTTCAAAACGTGACGGTGACAAGAGGAAAAAGGATGGACGCAAACGATGTACAGAAATAGGTCAGTAGTGCTGATGGCGATAGCCTGTTTACTTCTTCTGATATTTGGAATAGCCAACATAGTATTAGAGGAAATTTTAGTTTTTACTATAGTAATTGTCGCTCTATACGGAATAAATTGTACGATCTTAATCATTTATTATCTTTAACGCAATACAATGCTATTTGCTTTTCAGAAACTTGGTTACACGATAGTGAACCTGATGTCATTTTACATTCAAATAAACCATATTCTGTTTTTCGTTCTGATAGAAACTCTAATATCAGTAACAGAGGTGGCGGAGTAGCAATTTTAGTGCAATCTAGACTCAGTCCAGTAGCAACTTCGTCGATGTCAGTTTCAGAATGTGAAGCTATTACAGTTGAGTTACAATGTAGTGACAAAAATTCATATTTTTCTCGGGTTAGATTAATGTGTGTTTATCGATCTCCCAGTGCCCCAGACGATATCATGAATGAGTTATTAGCATACTTCTCTTTAAATACCATTCCCAATGTCCCTCTCATAATCGTTGATGATTTGAATTTGCCTTGTATTGATTGGGACAAGTTGACGTGTTCTAAGAGCTATTCTTCTACTCAATTTCTTAATTACTGTTGTGATAACCATTTCACTCAGTACATTCTGATGCCGACTCGAAGTCAGAACATTCTTGATCTTCTTTTATGCAATCATCCGATTATCTCTTCTTCTAGTGTTATTGCTCCCTTCACATCCCAGTGCGATCATAATTCTATTTGTTTCGATTGTATTACCTCCAAAGTATTCGATGACATAATCAAGCCTATAAAACTTTATTCTGAGGCAAACTGGCATATGATTGAGTACTTTATTTACTGTCATGATTGGACCTTGGCATTATCATCTCTTGACCCTAATCAAGCTTACAACTATATCGTTGATCTACTATGTGACCTTATCGATCGCTTTGTGCCAACTGTTGTTCCTAATTCGTCCTCCTATAGATATCCAGCACGTATTCAACGCTTATTCAATAAGCTTCAGAAAGTTTCAATTACTGCTCCTTACTCCGAATATTGTAAAAATCTATCAAGAAATTTTTCTTCTGAGCTTTATGATTTTGAAACATCTAAGGAATCTTCTCTGATTGTTAAAGGCAACCGTAAACAGTTTTTCTCGTATTGTACAAATCGTATTAAATCTCAAAACGATTCCTATGTTTTGTATGACAGTAGTGGAACGGTAGTGACGGACCCTTCCATAAAAGCTGAAATGTTTTCTTCTCAGTTCTCATCAACTTTCTCTGAACCGTCTCAGAATGTTCTTCCTGTCCCTATTTTAGCTCCCTTCGATCAACCCTTTTCTCTTGAAATAATTGATGATCAAATGATAATCGAGGCTGTTTCTAAGTTAGAGAATAAATGTAATACCTCACCCGATTCCATTCCGAACATTTTTATCAAAAAATGTAAATTTGCGTTGTTGAAACCTCTGCGTATTTTATTCAACAACTGTTTAATGACTGGAATCGTACCCGATATGTGGAAGTTTGCTATTGTAAAGCCTCTGCTCAAAAACAAAGGACCTCCTATCTTATCAAATTACAGACCCATTTCTTTAACCTGCTCGATTTCTAAAGTAATGGAAAAAGTTATTGTTAATTCTATTTCAAAGTATCTTGAAGAGCGTTCATTGCTCTCCCCTTTTCAAGCCGGTTTTCGACCTAATCGATCGACAATCACTTCTTTAGCCGAATCATATTCCTTCATAACCCACTCTCTGAGTTCAAGTATTGATATTGATGTAATTTTCCTAGACATCTCAAAAGCTTTTGATTCTGTAGATATTCGATTTCTATTGTTTAAATTGAATTCACTTGGTATTGTAGGGCCAGCACTTAAATTTATCTCTTCTTTCCTCAACTTCCGTAAACAATCAGTGATCATCGATGGTATCAACTCAGTACCAGCTTCAGTTTTAAGTGGTGTTCCTCAAGGTTCTTCAATAGGCCCGTTGTTGTTTTTACTGTTCATTGACGACATCAAGAAAGTTATCCCTGCTACTATTCGCTTCAGTATTTTTGCCGATGATGTTAAGCTGCTAGCTCAAGTACCCTTATATTCAGATGACTTACAAACAGCAGTCAACAATATATTTGAGTGGTGCACTCAGTGGAACCTTACTCTATCAACTTCTAAATGTACTGTTCTTCATATAGGCAAGCAATCGGTGTTTCACCCCTACTCTATCAACCATATTCCATTGATTGTTACCAACCAGGTTAAAGATTTAGGGATTTTGTTAACTCATGATTTCCGTTTCAATTCTCATATTGAGAAGATTTGTAAAAAAAGCCTCTTCTACTGCAAACCTTATTCTGAAGGCTTTCAAGACCAAATCATGCGAAATGCTCATGCTTGCTTTTAATGTATACGTTAGACCGATTCTCGAATACGGGACTGAAATTTGGTCCCCTACCACGAAATACCTCATCAATGATTTAGAATATGTACAACGTAATTTTACTAGAAGGCTGTTATATAGATGTGGTAATGTAAGCCTGCCTTATTCTCAGAGATTGAAACTGCTCAAAACTGAGTCATTAGAATATCGTCGAGCATTCAGAGATCTATGTTTTTTGCACAAATGTTTACATAACAAATGCTCTCTCGATTTTTCCTTTCTATACATTTTATCTCCCCCCAAGTATAATACAAGACAAGCGCACTCTCTCAGAATTCGTCTGCCTATCGTTTACCCGGCTAGGTTGTCTACGTTTGTCTCTAAATCAATAGCAATATGGAACTCCCTTCCGGAAGATATCGTTGTAATCGAAAGTTCTTCAAGTTTTGCGACAAGACTAAAAAAAATTCCATTTGAAGTTGTGCTTCCTTGTCCGAGTGTAACAGATTGACGATTATTTGTATTTACATACATATGTATAGGACACAATCTTCTGATTATAAATAACTATAGACGCTATTTCATATCATTTTTTTTTCTTAGATGATATTTGGATTAGTTGAATGCCATTCAGCACTTTTGAATGAATGATTGTTTTTTTTTTCTTTGTCTCCCTATCCTACGCGTCCATGCTAATTGGAACTACCATTCATAATTGTATTACAAGTTGTTGTTCTTGCATGGAATAAATGAATTGAAAATTGAAATTGAATTGAAAACAGCGTCTGAAGTGCCTGTTCCTTTGACGAATCCACATTGGTTGCGTTGGAGCTTGAAGATTTCTCGCAAGCGCTGTTCGAGGACACGTTCGAAAATTTTCATTGTATGGCAAAGAAGGCGTATCGGTCGATAATTCGAACAGTTCGCTGGATCTCCTTTGTTCTTGAAAATCGGGACCATGACACTTGTCAACCAATCTGCGGGGTGCTCGACCAGTTTCCACTAACGCGTTGAAGAAGTCTGTAAGCCATGGGATCGCGGAGTCTCGTAGTTCCTTGAGCTTCCATAAGTCGTGTGGTAGCTCGTCTGGACCTGTGGCTTTGGAACTCTTCATAGCGCAAACGGCTTTCGAGACTTCGGCAAAAGTGATGCGGGAGACTGGGCCAGCTAATTTCGGGCCTTCTGGAACATCATGGTGTGGGAATTCTACATTTGAAATCTCTTCTAAGTGCTGTTGCCAGCGTCGGAGGATCTCTGTAGTATTCTGCAGCCTTCGTACACAATACAATATACCATCTTATAAACAAAGACTTGAATTTCTAAACGGAAGGACTTTATATTCACGTAGAAAAGCAATATATTTGCAGACTATTTAAAAAATCTGTTTTTGGTATTCTAAAGACATCAGAGAGCTTTCTTAAATTCGCACCCAGGAATCGTTTCACCAGAGGGCATAGATTCGAATTGCTGTTGCCGGTCTGTAAAAAAAACAAGCTCAAGCATTTTTTACCATATCGAGTCGAAAAAATGTGGAATGAGCTACCCGAGTCGTTTCTTAATTGCTCATATAATAAGTTTAAGTATTTGCTAGAAACCTCGATAATGAATTGACTCAGATTATTGGGTCACCTTCCATCGGAGGGGCCACCTTTCTCCCTACCTCCGACATTGGCGGTACTAAGTGACCGCGTCTCAATCCGTGTGCAATGGACAGTACAACGCCGGTCCAATACCTTCCTTTGCAGTCCAATACCTTCCTTTGCCCTCACCTCACCCCTGCCACGATAAAGAAATAAGAAAAAAACAAGAAAAATAAAATTACTCACTGAAAAAAAGGTTGAAGTGTGTGTGGAATCAGAGAACATTACAAATCAAGCCAGCACATACACTCCATTGTTCTCTATCAATGAGATTTTCTTTCCTTTTTGAGTGAAAATACTGTTTTTTTAGATTCTCGTTTTAGCATATAAGAAGTTGGAATCAATGTTTTTGTCGATTCGCCTCTACTTTGTGTTATCTACATAAATATTACATGCTATACAGTAACACCGGATTGAAGGCGAAACTAATGAATAGAGTTTACATGTATGACAAGTAAGTAAATGATAGACACATGTATAAAAACAATAATTTAACTATCGCACAGAAAAAAGCTAGTCCACCGGGCGGGATCGAACCCAACCATCTCTGACTCAAACCGGGAGTGCGTGTTACCATAACACCGCGGGGACACATTGCTATTCCGTGCGATAGTGTTATATGAAAGGCTCATAAGCCTTGTTCTCTTAGTCAAGCGATTCGTCATGAATGGATGAGGTGTAATGGTAACACGATGAGGTGTAATGGTAACACGTGCAGAGTCAGAGATGGTATGGTTCGATCCCGCCCGGTGGACTAGATTTTTTCTGTCCGAAGTTTCAATCATTTGTCATCTTAACCAGGCGTCACTGCCTTTAAACTTTGTAACTTAGCATTTGAAGATTTATCATTCATCTTCCATATCTCTTCTGTCTTAATCGTGAATTCTGGAGTTACGCTCATTCATGACGCAATCGCTTGATAAGCATGCGTCACTAAGAGAACAAGGCATATGAGCCTTTCATATAACACTATCGCACGGAATAGAAATGTGTCCCCGTGGTGTAATGGTAACACGCGCTCCCGGTTTGAGTCGAGATGGTCTGGGTTCGATCCCGCCCGGTGGACTAGCTTTTTTCTGTGCGATAGCTCAATCATATGTCATCTTAACCAGGCGTCACTGCATTTAAACTGTGTAACTTAGAATTTGAAGAGCCCTCTGTACCGGTACTCTTGAGAGCATACAAAACTAATATCCTTCCTCTTCTAGAATATGGCTGCGAGCTATGGTCTCCCACTTAGACTCGTCAACGATTTCATTCTTTATTCCTTGCAAAGATATTTATACATAAATTTACAATGGATGACTGTCGCTGGTGCGAGTTCAGTGGATAAAACAATGAAGCGGAGAAGGTATAATTCAATTGAGGCGTAGTTTGGAGGCGGTTATGATCATAGATACCGGAAGTTTAAATAGAGAGTTTTTGAACGATTTAGGGGAAGCAGATGATACAGTTTGGTAAGGAAGAGAATTCCATATGTTAATAGTTCTGGAGACACATGTGCTATGAGAATGAGGAACATTAAAAGGAAGGACAATCCTCAAATGGTGGGTTAAACGGTGGTTATATGGGGAAGGAAGAATCCTCAATAAACATGTATGCTCGAGTTTAATTTGATTATGAACAGCTTTGTGAACAAAACATAGATCGGTAATGGCTCGTCGATATTCGAGTGTTTGCATTGATAGAAAACTCAAGCGTGACAAGTAATCAAGCTTGGGAACACCGGCTCGAGCAAGAAGTCGCCTGGTGAAAAACCTTTGAACTCGTTCTAAATCATTAGTGAGGCCTATTGAGGTAGGTGACCAGACTTCTGATCCATATTTAAGCAAGGGAAGAACATATGTTTTGTAAGCATGGAGAAGCACAGAGATTGACGAGGTTTTAAGAGAGCGGAAAATTATGTTCACACATTTGGAAGCTTGAGAGACAGTTTTGGTTATATGGTTAGTGAATGAAAGGGAAGTATCGAAATGGATGCCAAGGTCTCGGGCGCTAGATTGCGTGAGTAGTATGTGGTTGCTGATATGGTACTGTTTACCCGCATTGTTCTTGCCACAATTGAGGGTGAGGCATTTTGAAAAAGAAATTGAAAGTGACCATTTGAAAGCGAAGTCTGCTATCAGATCGAGAGCTATCTGAAGAGTAACAGGGTCAGTGGAGAAAATTTTTACATCATCTGCATAGAGAAAACAATGCACGTTATCGGGAATAAAGTCTACAATATCGTTAATGAAGATTGAAAATAAAAGAGGGCCTAGACAACTTCCTTGCGGAACACCGGTAGCGACAGTTCTCTCTGTAGAAAAATTGTCATTAACATTCACTCGAAAAGATCTTAGTGTTAGGAATGATGATACAAGAGAAAGAAGGGACGAATGAATGCCAGATGATTCTAACTTATATATGAGGAATCGATGATCAACCACATCGAAGGCCTTCGAGAAATCAATCAAGCAAATATCGAACGGAATTTTGCTGGATAAAAAGGAAAGGTAGATAGAGTGGGAGTGAACAAGGGAAGATACAGTGGAACGGTTCCGACGGAATCCGGACTGATTCGAATGGAGGATATTGTTTAATTCGAGATGAGTGTAAATGGTATTGTAAATGTGCTTCTCGAAAAGCTTGGACAATGAACAAACTAGAGTTATTGGACGAAAATTGTTAACATCAGATTTGTTACCCTTTTTGTGAATAGGTTTGATTATACCTACTTTCCATGCAGCTGGATAATAACCAAGAGTTAGACAATTAGAAAAAATAATCGATAGGGGAATAGAGAGTGTTTCCTTGCACTCCTTCACAAGCAGATTGGGTATACCATCGGGAGATGTATTAATCTTAGGAACAATGGATTTGACAAGAGTGTAAACATCGAGAGGACTAACATTAGTATCAGATACAATAGGGACCGAGGCGGTGCATGATGGTAGAAGACCTGACATGGGACTTGAGGTAATGCATGCAAAGAAGCTAGAAAACGTGTTAGAAATTTCAAGCGGAGATGTTATCGGTACATTGTTAACAACTAAGGATGAAAACGTGTTGCTAGGCTTAGTTCTGTTGGCAATAGTACGGTAAAACTGTTTGAAATTCTTCGGCATTCTAAAAGAATTTTCTCGTTGACATTCGAATCTGAATATTGCCCTATGCATTTTCCTGCATACTACCATAGTGGATTTACGCAAAGGTTGTTGCTTATTTGATCTCTTTAAAAAGCTGAACATTCTTCTAATTTTGGTGGGATACTTCAAATGAGGTTTACGGGGCTTCGTATGGGGAACATGTTGAGATATAAGTGAAGACAACATATTTGTCAGATAAAGTACACATTGATCGATGGTCAGGGTAGAAAAGAGAATTGTCCAGTTCACTGAACAGATAGATTGGTTGATGGCATTCCAATCAGTTTTTCTCCATTGTGGAATTAATTTAGTGGATGTTATGACTGGTCGGAGAGAACATTTCGAGATTGAGAAGGTTATGGACATATGATCACTCGTTGAAAAAGGGTGGGTAGGGAAACAGTCAGAGATCAAATTATGAGTACAAAATACATAATCAAGAGTATTAAGCCCTCGCGTGGGAAAGAGCACATGCTGGTTGAGATGATAGTCACACATGAACTGAAGAAAAGTGCTAGTAAGAGAACAATTGATTGGGGCAGATGTGTTGGCCCAATCTACATTAGGGAGGTTGAGATCTCCACAGATAATTGTGGGAAAAGGAAGGCAAATATGTGAACTAAGAAACTCAAGGAATAGTTTCATAGAATCATGGGAAGAATTTGGGGATCGGTAACATGAAACGAGTCGGATGGTGGGAAAGGGAAAGGAAAGGGAAGGGCTAGGAAATATGTCAACAACGACGCATTCCGTGGATCCTTGTGAGAAAGTGTAAACGAGAGCAGGTGAGAAGTTCAAGCTGATCAGAAGAAGAGAGCCGCCACCTCGTTCGCCATCTTGTCGATCCGCACGGAAGACAGAATAAGGAAGCCCATCGGTAAGCATTGGATCAGGCTCGAAGGACGACAGCCAGGTTTCACATGCAAAGAAAATGCGAGCAGAAGAAGATCTTAGCAAATGATATAGGTCATAAAGCTTATTTTTAACGGAACGAGCATTAAATGACATGCATTCGAGGAAAGAGCTCGTTCCTTTTCTGTCCTATTTATAAGAAATCAATTTGCCGGCCTTTTTCCGTGTGCTCCGTCTCAGAGTAGTCGGTCCAGTAGTCGTCGAAGGCAGCTTGGCTTTAGATGGATTAGACGAAACATCCGACACGCGAGGCCGAGGAATGAGAGACAGCCGTGGACGAGGAGGAGGTGGATTGGCTCGAGGAGGGGTGGCAGATAAGACAGGAGTGTTCACGATCTTGGTGGTGGCAGATGAAGAAGAGTTGATTGCGGAAGACGTAGACGCGACAGATGCATACGTCCGAGAGGACGATCTGGTACTGTTCGGAGCATGCGAAGACTTGGGCATGGTTGCCTCATACAGATTCATAGGCGCATCAGGACAATGACGGTCGTTTGAATATGAAGTGTATTGACCGTGAGCCAGAGAGAGAGGAACCATGTGAGCATTTACAGCACGATATGTTGAATAAGATTGCTCAGATTGAATCTTTCGGCATTCTCTTTCAGCTACGAGCTCCACAGGAGAGAGATCTGCCTTGACATAGCAACAAAGAGGCAGCGTGATTTTATTCTTCTTGCACAGTTTAAGGAACAAGTTCCTCTTATCAGTGCTCGCAAATTCGATCTTGAGTGGCCGAATACGAGAAAAGAGAGGCCTGATTGACGATTCAGGATGACGATGATGCTTAATTTTACCTTCCCTGAATTCTTCTTTCAGATCCTCTGAGCCCGATTTGTTAATGAGCTCCAGTACAGTTCTGGAGTCCTCTGCGTGTGTTTCATCACTAGTGAGGCATTCAGGTAGTTTCATAACAACAGCCCTTTTTGCCTTCTCTTCAAGCATTGGACGATCACGAAGAGTAGACTCAACAACTGCGGAGTACAAATGAGGACGCAATGATGTCGGAGAGATAGAATGTTGTACTTTTGCGATCTCTTGCTTCAGAAATTGAATGTCAGAAGTTTGTGTGGAGATCAAATGTTGAAGTGGAGAAATCGCTTTCAGAATGACGTCGTTGATGAGAGAAGTAACGAATGGAAGAGAAACCATTGGAATAGGAATATCAACAAGGGAAGTCATTGATTATTTCCTTAAGGACAGAGCACTTATGGGTCACCACTCAGTACGAGAAAAAGAGGACGAGTGAGAAAAAGAGGACGAGTGAGAAAAAGAGGACGAGTGAGAAAAAGAGGACGAGTGAGAAAAAGAGGACGAGTGAGAAAAAGAGGACGAGTGAGAAAAAGAGGACGAGTGATTTAGAGCGTCTCCAATGAAATTTTAGCAGTCGTGTCTTCTGTGGTATAACCAATGGATTAATCCACCTGTTAGAGATCAGAGGTTTAATAGTAATACCCATTAGAGGTTGAATAACCAGCTATAGATCTTCCAATGAAGATTTATCATCCATCTTCCATCTATCTTCTGTCTTAATCGTGAATTCTAGAGTTACGCTCCATTCATGACGCAATCGCTTGATGAGCAGGCGTGACTAAGAGAAAAAGGCATATGAGCCTTTAGTATAACTATCGCACGGAATAACAATGTGTCCCCGTGGTGTAATCGTTGTTGTTGTGTGATCCTTCAGACTCGGGTCGTCTTTCTTGATTTCTTCGCAAAAAATATGTTAAAGTAAAGGGTGGAGGAGTCTCGCAACCCTGACTGGGTTGCTTCATAGATCCTCTGGGGTGCAGTTCTCCGATAGGGCTGGGCAGTTGAGCAAGTGCTGCGTGTTGTGTGGCGTGGCTTGACATTTAGGGCATGCGTCCGCGATCGCTGGTGAGATTCGGTGGCGATAGCTATTGAGAAGATTGCTGTAGTCTGAGCGAAGCTGTGCAGACCGGGGGAGAGAAGTCTCTGTCTCATCGATAGGTGGAGAGGCTCTTCCAAGTATTTGATTCGGACTGTAGCTGGATGTCGCATCAACTACAGCTTTTGTATGAAGTAAATTCTGAACGTCTTTGAGCGTAGACTCTTTTGGAAGTGTAGCTCTAGGCTTTTGTACTGACGTACCGCTTTATGGGGTCAGCGTTGCCTTCATGTTGCCGGGCGGTGGAGGAAGATTACCAAGCTCGAAAAATGGATGCTGTGGGCAAGAGCAAGCTGCGAGATATTGGTCACATAGAAGTCTGCAGTCGTTCTGTACCGGAAGCACACGTGTCTCTTCGTGGAGATGATCAATGAGCGTGATCTTCAGGCATCCTGTGGCGGCTCGTAATACGGTGTTCTTTGTCGTTTGAAGCAACTGGATGCTGGTCTTATACGCAATGGGAGTCCTTAAAGAAGAGACGTAGTCCATAACACTTCTGCCGATCGCTTTGTATGTCATAACCATCGTCTCTTTATCTTGCCCCCAGCTAGTTCCTCCAAGAGCTCGTATCCCGTTGTTGCGCCGTCGTAATTTTGTGGTGATGTTGCGGGCATGTGTTGCGAAAGATATCACGGGGTCGAAAGTGACTCCAAGAATCTTTGATGTCTTGTTGAGCGGTAGCTGCTGACCGTGAAGGTAGTTAACTTGTTTCGTCCAGGGAGTGAAGAGGGTGACGGTAGACTTGATGGTTGAGACCGATAGGTAACGGGAAGTGAAAAATTCAGTCAGTGATGTCATGTAAGTGTTGAGACGGTCTGTAAGAAGGTTGAGCTCATCGTCGTTTGTGTCCGGTCCCGTGATGTGCACCGTAAAATCGTCCGCGTAACTCGTTACATTGATGTCGGCGGGAGGCTGTGGGGTGTTCCGCACATAGTAGTTGAAGAGTGAGGGCGAGAGAACTGCTCCCTGTGGCTCTCCAGTGCGGATGATTCGTCTTTTTGATTTTTGATCTTGAAATTCCGTCTTTGCCTGTCTGCCGCGGAGGTAACCAGCAAGCCATCTCACAATGCTTGGTGGGAGAGTGGATTCATCCAGGAGTGAAAGCAGAGTGAAAGCAGATTACTCAGAGTTTGACTTTTCTCGTTTGTTCACTTTAGCTCCTCTTACTAGAGCTGTTAGAAATACCTACCCATTAAGAATCGCCTTACCATAAGCTTTAAACTCCTTTAGGTTTTCTATGTGTGCTTCTAGGTCAATCTCTATTTGGAACTCCTTACCTAGTGAAATAGTATGTATTCATTCCAGTGAAATCTTTATCAACAAACTCAGAAAACTACCGATAAGTTGTATTTTATCCGAGCCCATTATCTGAGAATAAGTTAATTTAGAAATAACACTTTTATAGACACACTGCCACTGTAATGATATTCTTTTTTGATTGAATCATTATCCATGTTTAGTTTGTGATCATTAAATTTTGAATTGAGAATTTGTTTTTGTGTACATGGAAATAAAGAACTGAATTGAAAAAGAATGTAGCGCTGAAGTCGCGCTTCGGCGCGCCGAAGTCCTTCGATAAGTCAACTGCTACTGCAACGTTGCGATGGGCTGGTTTACGTTTCTTGAAAAACCAGTGGCGACTGCTGTTGTAAGTTCCAGTAAGACTGTTGTGGTCGAGTGTTTTGGCCGAAAACCATGTTGATGCGCGGTGGGTGAGAGGTTGGGACCATTGTTGGAAGAAGGAGCGCTTCTAGTATTTTGGCAGCTGGACATGGGAGCGAGACCGGCGATATGACAAGTCTTGTTTTCTGTCCTCTCCTGGTTTCAGTAATGGAATGATGCGTGATTCTTTCTATATTGCTGGAATGTTTCACTGCATTAATGAAGCGTTGACCATTGCGGTGAGGAAGGTGATTCCGACCGGGCCAAGATGTTGTAGGTGCCGCATTGTGATACCATCCGGACCAACCGCATTCGACTTCTTGGCTCATTTGATTGTGTCGTTGACTTGCTGTCTTTCGAATGTTAACGCGTCACTCAGTGATAGTCGGTGCAATTTGCGTAGAAGTTTGCGCATGTGATCGTCGGCCTCATGTTTGCGAACCGTGCTAAACATCTTGTTGAATTTATTGGCTATGTCGCGATTACGTGGGATTTCTTTACCGTCGAATACGATTGAGCAGTTTGGTGGTGATCGTATCCGTCCTTCTAGGGCTTTTACTAGGATCCACAACTTCCCATCTCCGGATTTGCTGAGATCTGCTGACTCTACAGTCTTCTTCCATTGTTCGCGTTTAGATGTATTCACTCGATTGCCAAAAAGGGTGTTGAGATCTTAGATGGGGATGTCGGGTAGGTCAGTCGGAGTTGATCGTGTTCAGTGATTAGCGGTTTAACGATGATCTTCCGCAAAATCTTCTCCATTTTTGCAGCAGATAATTGTGAATTGTCTCCTTCACAGCATTGAAACGAACGTTCAAGGCCAGCGTGTTTTGGCGAGATTGGAGTATGTGCGATGGTGTAATGGTAACACGCGCTCCCGGTTTGAGTCAGAGATGGCTGGGTTCGATCCCGGCCAGTGGACTAGCTTTTTTCTGTGCGATAGTTCAATCATTTGTCATCTTAACCAGGCGTCACTGCCTTTAAACTAAGTAACTTAGCATTTGAAGATTTATAAAAGCAATACTCACTGTTAGACAAAATACTAGTTTTATTTGTTTTTCTATACGAAAAAAACCGACTTCGAGCTTTCTCGTGAACGGTGAAAGTGGTGCCGTAGATGTACCGATCCCCTAAGCAGACCGGCCTTATGATCGGTTTCGTTTGAAAATTGATGGGGTTAAACACTTCCAGAATAGCAATGTCATAGTACTCCTGAAAAAATCATATGCTTTATTTCTCTCTTTCGCTCTCTCTCTCTCTCTCTCTCTCTCTCTCTCTCTCTCTCTCTTTTTCTCCTTCTTTCTCTCTCTGCCTCTCGCTTTCTCGTTCTTCTCTCGCTCTTTCTCTATCTATTTAGTAATCTCTCCTTTTCCCTTTATTTCTTTAAATTGTTGTAAACAAGAGAAGTTTAGAAAAAGTTAAATAATAAATTTGATTTTAATCACACTTAACCCGAGCCCAAAACCCGAAAATTCAACTACTTCTGACATGTTTAATGAAAAGATTTACAGAAATCCGCGTAAACTTTGAGAATGTTTAACAAAGGTTATGGGAGGATCAGCAAAATATGACCCTTAATCACAAGGGTCAGCTTACCCTCAATTCCATAAATCAATCGATAAAAGTTAGACCAGGGAGCATGATCGGACTCAGCTGTCTTTTTTATTACCGTAAGCGAGTGCATTGTTAAAATACTTGATCATTAATATGTAATTTCAGCCTACCGTTTTCTGTTCGAGTGAAGGCACTTAACACAATGAGAGAGAGCATGTATGTAAATATATAAGACGATGCTGGGAATAATTTTCGCCAAAATGCTCAAAATATTGTTCCTCAGCCAAAAACTTTATTTTGCCAAGATTTCGAGTATGCGAACTTGGGAGAAGGAAATTCCGATATTATTCTTTTTTTAGCTGCCAAAATAGGGACGAAGAATCGGCCACTATTTCGCAGTGCCAAATGATGAATGACTCTGTGGCCAAGTTTTGTTCCTGCCAAATCACGGACAATGTTGTTTTTCCTTTGTGACATGTTTTGGCACTGCCAAACTCGGCTCTTTTTTTGAACACTTTTTGTCCGTTGAACACAGCTCTGCAACGACCACATATTAACAACTTCTAGCGACGTACCCCAACCGAGTTTAGTAAACTCGGTTGGGGTACGTCGCTAGAAATGGTTGGTCTGTGGGCGTTGTAGCTGCTGGTATTGACAAAACCAGGACAAAAAAAACCGATTATGGCAGTGACAAAACAAGGACAAAAAAAACCGATTTTGGCAGTGACAAAACAAGGACAAACAAAAACCTGATTTTGGCAGTGACAAAACAAGGACAAACAAAAACCGGATTCTGGCAGTGACAAAAGCGGTGACAAAACGAAAACAAAGTAGAAAGCTTGTTTTTTGACGGTTTTTCTTGGCAGGCAGGTCAAAACGCATGATATTTGCTGCCATTTATCATGGCGCTTTTTTCCGTTTCTTGCCATAGAAAAGCTTGGTTTTTCAAGGGAAATCTGCCCGAGGAACAACATTTTGAGCATTTTGGCGGAAATTATTCCCAGCATCGTCTTATATACATAGTTCAGTAAGTCAAAAAAACAAGAAAGTGAACTTGTGTGCAGGAAAAAGGGAAAGCTTACGTCGCATTGCTCTTTTTCAAAACAGCGAGGGGTTACGGCTCCAACCGCGAATGTATGCAGGGAACCACCGTAGACGGCGTGGTCCGCTTGAAAGAGACCCTTAAAAGGAATCTTAGAGTTATTCGTTTCTTGATGTTTTAATTAATTATTTGGATCTCTTGTGGTGTCATGATGTCTTTTTTTCGGTTTTTTGTTGTTGCTGAAACACGAAATTTGTTTAAACGGTGAGTAAAACAAAAAGTTCAATTTTTTTAAATATTGAATAATCAACGCATGAACGGTTCCAAATCCTCACTCACTCACTCTCTCTCTCTCTCTCTCTCTCTCTCTCTCTCTCTCTCTCTCTCACTCTCTCTCTCTCTCTCTTTCTCTCCCTCTCTTGCTCTCCAGGAAGCGCGTTACCGTATAACTAACGAATAAGAATAGCCGGTAAGCGAGTTCAATTGCCTAATTCAACTCACATGCGGATTCCTTCTATACAGTTGGAGATAAGGTTGGGGGGAATGTCGTAACAGAACCAAAACAGTAGGCGTAGAGTCTGAATGTTTTCTGAAAAAAGTATTGAATGAGCTGTTGTCCATTGGGAAATTGTTTGTTCTGAATCATATTCTTTAAATAAACATTTTAAACAAAGGATATCAAAGTAACACAGTTTCAAAAACTGGATTGGTGCGGTGAAAAGTATTCCCAGAGGTGGAATTGAACCCAGCTGTTCCTGTTTCACCGTTTGCGAGTGCGCTTCCATGAAACTATCCGGACATATATTAGAGTGGAAGAGGAAGGAAAAGAAGTGGAAATGATGAATGAATTAGGCTGACCCCTATACTCTAACAGAAGCAGTTAAGAATTATAGGTATGTACCCAACCCTCTCAACATCTCTGCAACACATACGCGTAGTGAGCCAAAGAACAGTTGCTGCTACTAAGTAGATCATTAAGTATGATTTTAAACGGATTCTTGAGAGGTGGAGAAATGGACCGCTGGATGGAAGATGGTATCAAAGTAATCTTCTCATGTCTATGTATAGAACAATCCTAACGAATAAAACAAAGAGATACCCCTTGAGGCATTCTCGCGAGGTGATCACGTGCCGCTGGGAGATGATAAATCCTGCACAGGTGAAAGTGTAATGCGGAGGGTCGTACCGCATCGAGACAACGGATACTACGAACGAAGTGAAGTCGGCCATTTCCGAGTCTTCAGCGATTTTCTCAGTTCGAGTCGGAATTCTATAACAATGAATGTATTCTTTACTTGAATTACTCTTTTGTACATCGAGTTTGATGTACAAAAGTTTGATGTACATCACATAAAGGATAACGAACAATAAGTAATTTGTTGGAAAAAAGTTACTGTGTTTTGCGCTTGAAAAAAAGGAAGTATTCAACACAAAAAGTCTAGATAAGAGTATGGAAAATTTTTAGTTCAAAACAAATGTGAAGAAGCGTGAAGAAGCGTCGAGTTCTCAAAAACCCCGTGAAGAAGCGTCGAGTTCTCAAAATCTTCCTCCAGTCACCAACATTAAGAACTGAACTACTGAGGAAAATTCGAAGTCGTCGCCCGTCTTGCCTTTCTCCGCATCCACATTGCTACATAAGAGAAGACTTGACTCGCGACGGACTTGAATTGGAACGAGAAGTGAAGAAAGTGGCGCGAGAGCGGAACGGCATCCCCGGAGGACAAAAGTGGAAGGTCATCGGAACTTCCTTGATTCCTATTCGGCACTACTCCCAGACGACTTGGCAACAAGAAACGGCGACTCCGAGGATCACGGATCCGCAGATGGTGACTCCGATGGCGACTCCTCGAGCTCCAGAGAGGAACAACGTGACGCAGAGAAGATAGGTCAGTGGCGGTGTCCCTATCATTAGTCATGACCTCACCAATATCAAGTGCCTTTCAATAAATGCTCGTTCAATTCGAAATAAGTTGTACAACCTTTCTTACTTGCTCGCTTCAAATATTTATGATATGATAGCTATAAGTGAGACTTGGTTGAGTGACCAAGAAAGTGACTCGTTAATAACCGGTATGTCTAATTATCAGTTGTTCCGTTGTGATAGAAACAGTGCCTCTAAAGGTGGTGGAACAGCATTTTTGATTTCGCCTCGAGTTCCCTGTTCCTTTGTTTCTAGTTTTTCAGAAGATGGTATTGAATGCGTTTCTGTTAATGTTCTTCAAAGTTCATCTAGATCAGGAAAGTTAAGATGTATTTGTGTCTATCGATCTCCTTGTTCTCCCACTGCTTCTTTAGAAAAGTTATTGAACTACTTTGAATGTGAGCTGAATAATCCAAATGCTTCTGATAAGATCCCTGTAATGATTACTGGTGACTTCAATTTTCCGTATATCGACTGGTGTAAGCAAATATCCAACAGAAACGGTCAACATGAAATGTTTCTTGAATATATGAATGATAATTTCTTCACCCAATATGTATGTTCTCCAACTAGGAATGATAATATTCTCGATTTAGTATTTTCCAATGTGAATATTGTGTCTGACTGTAATGTAATCGGTCGATTCAATGCTAGTGACCATCACGGAGTTTCATTTAGTTTATCATTATCTGCAACTATTTCAAAATCTTCCCATTCTATTAAGCTGTTTTCTAAAGCAAATTGGCCTGCTATTGAGTATGAAATAGCTATGCAAGATTGGACTCAAATATTTGGCTTGTTAGATGTCGAATCAGCCAATAATTATCTTGTCTCTTTCATTAACTCTCTAATTGATAAGTTTGTCCCAACTGTAGATCCTAGAGACGATTTATCCCGCTATCCTTCAAATCTACGTAAGATGTTCGTTAAATTACAACAAATTTCTCGAAATGCCCCGTATTCGGATTACTGTATTAGAAAAACGTCCGAGTTTGATCAAAAGCTCAAAGAATTCGAAATTAAAAGAGAATCTCAACTGATATTACGAGGTAATCAGAAATCATTTTTCGCGGCTTGTAGGAGCCGTTTGAGTACAGCCAATAATGCTATTCCCGCTTTGATCGATAGTGATTTAAATGAAAAATTTTCCCCATCAGAGAAAGCTGATGAGTTCTCTCGCTATTTCTCGTCCGTATTTTCTGTACCTCTTCAATGTCCATTACCTGAAATTAAATTACCAATCGTTACTGAGCCGTTCAATTTTGATTATATAACCGAAGATATGGTAATACGAGCATTATCTTCTCTTGAATCTAAGTGTAACACGTCCCCTGATTCTATTCCTAATATTGTATTGAAAAAATGTCGCTTTGCCCTGATTAAACCATTATGTATCCTATTCAATAATAGCCTTCTTACTGGCTCTGTTCCCCTACTATGGAAGAGATCTATAGTAAAACCAGTACACAAGAGCAATTCCCGGAATCTAGTTACCAATTACAGACCTATTTCTCTATGCTGTTCCTTATCAAAAGTTATGGAGAAAATTATTGTTAAGGAAGTATCTTGCTATTTAGAAAAAGAGAACCTTTTATCGCCCTACCAGGCTGGTTTTAGAGCTAGGAGGTCTACTGTGACCTCTTTAGTTGAATCTCATTCGTTCATTGTTGACTCGTTATCCCAAAGCATCCCTATCGATATAATATTCCTTGATATCAGTAAAGCATTTGATTCTGTTGATCATAGATTACTTCTAAATAGGATAGCATCTTTTGGTATCTCTTCTCCAATCGTTAAATGGTTAACTGATTATCTTGTTGGCCGCTCACAAACAGTTATGATCGATAATAGTCTATCTGACCCAATTCCCGTAATATCAGGTATACCTCAAGGATCATCTTTAGGCCCGTTGTTATTCTTGTTGTACATCGACTCTGTTAAAGAAGCTATCCCCGATTCTATCAAATTTTGCTTATTCGCCGATGATATAAAGATAATGGGACGCGCTACCTCTTGTAATTATATCCAACTAGCTTTGAATCGTATAACCGATTGGTGCCTAGAGTGGAATTTGTCCCTATCCATATCTAAGTGTAATGTACTTCATCTCGGATCATCCAATTCTCGCAGCGTCTATTACATGAACAGTCAACCTCTAGTAGTTGGTAGAGTTGCCAAAGATCTTGGTGTAATCATATGTGATCGTTTCTCTTATCGTAATCATGTTGAAGACAAATGTAAAAAAGGCTCTGCTCTTGTTAACATGGTGTTAAAAGCCTTCAAGTCACCATGTCCGCCTCTTTTAACTTCAGCTTTTAAAATTTATGTCAGACCTGTTCTTGAATACGCTAGTGAGTTATGGAATCCCTCATCCCCCGGCTTAGTAAAATCTATTGAAAAAGTTCAGCGGTCGTTTACGAGAAGAATCCTAGCAAGATCTGGCCATTCCAGACTTCCCTATTCACAAAGAATCTCCATGTTAGGCCTAGAAACTCTTGAATATCGTCGTGCTATATCTGACCTTTTATTTATTCATAAATGTGTCCACAAAAAATGTGAACTTGAAACTATGAACTTGTTTCAGTTGTCTGCAGTACAGAGATTTTCTCGCCATTCTCATGAGCTCAGGCTAAAAACACCTCATAATATTAGCAAATGTTCTATTTCTACATGTGTTTCTCGCCAGCTATCAGTATGGAATTCATTACCTTTTGAGATCGTCAGTACACCTAATACTGCTAGTTTCAAAAAACAATTATTATCTCTGCCTACTGAAAAGATATTACCTAAACCTTTCGTTCATGACTAATATAATTGTCGATTTTAAGTATATCACCCTCCCCCCCTTTTTTCATCTATACCGCAAGCCCTAAACACCGCCACTTAGAAGAAAGTCCATGCATTTAACTTTGTTCTTGTTTGTGTTTTCATGATATCTCATGTGCTTGGAATAAAGAAATGAAATGAAATGATAAAATTAAATTTTAACCTCATTAAAACCGTTTTATGAAAGTTTTTTGAGAATCTTTACCGATTTACTTTTAATTTACAAAACATAACTCAGAGATTAATCACACATGTTAAATTTAAAAGTCTTTTTTTATATCTCGTGCATCTTAGAAATCTTAGTGAGCTCGAAGCACCTAAACGTAGAAAGTCGAAAAAAGTACAAAACAAAAAAACACCCTCAAAGAAAGATTTGGAGAAAGCGTGGTCCAATTAAGTAAAACTTATTTGTACACGAATTCCAACTAACGTACTGGTAAAGAATTGATCTGGATATCAGCTTTTCGATTAGCACCACCAAAAAATCAACCAAAAATCGTTCATGCCTTCGAGTATTTTCTGCACTAACTCATCATATGGAATTTGAGCGCAAATTGCTTGGTTCGCGTAATCTTCAAAGTAGTTAATTCTCGTGAGAGTATTAGCTTTGTTCAGCCAAGTCAGCTCTCGATCTCGCATGCAATGTGGATAGAAGAACTCTCTGTCGAGGTCAGCTACTCTTAAAAGACCTGCGAAACAAGAACCTTTTGAAAAATTAAAGTGTTTTGACTCTCCATTGACTTGTTTGGAAAAAATAACCTTTTTTAAACAATTGTATACACAAAAGCTATTCCAAATGGCGGCATTGAACTCGCCCCGTGAATTAGTTGAGCTTGTTCGATGCTGCCCTTTATCAACCGGTCGGAATCGAACTCGCTCCCGTAGACAAGCTTACATTCGTGTGTTAGTTCATTCACAACTCATCTTACTCAGACAGGGCTGCTTGCAAACTGAGTAACTTAGCCTTTGTTGATAAGAAGTATAAAAATTGCATCATTGCTCCTGAATAGAAAAAAATTAAATGATAAAATAGAGCAGAAAATTTTATTTTGAACAGCGATGCAAAGGGAATGGATGAGCTTATCGGTGAGCTTATACAAATTCAACGGAACTGCAAAATGAGATAACCGTCATAGTAGTGATCATGGTCAAAAGTATCTTGTTTGGTATCGTAGAATCCATCTGGACACGCGCCAGTATGGCGGCAGATGAAACCAGTAAGAGAATTGATCACTAAAGCCGTACCTGCCTTCAATGAACAATGATTTCATCTGAAGAGATATGAATATCAAATATGAGAAGTACTGGAAAATGATAGCAAATAACAGCACTATCGCAAGGAGAAGCGCTGTGTGCCCGTGGTTTAGTGGAAGTAAAGAAAGATGGCTGGGTTCCATCAAGCCCGTTGGATCCTGACCAACCCGCGATCAACTCTACCAAAAGAAAGATGGCTGAGTTCGACCAAGCCCGTTGGATCATGATCAACCCGCAAACATCCCTACCAAAAGAAAGATGGCTGGGTTCGACCAAGCCCGTTGGATCATGACCAACCCGCGAACATCCCTACCAAAAGAAAGGTGGCTGGGTTCGGCCAAGCCCGTTGAATCATGACCCACACGCGAACATCCCTACCAAACAATAGTTGAATGACCAAGTACGACGATTGAAGCGCACCCTTTCCACTTTTGATCCCGGCTGAGAGAACCAAATCAAATGGGCATTTGCTCTCATGTAATTTTACGGTATTTTTTGGGAATCCGGGAAGTTAAACCTCAGCTTACAGCCGATAAGCTACCAACCCAAACAGTTCCAAGGCTTGTTTATGTAATAAATGATCGGTTCGACAACTACCACGGTTATTTAATTCTTTCGTGTTTCGATTCGCTTGGTATTACCGTAAGTTTCGTATGATACTGTTTCTGCACCTACTGTTTTGCTTGAAAAGCAAGATTGAATGCTCTCGACGTGTTACAAATGCTAAATTTGCAGATACCGAATCCATTAGAATTCATGTATCCTCCGAGTGTTGTCGCATTTTTGTTCAAGAATGTATTTGTGAAAATCAATAAAAACATTCAGAAAGGTTTACCTCTCCATTTGTAATCGCGACCAGGCGTTTCTGGTTGTTTTTCACGATATACCAAGCAGTGCCTAGCGCAAGTTTCGGTACGTCTTGGTTTGAGATGAGCGCGCTAGTGCAAATACGACCTGGAGCACATTCCACGGGTCTGATGTCATAGATCGTCCTCCTTTTAGGAAGGGGGATGATCGTAGACTCCAGCAGAGGCATCGGATTTTCTGATAGAAATTCAATAATAGACTCGATCATCGAGAGAGTGAATTGCGTTTGATTTGTGCTTCGGTTTTTGAAATAAATCTGATAAACCTGCTTTTCGGCAAACTAAAATCTAATGAAAAAGCTAATAACTGCAAAAAACCCTAGATAAGCACAATATTCAAACGGGAATGAATCGGTTTCCAATAGGAACAAACACAGTTGAGACTTTTCTCTTACATCCAATTTTAAAACTTGCATTTGAATTTTCGAACGAAGGCTGTTTTGAAATAAAATGAGAAAACTAATAAAAAAAGGAAAGTACCATGATACTCGAATGAGTAGCCGGAAATGGAGGGCCAGGGTTTCCCCGAGTGGAGACAAATGGTTTGCGCTAACTGCATGTTAACCGCTGCGATCTCCAGTATGGCTATAGGGAACCGCGGGCGTTCCTGTCATGAGAGGGAATTTTCTGCGAACAATCCGCTTTTCTGCTCGGTATAAAAATCCGTTGCTTGAGATCAACGAGGATTAGGGAATACTATTATTTATATTGATCATCTTCAATATGAAACGTTTGAGAGTCCAAGAAAAGATGAGGAAGTTTTTTTTAGTAGTCTCTGATATATATGTATGTGTTCTACAATATAATTTAACACGAGACGCAGATTAGATTATTCAGTAATTCAACTTCATCTCAAATTCTTGCTTTTTTCATTATCACGAATTTCTTGCTCGAGAGCAGAGGTAGAAAGAACAGAAAAATATCTTGTTCTTCTTCTTCCTCGCGCTTGTTCCTGCCTCGCGGCAGGGTACGCGCTCCCCTGAGATGCAGGACAGACCTATCCTGGTAGAACCAGTGGCTGCCTACTAGATCACTGCTAGTGTGATTAGCAGCAGTGGGGAGAGTCAGATTCGTGCATGAGCACTACCAACATTTCTTAACCCCCTTGGTTTGGGTGGATCTGTCCGGGGTGGGAGTCGAACTCGGGACTCTTCGCACAATGGTCTATCACACTACCACTTTGCCACGCCCGGACCTACAGAAAAATATGACTAAGGTTTGATACACGGATTTTTTGAAAATTTTCTGGAAAGTCATAGTGTATCCATAGTGTAGTGTATCCAAACAAAATATAACTTCATAAGATTAGAATTTTTTGACAAACGAACGTTATCAACGTGTAGAACGGGTACGATGTAATGCCGCACTGGCCTGAGAAAAGCCTTTTCGTTTTGTTTAAACACTGACTTGAGTAAATCTTCACGATAAAAGCTTACTGATCTCTTCATTCAGTTAATCCTCCCTCCATTCATTTATTCAATAATCAAATCGTGCATCTATTCATTCATTCAAGTATTCATCTATCCAGTCACTCATGCAATCTTTCATTAATAATTTATTATTCATTTTCTCATTCAATCATTAATTTGCCTTTTTCCGTACTAATGCTTAGTTCTCGATTCAGATGTGATTCTAATTCTGGACTGAATTATTCGAGAAAGCGTTTCTCAATCGAGTATATATGATAAGTATATAGAGAAACCCGCCATGTTCTCAGAAACTTGTGAACTTTTTGGCGACCAGGCAAGAACTTAACGTTCGACTTTTGTTTTTCAACCGCGGCTCATACCAAACAGCTTCTTTTTTACCCAATCTTTTGCGTTTGAAGTCCCTTGTTGAAGAAGGATAACAACTCGGCTTCAAAAATAATCAAAAATTCATTGCAATTGTTGAAAAAAGTGACCGCTCTTCGATTAGGGGGTCTGGGTTAATGAGAAGCGGGCTATTAGTAGACGGCTGATAAGAAAAAGCTTTTCGTTATTCTGTACTTCTCCGCTCGTAAAACGGTCGTTTTTATAAGTTCTCAACAGTGCTGGTGATCTATCCTTGTATTCACTAGAGCTCTCGCATATAGTGAGCAACAATCGTCACCGAGGTTATCAACAAGACAATAATTTAAACATTATTATTTGTATCCATTCACTCATAAATAAATTCCTGAATAATAAAAGCGAGCTTAGTGAATAATAATAGAGTAGATCTGAAAATTTCGTTCAAGGAAAACTTCAGTAACCAAAAAAGTTTTGGTCCACTTTTCTTTTGGCAAACCTTGATATTGAGCTCTATTAATTGAATGTTATCATTCTCGATTTTATGAGTGATTCGAGGCTCACCTCAGCTCTGGATGAGTGAAGAGAGACACATACCAACCGTCGAGGTTCGTCGTGAGGTTTTTTTGTGAGTCCCTTAATCAGTTAACTTCGGTTCCATGATATTTCGCATTACGAAAATCCGCAGCGCGACAACTCGCAACTTGAAGTCGCCACTGTTTTCTCAAAAGCTCAAATTATGCGGCTGGTCGTTGTATACGGTCTCGAACTAAGCCGTACGGCATCGTTAGCGAATTCTTTACCTGAGCCTAAAAACAAATTATAATGAAAAATACATGGAAATATTTCGATTGTAAAATAAAAAGTGTGAATTTCATTTTGTATGTCGTGGTGCGAATTGTCGCAATACTCTTCATTTCGATTACCCATACTTGAGCGGGAGTTCCAGTTCTCTTAATTCCCCTTTCCTTGTCACTCATTTCCTCTCTGTCTTACTATCTCAATATCTCTTCTTTTCTTGCTCTCTCTCTCCCTCTCTTCCTCTTACACTCTCTCGCTTTCTCTACCTATCTCTCTCTCTTGATAAATTATACATATAAAAATTTCAACTCACTCAAAACAGTCGGAGAACGTCAGAACATGCCAAGGTGTGATAAGCGAAGCGGCGCAAACTTTTTTCTGTTCTACGTTGTAAACGTGACCCGCGTAAGAGAGCTGGATCTCTTCAGGTGTAGACGGTCTAGAATAGATACGGTTATGGGTTCAGGGTTATCTTGGAACTTGAAAAAGGTAGATTTTTCTGAGCCAAAGGTAAGTATTCAACAAAAGAGACTGTTATTCAAGTACTGTAAGTATTTAACAAAACATAGTTTCAAAACTAATGTGGTCTTCAACATCACTTAATAGAGAATTTGAACCAACTTTTCCAAGTTTTGCACCCAGGTTTCTCCCAAAAATAATTACGCGCTCCTAATGGAAAAAGAAAAAAGGAAAAAAAGAAGAAAAAAGAAAAAATTTATTGCATTCCCATACAAATTAATCCAGGAGAAGATCAACGATACACATATATGTACATAATATTCTAAATATGAAAAAAACACTCGAGATTGGTTTCCGATCTTTGGAGAAACATAGAGAAAGTAGTTAGTACTTTTTTACCGCTTCTCAATTTCTCATCACATGTGTTTCAAAATTATGAAGAGTCATACATGACAAGTAAATAAAATTATTTTTTTTCAAAATTCAAATATGGAAAGGACTTGCTATCTATCCATACCTAGTTGCTTTTAGAACAAAAATAATGAATCTTCAAAATGCTAAGTTACACACACAGTTTGCAGTGACGCCAGGTTAAGATTACAAATGATTGAACTATCGCATAGAAAAATGCTAGTCCACCGGGCGGGATCGGATTCAAACCATCTCGACTCAAACCGGGAGCGCATGTTACCATTACAACAAAAAATGCTTACAGTTTACCACAATTCCTTATCCACCAGTCCCATTGAGCTTTGTTTAAAGTGTACTCAAATCCGTCGTCTGAGTATGAGGCTGAGTATGAGTCTCCGAGAACTTTTGTCACAGTCATCAGAAGGAGCAATTGGAGAGACAGCAACCACAGATCCATTTCGAGCCTCTGTTACAATTACTCTTAAAAAAATCAAATACTCGAATTTGAATTCCAAAAATTGGTTGGAAAGTGTTCAAAGAGTATATGTTTTTTTATTGAACAACCAACAGCAAAAAATTCAAAACATCAATTACATTCAAAACATCAATTACACGGCTTCAAGACGGTGACGCCTTTAGATGACAATTGATCAGTTAGATGACAATTGATCAAACTATTACACGCAAAAAGTTAGTCCCTCGGGGGGAATCTAATCCAATCGTCTCTCATGTTTCTAACCGAGAGTTCGAGCGTGTTACCATGAAACTTTTTGTCCATCTTACGAAAGTTTAAACAATTTTGAAATGTGGGCAACGCAAGTACGAGTACTCATGTAACTTAGGTGAGGATGGAGCCTGGCTCTCTAATTCTAGAGAAACGAAAAGGCTCCTGTAACAAAGCTGGTGAATCGCCAACGATTTTATCATAAAGCAGATGATGAAACATTCCCGTAAATTCCCCAATGAGTAACGTGGAAATAATTCCTTTGAAGATTCTACATACATGCTTTCGTCGAAACACGCACACGAAAAAAAGGGGAACATTGAGACTTCTATCACAAACAATAAACATTATTTTGAGACTGGTTTTGAAACCTCATGTCCGGGAGCATAATGGTAGTGCGCGTAACTATTCAGCGATGGAACATAAGATCAACCCCATCCCGGACAGATTCACCCAAATCGAGAGGTTCAATAAAGTTAGGTACATAGTTGTCGCGTGAATCCGACTGTTACCACTGCTGCTACACACACTAGCAGGAAATCAGCGCGCAGCAACCGTTCCTAGGAGTATAGGTGTGTGCCGCATCTCAGGGGAGCGCGTACCCTGCCGCATCTCAGGGGAGCGCTTACCCTGCAGCATCTCAGGGGAGCGCGTACCCTGCCGCATCTCAGGGGAGCGCGTACCCTGCCGCATCTCAGGGGAGCGCGTACCCTGCCGCATCTCAGGGGAGCGCGTACCCTGCAGCATCTCAGGGGAGCGCGTATCCTGCAGCATCTCAGGGGAGCGCGTACCCTGCCGCTAGGCCAGAACCAACGCGATCGAGATTATTCTCATATAAGAAAAAAACCATATGTAAACGTTTAAGGGTGGATCCCAATCGAATAAACTTCCGATATACTTTTAATAAAAATATCGCATTGATAATAATAATAGTTTTTCGCATTCAGTTTGTTTAATGACAAAGAAAAAGAACTAATATGAAGCTTAATTGCAGCTACACCGGAAGCGTGACACTTTTTCTGAAGAGAGAAGAGTTGAAATCTGTAAATCAATATGTTATGAACAATAAAAATTCTCAATTCTAGTATATTCAAAGGCTTCTAAATTGTTTTACAAGAACACTGTTTCTGGTAAATTGTTACATAACTCTTTTACTCAAACCGGTAATACAATATGTTCTAGAAATTAACAGACTTAATCATTGCCTTTGTTTTAGGGTATTTTTGAGATATAGTATTGTAATTATGCCTGCTTAAGGTAAATATACTCGAGGGCGGAACCGGTGTTTTTTTAGTCATTATTTTAAAGGCCAAGGTAAGATCTGCACCGATTCTCCGCTCCTCGATAGTCTGCAATTGGAAATACTGTAGTCTCTCTTCATAGCTCATTTCAGGCAATATCGATCTTCGAGAAACTTGTTCAGTTAAGCTGCTTTGCACTTTCTCTAAAAGTTCTCTGAAAGATTTTTGATGAGGTTACCAGGTTCTAGAACATTGCCCTAGTTGAGGACGGACGTATGGTACGGAAAGCTTTTCAGATGTAAAAGGATTCTTGGACTTTAGTGTTCTAAGTATGAACGCACATCTAGAAAATTCTTTGTTACTAGCTCAAATAATTATTGTCATAAAGACCAGGGCCGTTCATTTTTCGTTTTCTTTTGGAAATTCGAAAAACGAAATAATTGAAGAACAAAACTTTTTTCGAAAATTCGAAAAATCCAAAAAAACGAGAAAACTTTTTTCTTCGAAATTTCAAAAAAATATCAAACAAAAGTTTTTTTTCGAGGTGCCAAAAAATTTTGCAAGAGCAAACCAAAAAAAAAAACCGTCCAAATTTTCTAAGCTGTTGTTTTGGAATCAGAACCTCACAATCATCGGCCCTCATTAATGAGTAAAAGGTTCGTGCCCCAAAGTTGACTGAATATAGAGCTATGCTTGTGTACTTGGTATCTTGCTTGTAGGAGAGAAAGAAATCTTCCGAATTTGCAAAGCCAGAGCTATAGCAGCGAAGGACATCACCCACGTCAGACTCATAAGGGACCAGAACGGAAAACTTCTGCGCTCGAATAGCGAGCGACATATGTCAGCGTTGGAAAGAATATTTCGAACACATATCCAACTTTGAGTTCGATCATCCACCAATTCCTTTATCTCTCCCAACAGAAGGACCAGTTCCCATGATTACGGAAGAAGAGGTGAGAAAAGCGCTGAAAAGAATGAAGCCAGGAAAAGCCTGTGGACCAGACGATGTTTCATCAGTTGCATGGAAACTAGCAGGAGACTGTGGAGTTTACCACCTCGTCGAGCTATTCCAGAAAGCTACGATTCGTCAGGAGTATCCTGAAGATTGGAGCATGTCAACCACCATTCCAATCTACAAAGGCAAGGGAGATGTTACCGATTGCGCCAACTACCGTCCCATCAGACTTATGCCTCACACAACTATACTCCTGGAAAAGATCATCGAAGCACGCTTACGTGAGATCACCAACACAAGTGTGAATCAATGTGGCTTCGTGAAAGGAAAAGGGGACGACAGATGCGATCTTTGCCATCCGCTTATATCTAGGAAAACACCGAGAAAAGGCGAAATCTGTCCACTGTGCTTTCTTGGACCTAGAAAAGGCCTTTGACAGGATCCCCCATGATCTCATATGGTTTTCCCTTCGTGATCATTTGGTGCCAGAAGAATACATCAGGTGGATACAAATGATGTATGCCAACCCCAGGAGCATCGTTAGGTCATCAGCAGGAAATTCTGAGCCATTCCAAATTTCTGTCGGAGTTCATCAAGGATCCACACTCTCGCCTTTGCTATTCATCTTAGTCATGGACACAATAACCAGAGACCTCCAGACCCACCGGAGACACTACTGTACGCCGACGACATCGTCTTATGCTCGGAGACAAGAGAAGATCTTGAACGTCAAGTGGTAAAATGGAATGATCGCTTTGCGGAGTACGGACTACGACTCAATGCATTGAAGACCGATTATCTTGAAGCTGGAACATCGAGTACAATCCAAGACCCAAGCTACATAAAAGTACACAACACTGAGCTACGGAAAGTCGAGCACTTCAAGTATTTGGGTTCTCAAATATCCACAGACGGGGACCCAACAGCCGCTTTCAGTGCCAGAATTAACGCAGCATGGCTCAAATGGAGGGAATCGACTGGTATCCTATGCGACAGACGCATGTCTGATCGACTGAAAAGTAAGATCTATAAATCAGTCGTACGACCAGTTGCTCTATATGGACTCGAATGCACTCCTTCAACAGCAATTACCCAGCAGATGCTCCATGTAATGGAAATGAAAATGTTGAGATGGAGCCTCGGAGTGACCCGGAAAGACATGATTCGCAACGAAACGATAAGAGCTCGTTTAGGAGTTGCCCCATTACCCGAAAAACTCTCAGAGAGTCCAGGCTTAGGTGGTACGGACACATGCTGAGATCCAATCCTGACTCCGTTCCCAAGTCTGCTTGGAACATAGAAATCCAGGGTAGAAGACCAAGAGGTAGACCGAAGCTTAGATTGAGAGACACCATAGAACAAGACATGGTGGCTATCGGGCTGATAGCCGAAAACGCCTCGAATCGTATGATATGGCGAAGTGCAATCTACACAGCGGACCCCGCTCTTCAGCGGGAATAACGCTAGGAAGAAGAAGAAGAAGAAGCTTGTGTACTTGGTATACTTTTAGTGTTTAGCCGCCCTTTTCAACTTATCCTATTGATAAACATCCAATAATTATGCATTCATGAGTAAGAGAGTTTATCTCCAATTTATGAACAAAGAAATGAATACCAATGACAATAACATCAATACATATTTTATTTATTTATTTATTGAAATACATTTTGCAATGTAACAACACGAGGAAGACTCTGCTGATAAAACTTAAGATAATTTAAAAAATCAACACATTACCTTTCGATTATATCGGTATCATCAAACATTATACGTAACGAACTAAAAAATTTAAAGTACCTATCAATACAATAGAACCATCTCAAATTCCTCATATTTATGCTATACCTTAAATGCATAAAAACCCTATCAAGTTCAGATTTTTTACGGGAGCCGCGAAAAGTAGCCTCAAATATATATCTATTGAATTACCATTTATCCTTAAACATCTCTCAAAACATTTCAAGAATTACTGCAAACAAATCCATGAAAGAAATGAAACCAACCATAATTTTTATGTACTCAACTCCAAACCCTTACTAGACAAAATTAAATCAATGGGCAATGAACATAAAAGCATAATCTGTTTGCTTCAATAACTGTGGCTTCAAAGCAATATCAAAAGGTAATTACACTTACTACATTAACGATACTTCCAAAAAATTACTTATTTACCTTTACAAATATATCAAATGTTGAAATTTATACTTGAAAACAGTTACGTTTCATATAATAGCGAAATCTATAAATAGAATAAAGGTATACCACAAGGTAATAATGCTTTACCTCAAATAGCAGACCTTACACTAGCTATGATGGAATTCAATTACATTAAAAAAAACATACAACATGCACATATCTTGAAAAAAAATTTCTTTCAGATACATGGATGACTTATTACATATCTCTGATAAACATGAAGAATTCATCAATACATATAACTAGAAAAATGTATCATAACTCACTTTCGTTAGAAAAAACCAACCAAAATAAAAACACAGCTGATTGTTTAGATATCACTATCGCTATAGAAAACGATGGCAGTATTAAACTAAAACTATATAGTAAAACAGACAACTTAAACTTCAAAATAATCAAATACCCTCTTTACTCATCTAAAATACCGCTTTGTATTGGTCTAAATACAATATACATATACTGAAATCTTAAGATTTGTTGATAATTTTTCTCGTTTCGAAAACTTTTTAGGAAGAACTTCTACACTCATCTCTAAATATCATGAAATCAAATATCCTGGTTTTTCTCAACAGAATGACCAAAAATTTTTCTAAAAATCCTAAAATTCAACTCAAGTACAGCATCAAAAACCTTGAAATCACCAATAAAATTCTTTATTTATTTTGATTAATTTTTTTATACTTTTGTTCTAATAATAACTAATTTTGTGTTATGTTATAGCAATGATTCGATCATTTGAACATGATAGACCATTCACGTAAAACAAAAGTAAAGATACTTTTTCATCGAATCATTCTTTACAATCCAGTAGCTCTCCCTCAACAAAAAATACTAATTGAACCTTTCATTAAAAAATACTAACAAAATCTTACTCTCTGACGAATCGACAATGCTGTAACGGGACAACAATAATCTGAACATAGAAGAAGAGAAAAAGCTCCTTTGAAAGAAGAATTTTGAAGAAGATCTGATTAACTTTTTAATGTAATTTTACAGGGTGCACCGAAAGTGGAACAATTTTTCACTTTGTACCTTTTTTGTTTGGTGTTGCAGTCAAGTGATTTTTCGCTTGTATCTTATTCATAATGTTGCTAACATACCCTGAAAAAATCAGAATGATAACTATTTTCGTTTTCCGGTAACGCTCTCTAATATGGACCGAGGCTACATTCTGCGCCAGAACCACTCGATTCTCCCGCAGGACCATTGAAAACACAATACGTCGCTTTCGTGACACTGGTACCACAAATGAACGTCCCAGGAGCGGCAGACCAGTGACCGCAACCACTTCCTTCAACATGAGAATCATCCGAGACGAGATTCGATATAACCCAAAGCGGAGTCTCAGAAAAGTCGCAAAGGAGCTGAATATCTCGGATAGTCATGTTCGTAGGATCGTCGAATCTTGCTTGGGACTTCGCCCCATCAAGCTGCAGAAGAGTCACGCTTGACGGACCAGATGAAGGCGACCCGTCTTCGGAGATGTCTAGAACTTTCAAAGCGGTAACAAGCCGGTGGACTGTTTGGATATTCTCTTTACCGATGAGAAGTTGTTCAATATTGAGCAGTCCTTCAACCACCAGAGCAGTCTTCCAACGAGGCCAATAGAAGTGGTCGTTACGTCTCGAGAAAGGGCCATTCCGCTTCTGTCATGGTCTGGGCCGGTATTTGCGCGAGGGGAAAGACTCCACTCGTTTTTGTCGAGCAGGGAGTCAAAGTCAATCCCAATAACTACCTGAACGACATTCTCTTGAAGAGGTACTTCCCTGGAGCCAGGCTCACTTCGCGAGACGCAAATGAACGTTCCAGCAGGACTCTGCGCCCGCCCGCAAGGCTAAAGTGGTGTAAGACTGGTGCAAGACCGATTTCCCCTCCATGATCACTTCCGCCGAATGGCCTCCGTACTCACCTGATTTAAATCCCCTGGACTTCTCTGTGTGGTCGGTCCATGAGAGCAAGGTCTGTGCTTCCCCACACAAGAATTTGGAAAGTCTGAAGCGCGTCTTACAGAAGGCGTGGGATGATCTTGACGTCGCTTACCTGTTCACCACGGTGCACTAATATTGGTTCTTCGTATTCGTTTTTTTTCTCTTGAAAATGTTCAGTTTGCATGTAAAAAGGGTATGTACTCTAAGGAAAAGCATTCTCAATCATGTGTTTACCGTACTCCATGTGAAAAGAGAGGAGATACCGCAAAGAGGAATGGGAACAGAAGGAGATGCATCGGAGTCGACTACAACTCAAGTAAAATAAATGAAAACTTCCCACTTCAGAACACCCGATATACGTCTTCTGAAATTTTAATAGCACGAAGAGACCGGTTCATATAGATTCGCTGATTCAGCTTTATTTTGAGTGCAACGAACGAGAAGCAGCCCACACAACGCGTTCTAGGAATTCGACTGACTAGCTCTCTCACAGCAGCCCACCCAACGCGGTCTAGGAATTCGACTGACTAGCTCACTCACAGCAGCCCACCCAACGCGGTCTAGGAATTCGACTGACTAGCTCTCTCACAGCAGCCCACCCAACGCGGTCTAGGAATTCGACTGACTAGCTCTCTCACAGCAGCCCACCCAACGCGGTCTAGGAATTCGACTGACTAGCTCTTTCACAGCAGCCCACCTAACGCGTTCTAGGAATTCGACTGACTAGCTAACTCATAGCAGCCCACCCAACGCGGTCTAGGAATTCGACTGATTAGCTCACTCAAAGCAGCCCACCCAACGCGGCTAGGAATTCGACTGACTAGCTCACTCATAGCAGCCCACCCAACACGTTCAAGGAATTCCACTGACTAGCTCACTCACAGCAGCCCACCCGACGCGGTCTAGGAATTCGACTGATTAGCTCACACAAAGCAGTCCACCCAACGCGTTCTAGGAATTCGACTGACTAGGTCACTCAAAGCAGCCCACCCAACGCGGCTAGGAATTCGACTGACTAGCTCACTCACAGCAGCCCACCCAACCCGTTCAAGGAATTCCACTGACTAGCTCACTCACAGCTATAGCGGACAGAATATCTGAACTTCGGCACAAATAAAAGCAGCAGTTTTCACCGAGCTATGAAAATCGAGACTGGGGCAGTAGGAATTGGGGAACGATGAAGAGGAGCGAGATTTGGAATACTCTTCTGCTAGTGAAAGTGGCGAGGAAACAAGTGTTAGAGCTTGATGAAGAGACAAATCACGGATCAAGAGCGGTGAAGTAAAAGGACCACTTCTTACATCGTTTCCTCACGCATAATTTTTTGAGAGACCCAATTTTTTCTTCATTTTCTACCTTTTTTTTCCTTTTTACGCACTAACGCGGTGAAGGTTTCCATTTTAATAAGGAAAACAATCAAGCAGTTTGAGATCATTTATAATTTTTCATATTTATCAAAAAGTTATTGTATATAAAGAGTTTATGCTGAGTTAAACGCATTTGATGAGATATCCAATATGCAGTACACTTTTGTTCTGTGTTGTGCACACAGAGAAAAATTGATCACTTTTGATACATTTTCTGAACAAAATAAAGGGGACGATGTGGTTAATGCCCTTTATATTGTTCAGTCTGTAGTAAAACTCGCCCCAACTTGCCCTAATTCGCGAACTGCGAAACTGTTCACTAGTGGTCAATAATATTGTTCACTGGCAAAAAAGTGTGACGTATTAAACCTCGCCCATAACTTGCAAGATTTTCTTCCTTTTTTAAATATTTTTCTTAAATTTTTCTATTTTTCTTCCAAATTAAAAAAATTGCGTTTTTATTTTAAATGTAATGAACACTTTAAATCTTTTTTTCCAACAAGCATAAAATCTTTTAAACAAGCATTTACGGAATAACCAAAGAAAAATATTCCATCAAAATATTCCATCACAATTTCGATGAACACAAACAGAAGAGTCAAAGCAGAATTTTAAAAAATTCAAGGTTCTCTGTAATGGGTAACTGGTTTTTTTACAAAAAAAAATCAACAAGCATGATTCGATCATTGTCGAAATAACGATAAGAAAAGATGTCAATAATCTCAACAACAAAAAAACAGACGAGTCGAAGCACGATTAAAATATTACACTGTTCTTTCTATTACACTGGTTTAAAAAAAATATTAGGCATGATGCGATGAAAGGAAAATCATCTCTAGCTTTTGTTGTTCATTGTCTAGTTAGACGTAGGCTCTTCCCCCATGCATTTTGATGTACGATGTTGCTCTTGTTCCCTCTCATTTACCTCCTTATCCCTCTCGCTGTTATTTTACATTAAAATAAGGGTACTTGTCCAGACCTACGTAGGCTCCGCTCCTCCCCCTCGAGGGGCGGAGTCACGGATTTATGAATACTCTTAGGTTTAGTAATCGTTTATGCTAACGAGGCCGTACGGCTTAGGCTAACGAGACCGTATAAAAAATTAGTCATAATTCCGCGACTCCGCCCGTCGAGGGGGAGAGGGGCGGATCCTACGTCGATCTCGATAAGTACCTTTTCTGGTTCTTTTCTTGAGTAGCAAATATATAAAAACGCATTTCGAAAACACAAGGAAAAAATAAAACATCATTTTTACGTTTTAAGTGATTTTTTCTCTCATTCTAACCCTGCGCTGATCTTCTGATGAGTTCATTTCTGACCTGCAAGCATTCGTAGTCATCAGAAAAGACATGAACACCTAATTTTTTGGCATTATCGAAAGATCAAATCTAAAATTTGAAGAATGCAACAAAAAAACCGGAATGAAGAATGCAACAAAAAAGAATGCAACAAAAAAAACACGAAATCTTCTTTGTTGAAATTAAAATATATGTGAAGTAACATACTCAACCTCAACCATAGCAGTCAAACTGAGAAAATAAAATACGGCTTAGGTAAAACATACTGATAAATATATAATGTTCAGTTCCTGCGCTCTCAGCGCAACCAAAAATGTTCAAAATGTGATCAATATGCTTGGAACCTTATTATTGGTGATCAATTTTTTTCTGTGTGTGCCCTTTTGATGCGTTGAAGAAGAAAATACGAAGTCGAACGTTTCGCCTTATAAAAGCATCCTCAGCGAGTTAAAATCTCCGAGAAGTGAAGTGAAGATAATAATCATCCTCTGATGGTATTTGGTGATGTATAGATTACCGGAGGAGAAAAGATGAGAAAAGGTTTTTATATATTTTACTCGTATCAGCTTTGATGTTTTACCCATTTCAGGTGCTATCTTCATTGTTTTAGGTGATTTTAACTCGCTGACGATGCTTTTATAAAGCGAAACGTTCGACTTCGTCTTTTCTTCTTTAACGCATCAGGCACAACACAGAACAAAAGTGTACGGTTATTGTATATACAGGGTGTACAGAAAGTCCAGGTGTGTAGTATTTTTCCGATAAAAACTTAACGGATTGAGCAAATCAAACAAAATTTTCATCAAAGTTTATTCAAATAGTTTGGGATATAACTGCTTTTTCAACTTTCAAACAGCCCTCCTTTCTCCTTGACACAGGCGCAGAGTCGCTTGTGGAAGGCACCCACCGTGGTGGACAGGTAAGCGACGTCAAGATCATCCCACGCCTTCTGTAGGGCGCGCTTCAAACTTTCCAAATTCTTGTGTTGGGAAGCACAGGCCTTGCTCTCAAGGACCGACCACACAGAGAAGTCCAGAGGATTCAAATCAGGTGAGTACGGAGGCCATTCGGCGGATGTGATCATGGAGGGGAAATTGCTCTTGCACCAGTCTTGCACCACTTTAGCCTTGTGGGCGGGCGCAGAGTCCTGCTGGAACGTCCATTTGCGTCCCGCGAAGTGAGCCTGGCTCCAGGGAAGTACTTCCTTCATGAGAATGTCGTTCAGGTAGTTATTGGCATTCACTTTGACTCCCTGCTCGACGAAAACGAGTGAGGTCTTGCCAGTCGCGCAAATCCCGGCCCAGACCATGACAGAAGCAGGATATCCCTTTCTCGAGACGTAGCGGCCACTCTTATTGGCACCTTTGACCGATTTCGACCAAATCCTATCGTTCTGGTGGTTGAAGGACTGCTCAATATTGAACAACTTCTCATCGGTGAAGAGAATATCCAAACAGTCCACCGGCTTGAACCGCTTTGACAGTTCACGACATCTCCGAAGACGGGTCACCTTCATCTGGTCCGTCAATGCGTGAGTCTTCTGCAGCTTGATGGGGCGAAGTCCCATGCGAGATTTGACGATCTTCTGAACAGAACTCGCCGAGATATTCAGCTCCTTCGCGAGTTTCCTGAGACTCTTGTCTCGGATGCTTCTCACGTTGAAGGAAGTGGTCGCGGTCACTGGTCTGCCACTCCTGGGACGGTCAGTCGTTGTACCAGTCTCACGGAAGCGACGTATTGTGTTTTGAATGGTCCTGCGCGAGAATCCGGTGATTCTGGCGCTGTGCTTCTGAGTGTGCCCGGACTCGCTAAAGCGCAGAATACACCCTCGGTCAATATCAGAGACCATATCTAAGAACGAAAAGAGACATCACTCTGATTTTTTCAGGGTGTGATGTTAACGTTATGCCTGAGATACACGCAAAAAATCACAGTACCGCTACACCAAACAAAAAAGATACAAAGTGACAAAGTCAGACACCTGGACTTTCTGTACACCCTGTACTTTTCCAAACTCTGAAACTTTTTGTATGTGCTCTCCAACACTTCACGTGTTAGCATCGATGATTTCCTATAATGAAATACGGTGTAATTTTTTACTCTAGCCACCCCCCTGCACGGTACAAAATACACTGCAAAACTTCTATTATGCTTTAGACCCCCACTTCAAACCCGGGTGAATAGGACACTGCATCACGATATAGTGGGTTGCTTTATACTTCCATGGACTAGTTTATCGTTGTTTTTGTTTAAGTTGTACTTGTTTGTATATGCTTTGGGGAAGAAGTGCTAAAATTCCAGGACTTTTGTTGGAGAGGTGGCGCTTTGAGTGGGCCAAAATCAAAAAAATCTGGGTAAGTATTCCAACATTCCATTCCGTATGGTGGGGAACTAAAATTAAATGGTCAACACTTCACTTTAGGTCCCATTATTTATGCTCTCCACCTCTGGCCTCTAATTATATTTTGATATGTTTTACTATTGAATGGAGGGGAGGGAGATTCTTGAAGAATGAAAATTGCCACAGTTTAGAAGAAATCACACATCAAGTTCAACCCTAAAACGTTATATCCAAAAAAAAAGCAACGTTTTAAAAGTTTGACCCAAGAATCCACGAGAAAATTTCAAATTTAAAAAGTCTCGAACAGAACAACTACCGTAAAAATTATTTTTTCTTCTCCTTAAACTTTCAATTCCATTATGTAAACTTTATTCTTAGAAATTCTTTGTTTTTCTTAATTTCAAGAAACTAGTTTTAGTTTTGCATTGCGATCAAACGCCGTCATCACCATCCAAATTTTCCCATCTCCTTGAATTTCCATAATTAGAGAAATCTTGTGCATAACTGCTAAAGTTTATCAAAATGCTTTAGATGGGAATCGATATCAACCACAAACACGACCGGAAGGTGCGCCGTACGGCACCGAAGAGTAACGACCCATATCTTCGGGTGTTGGTGAAGGTTAGTAGATTTTTGTTGTCTTATGAATCTGTGTTCCTCATTCAAATGTCTCAGTTCTCCAGCTCTTTCCAAGATGTTGTTTTTGTTCAGTACATAACTAATTTGTGAGTTTACCTTGTTCAACAATGGTTTAATTCCAAATATTGGCTCTTATATACTCATGAGCATACTAGACGCCAGACAGTGCAGAGTGACATTTTTTTTAAATACCCTAAGAAGAAAAGGGGGGAAGGGAGTTTTCATGAATAAATTCCCTTTCTGAAAAAAAATCTTTGGACGGCTAAACTTTCTTTGGACGGCTAATTTTTCATTGGACGGCTAAAGTAGATTAGAACCAAAAACTAGTTGTTCAAAAAACTATTTTTTAAAAATCGCTAATTAACTTCCTTACAACATTCGAACGGTCAGTATTAGATGTCCATAACAAAAGCAAGATGATGTAACACAAACAGCTAACTTAGCTCTTGATAAATAATTAAGTGTACATGATATGAACAAGGAAACTTGAAGTCATTGGTTTTTGATGTATCATCTGAGTTTGTTTTATTTTCTTGTCTGAGTCCAGGGGTTAAATGGAGCCGCCCAATTTGGGTTTACATGTATCCGCCGCTCAAAGTTTGGGAAAAAAAAGAAGAGGGAATGAAGGGAAATGGTAAGAAAAGAGAGGGAGATTTATGTCAATAGTGTGTGTACATGTATCCGCCGGAGGGACCGATCCGGTCACTATTTAACCCCTGTCTGAGTCCGGTTGTCTACTAAAATACAAGTGCTCTTGTTACGCCCAGGGTGTTTCTTACCACCCGCATACAGGGGTTAAATAGTGACCGGATCGGTCCCGTCGGCGGATACATGTACAAACATCATTGACGAAAAAACTGCCTCTCTTTTCTTACCTTTTTCCTTCATCCCCTCTTCTTTTTTGCTCCAAACTTTGAGCGGTGGATACATGTAAACCCGAATTGGGCGGCTCCATTCAACCCCTGCCCGCATAACTTTTTTCGAGTGCATAGATTTTCAAAATCCTCATAATTCAACATTCAATTTTTCCAATGATTCGGAATCTCCCTACGAAAAATCTGAAGAAAAATTTTTCCAAGCGCATAGATTCAAATGCTTCGCTGTTTTTTTTAGAGCGCATAGATTTTCTCACCCGCAGTGCGGTTCAGAGAAACACCCTGGTTACGCCTGAGCCGGTCACTTAGAAGGAAAAAGCTTAAACAATAAAAAAAACCTGAAACTAAATTTATAGTTTATATTCATCATGTTCAAACATTCGGAACTTTGTCTTTAAAGAGAAAAAAGTGTCATTCAATTCGGGAATTGAACTAGCGGCTCTAATGTACTTTAGCCGTCCAATGAAACTCTAAAATACTGGTAACTCAGCTCTCCAAACGGCCTCGTTAGCCTAAGCCATACGGCCTCGTTAGCCTAAGCCTTACGGCCTCGTTAGCCTAAGCCATACGGCCTCGTTAGCCTAAGCCATACGGCCTCGTTAGCCTAAGCCATACGGCCTCGTTAGCGTAAACTTTTTCCTAAGCCTAACCCTTTTTTTAATGAAAAATCATTTTTTGATGTGAAATAATTTTTTTTAATGTAAATTTTTTTATTGTAAAAATAATTCTTTGTAAATGTAAATAAGTCAGACGTATGACGGTGGCCCCACCTATTTTTGGTGAGTTTGTTTACTGTTGTGGAGAGAGATAATCATTGAATAAACTCCCCCCTTTAGGGCCTCCCTCCCCCTAGTGCTTCCTTCCCCCTCCCCTCTTCTTCCTTCCCCCTTCAGCTCCCCCCCTCCCTTCCCTGCTTAGGTAAACCCCCTCCCCTCCCTTTCAAATAAAATTATTTAAAAAATTCCCTTTCTCTTAAAATAGAAGCATCTGTCTGACCTGGTTAAAAAACGTTCAAAAAAGTTCGAAAGTTCGATTGGACGGCTAAAGTGAATTAGGGCCGAGCTAGCTATAATGAAATGCTGCCTTAAATGATCGACAATAAAGTGAATATATGAATTTTGAGTACTGAGTGATAATTACACAGTGAAAAAAATGCTTAAATGTTCTCGCACGCTTAAACAATTCAAATCCTTTTTTTGGAAAATAACTACCAACCAAGTAAGATTAGTTGTTTTGTTCTCCCATTAGAAGTTGAAAAAAATGAATTTAAACTACATTGTGTTGATCGAAAAGTATAAAGTCATAAAAAAGTTGAGAGGTATTTCGGCCTTGTATAAATTTTCTCATAAGTGTTCTGATTGGAGCGTTTTTTTGTTTAAAACTCGCCGAAGGCCAAATCTTCGCGTTTCCAGAAGAAGTATTTGACGTTTTCTGTTTGCATGACGATCTGCATTTCTCTCGGGTTACTTTCTATTTTCTCAAAGCTTGTCAATCGTTGCTTGATTCGCAGCTCTATCGTTATTTGGAACGGCGAACGGGGAAGAAGTTCAATGCGACGGTCCTGAAGCGACTCTTCATGGCCCGCCAGCACCGCCCGCCACTCTCCCTCTCCCGAATCACGCGCTTTCTCAAGTACCCCGGGAACGAGCAGAAGATCGTCGTGTGCGTCGGAACAGTGACCGATGACAAGAGAGTCTTCTCCATCCCCAAGTTTACCGTTGGTTCACTTATTGCTCAGAGTTGATTCAAGGGGTTCCAAATGAGTAAAGTTGGCACAAACAATGAATGACAAAGGTGGCTTGAGCAAGTATTTTGGTCCTCTTTTCTCGGTCCGTAACGTTTTCGTAGCGATTTCCTTGACGCTTCATATGAAAACTTTTATTTAGGCCAATTTAGTATAAAAATGAGCAGAGATGGGACTGGTTTTGATGGGGTTTTGAATGAGCCTAGTATAAGGAGGAGTCATTTACTTTGGTCACTGCTATGTAGATTCAGCCTGAGGAACATTGTAGAGTTATTGCGAAAATAGGGAGGAGTTGGTGTCAAGAACCAGGAAATTCGAAGAAAAAAGTTGAAAACTGTATAGTCTTTGGAAGACGTTGCGAATGCTGGATGGTCAAACACCATATTTTATTGTTCCATTTCATTTTGAAACTCTGTGGGTAATTGTTTACCGACAGACCTATATATAGAATTCGCTCCTCTCTAAAAAAACAATATGGGTTTTCTTCTGACAGAGTACCACTCTCCTGTGGGTCTTTGGGTTTGTAATTGGACGAATGAAGTTATTGATTCGGTGTAGTGTGGGGAAAAATACTGTAATAAAAGGCTCATGTGGATATTAGCTGTTGCATTCTTACATGTGTTTAGTGTGAAGTTTTTGTTGTTTGAAGTGTTATAAAATATCGAGTGAAAAATAACCTCGACAGGGTTGAAGAATTGGCATAGGGGAAACAGATTCGAAGGGGTTCTGACAGGGTTGAAGAATTGGCATAGGGGAAACAGATTCGAAGGGGTTCTGACAGGGTTGAAGAATTGGCATAGGGGAAACAGATTCGAAGGGGTTCTGACAGGGTTGAAGAATTGGCATAGGGGAAACAGATTCGAAGGGGTTCTGACAGGGTTGAAGAATTGGCATAGGGGAAACAGATTCGAAGGGGTTCTGACAGGATTGAAGAATTGGCATAGGGGAAACAGATTCGAAGGGGTTCCGAGGCATAGGGGAAACAGATTCGAAGGGGTTCCGAGGCACAATTTTATGAGACTTTTTCGGAAAAAGTTCTAGGACTGAAATAAAGAGTTGATCCTCTCCATTTCAGTCCTATATGTTGATCCTTTACAGCGTAACTCGAAGACGAAAATAGGCTGAGATGATAAGGAGTACCCCTAAGTGGAGAGTGTTATTACATGGCGGATGCTCAGTTGGACCAGTAAAAGGGGGGAATATGTTACCTACGCACGTCATAAAAATGAACAATTGAAATCTAGTAGCAGAAAACGAGCTATAGAGTAGAGCGGTAGATATGGTAGAGTGGAGCGGTAGATATGTTAGAGAAGTTGGAACGCCAAAGAGATTATCAAACGCTGAACACAGGGTGAGTGAGCTTTGTAATGCAACTTGTAATCAAATCTTGGTAGTTGAACTGTTTACTAGACAAAAGCTGTTCTCGGCAGAAGCAGAATGATACGTGTATACAGTTTTTTTTCGGAATTTTTTCTATCGTTTTCTTCAAGAATGGTGCATACGGGCATGATGTTGACAGTTGGCTGCACTCCGCGTGACGGACGCGGCGCGTGCGAGAATTCTGAAGGCGGGAGGCGAGATTATCACCATGGACCAGTTGGCGGCACGAGCACCCAAGGGGGAGAACACTCTACTCATTCAGGTCGTTAAAACATTGCCAACGGTTAGGGGGGGGTCGGCTCGAATTGTATTGATCCGAGAAAAAACGATAGGTTCGTCGGAAAATTCTTGGAAATAAATTTCTCTGTTTTCATTCTTTTTGGAACCTTTTTTTTTGTTGAATGGTCATAGAAATCATGAACAATTTGATTTTATCGTAGAGATTTGTTGAAAATAATGAGTTGAGGGCTACATTATTTGCCGACCTATAAATTTTATTCAAGGCTTTACATGTCCTCTTGAAAGGATCACTAATTCTCCATCATCTTTCTGTCTTTATCATGGATTGTGGAGTTAAACTCCTTTCATGACGCAAATGCTTCATGAGCATGCGTGACTAGAAAGAACTGTCATCGTGCCTTAGACATAGCATGAAATCGCATGGGACAATGTGTGCTCGGTTGGTGTATTGGTTAACTCTCTACAAGCCCCGGTTAGGCAGCGGAGGTTCGGTCCCAGCCGAGTGCTACTTTGCCCGTGCGATGGATTTCATTCACTAATTTAGTGTTTTAATTTTTGTAATTAAGGAGATTAAAAGTGTTTTTCCAGGGCCCCCGCAAATCTCGTGAAGCACAGCGTCACTTTGGTGCTCCTGGAGTGCCCGGATCCCATGTCAAACCGTTTGTTCGGTCCAAGGGCCGTAAATTTGAGCAAGCAAGAGGAAGAAGAGCATCCAGAGGATACAAGAACTGAGGGAGGGGCGAGCAGTCATCATTGTTCCTTCTTTATCTGTGTCACTATCTTGTTATCTGTTCCCTGTTTACACAATGAATCTGTTCATCTTGACCAGAGTGGCTTGGTGACAAGGGAACGCTTGAAGAATGGAGATGTGGACATTGATTAGACATGTCAGCACTTGAATCTGGAGTCAGCCGCTCTGGAGTCTGGAGTCAATCTGGAGTAAAATCGGGCTAAAGGGATATAATGATGAAAAGGCAAGCGGAAAGTTGTGGTGTAAAACTCG
>OZ057405.1:13085088-13119840 GCA_964056735.1 Allodiplogaster pararmata
TTCTTTTGTTGAAATTAAAATATATGTGAAGTAACATACTCAACCTCAACCATAGCAGTCAAACTGAGAAAATAAAATACGGCTTAGGTAAAAACATACTGATAAAATATATAATGTTCAGTTCCTGCGTTCTCAGCGCAACCAAAAATGTTCAAAATGTGATCAATATGCGTGGAACCTTATTATTGGTGATCAATTTTTTTCTGTGTGTGCCCTTTTGATGCGTTTGAAGAAGAAAATACGAAGTCGAACGTTTCGCCTTATAAAAGCATCCTCAGCGAGTTAAAATCACCGAGAAGTGAAGTGAAGATAATAATCATCCTCTGATGGTATTTGGTGATGTATAGATTACCGGAGGAGAAAAGATGAGAAAAGGTTTTTATATATTTTACGGTTCCATGACACCTTGCAGAGCGACACCTTGCAGAGCAACACCTTGCACCGCGCACTTTGCAGAGCGACACCTTGCAGAGCGACACCTTGCAGAGCGACACCTTGCACCGGACACTTTGCAGAGCGACACCTTGCAGAGTGACTTTCTTGGCCTTCAACAAAGTGTCCACCCTACGGCCTGGCTTTAACAAAGTGTACACCCTACGGCCTGGCTCAATTAATTAGTATTCTTTTTTCTTTCTCTTTTTTATTTTTTTTTCTCTTTCTTTTTTCTTACTTGTTCTCTTTCTTTCTCTTTTCCTTTCTTTTTCCTTTTTGAAAAATTATCTTTATAAATTTTGGGGAAAGGAAAAGGGGGGAGGGGGAGGGGGGTTTACCTAAGCAGGAGGAGGGAGGGGGGCCCTAAAGGGGGAAGGGGGAGGGGGAAGGGGGGCCCCTAGAGGGGGAAGGGGGGGCCCTAAGGAGAAAGGGGGGGAGTTTTCATGAATAAAATCTCTTCCTGATAAAAAATCTTTGGACGGCTAAAGTAGATTAAAGCAATTTTTTTACTAAGCCTAAGCGTTTTTTTAATGTAAAAATAATTTTCTGATGTAAAAATGAAAATTTATAAAGATACTTCATTTTAAAAAGGAAAAGAAAAGTACGAGAAAGAAAAAAGAAAGTAAGAGAACAAGTAAGAAAAAGAAAGAGAAAAAAAAACAAAAAAGAGAAAGAAAAAAGAATACTAATTAATTGAGCCAGGCCGTAGGGTGTACACTTTGTTAAAGGCTCTGCAAGGTGTCGCTCTGCAAAGTGTCCGGTGCAAGGCGTCGCTCTGCAAGGTGTCGCTCTGCAAGATGTCGCTCTGCAAGATGTCCGGTGCAAGGTGTCGCTCTACAAGGTGTTCGCTCTGCAAGGTGTCGTGTTACCATATTTTACTCGTATCAGCTTTGATGTTTTACCCATTTCAGGTGCTATCTTCATTGTTTTAGGTGATTTTCACTCGCTGACGAAGCTTTTATAAAGCGAAACGTTCGACTTCGTCTTTTCTTCTTTAACGCATCAGGTACAACACAGAACAGAAGTGTACGGTTATTGTATATTACAGGGTGTACAGAAAGTCCAGGTGTGTAGTATTTTTCCGATAAAAACTTAACGGATTGAGCAAATCAAACAAAATTTTCATCAAAGTTTATTCAAATAGTTGGGGTATAACTGCTTTTTCAACTTTCAAACAGCCCTCCTTTCTCCTTGACACAGGCGCAGAGTCGCTTGTGGAAGGCACCCACCGTGGTGGGACAGGTAAGCGACGTCAAGATCATCCCACGCCTTCTGTAGGGCGCGCTTCAAACTTTCCAAATATCTTGTGTTGGGAAGCACAGGCCTTGCTCTCAAGGACCGACCACACAGAGAAGTCCAGAGGATTCAAATCAGGTGAGTACGGAGGCCATTCGGCGGATGTGATCATGGAGGGGAAATTGCTCTTACACCAGTCTTGCACCACTTTAGCCTTGTGGGCGGGCGCAGAGTCCTGCTGGAACGTCCATTTGCGTCCCGCGAAGTGAGCCTGGCTCCAGGGAAGTACTTCCTTCATGAGAATGTCGTTTCAGGTAGTTATTGGCATTCACTTTGACTCCCTGCTCGACGAAAACGAGTGAGGTCTTGCCAGTCGCGCAAATCCCGGCCCAGACCATGACAGAAGCAGGATATCCCTTTCTCGAGACGTAGCGGCCACTCTTATTGGCACCTTTTGACCGATTTCGACCAAATCCTATCGTTCTGGTGGTTGAAGGACTGCTCAATATTGAACAACTTCTCATCGGTGAAGAGAATATCCAAACAGTCCACCGGCTTGAACCGCTTTGACAGTTCACGACATCTCCGAAGACTTGTTTGTATATGCTTATGGGGAAGAAGTGCTAAAATTCCAAGGACTTTTGTTGGAGAGGTGGCGCTTTGAGTGGGCCAAAATCAAAAAAATCTGGGTAAGTATTCCAACATTCCATTCCGTATGGTGGGGAACTAAAATTAAATGGTCAAACACTTCACTTTAGGTCCCATTATTTATGCTCTCCAACTCTGGCCTCTAATTATATTTTGATATGTTTTACTATTAAATGGAGGGGAGGGAGATTCTTGAAGAATGAAAATTGCCACAGTTTAGAAGAAATCACACATCAAGTTCAACCCTAAAACGTTATATCCAAAAAAAAAGCAACGTTTTAAAAGTTTGACCCAAGAATCCACGAGAAAATTTCAAATTTAAAAAGTCTCGAACAGAACAACTACCGTAAAAATTATTTTTTCTTCTCAAACTTTCAATTCCATTATGTAAACTTTATTCTTAGAAATTCTTTGTTTTTCTTAATTTCAAGAAACTAGTTTTAGTTTTGCATTGCGATCAAACGCCGTCATCACCATCCAAATTTTCCCATCTCCTTGAATTTCCATAATTAGAGAAATCTTGTGCATAACTGCTAAAGTTTATCAAAATGCTTTAGATGGGAATCGATATCAACCACAAACACGACCGGAAGGTGCGCCGTACGGCACCGAAGAGTAACGACCCATATCTTCGGGTGTTGGTGAAGGTTAGTAGATTTTTGTTGTCTTATGAATCTGTGTTCCTCATTCAAATGTCTCAGTTCTCCAGCTCTTTCCAAGATGTTGTTTTTGTTCAGTACATAACTAATTTGTGAGTTTACCTTGTTCAACAATGGTTTAATTCCAAATATTGGCTCTTATATACTCATGAGCATACTAGACGCCAGACAGTGCAGAGTGACATTTTTTTTAAATACCCTAAGAAGAAAAGGGGGGAAGGGAGTTTTCATGAATAAATTCCCTTTCTGAAAAAAAATCTTTGGACGGCTAAACTTTCTTTGGACGGCTAATTTTTCATTGGACGGCTAAAGTAGATTAGAACCAAAAACTAGTTGTTCAAAAAACTATTTTTTAAAAATCGCTAATTAACTTCCTTACAACATTCGAACGGTCAGTATTAGATGTCCATAACAAAAGCAAGATGATGTAACACAAACAGCTAACTTAGCTCTTGATAAATAATTAAGTGTACATGATATGAACAAGGAAACTTGAAGTCATTGGTTTTTGATGTATCATCTGAGTTTGTTTTATTTTCTTGTCTGAGTCCAGGGGTTAAATGGAGCCGCCCAATTCGGGTTTACATGTATCCGCCGCTCAAAGTTTGGGAAAAAAAAGAAGAGGGAATGAAGGGAAAAGGTAAGAAAAGAGAGGGAGATTTATGTCAATAGTGTGTGTACATGTATCCGCCGGAGGGACCGATCCGGTCACTATTTAACCCCTGTCTGAGTCCGGTTGTCTACTAAAATACAAGTGCTCTTGTTACGCCCAGGGTGTTTCTTACCACCCGCATACAGGGGTTAAATAGTGACCGGATCGGTCCCGTCGGCGGATACATGTACAAACATCATTGACGAAAAAACTGCCTCTCTTTTCTTACCTTTTTCCTTCATCCCCTCTTCTTTTTTGCTCCAAACTTTGAGCGGTGGATACATGTAAACCCGAATTGGGCGGCTCCATTCAACCCCTGCCCGCATAACTTTTTTCGAGTGCATAGATTTTCAAAATCCTCATAATTCAACATTCAATTTTTCCAATGATTCGGAATCTCCCTACGAAAAATCTGAAGAAAAATTTTTCCAAGCGCATAGATTCAAATGCTTTGCTGTTTTTTTTAGAGCGCATAGATTTTCTCACCCGCAGTGCGGTTCAGAGAAACACCCTGGTTACGCCTGAGCCGGTCACTTAGAAGGAAAAAGCTTAAACAATAAAAAAAACCTGAAACTAAATTTATAGTTTATATTCATCATGTTCAAACATTCGGAACTTTGTCTTTAAAGAGAAAAAAGTGTCATTCAATTCGGGAATTGAACTAGCGGCTCTAATGTACTTTAGCCGTCCAATGAAACTCTAAAATACTGGTAACTCAGCTCTCCAAACGGCCTCGTTAGCCTAAGCCATACGGCCTCGTTAGCCTAAGCCTTACGGCCTCGTTAGCCTAAGCCATACGGCCTCGTTAGCCTAAGCCATACGACCTCGTTAGCCTAAGCCATACGGCCTCGTTAGCGTAAACTTTTTCCTAAGCCTAACCCTTTTTTAATGAAAAATCATTTTTTGATGTAAAATAATTTTTTTAAATGTAAATTTTTTTATTGTAAAAATAATTCTTTGTAAATGTAAATAAGTCAGACGTATGACGGTGGCCCCACCTATTTTTGGTGAGTTTGTTTACTGTAGTGGAGAGAGATAATCATTGAATAAACTCCCCCCTTTAGGGCCTCCCTCCCCCTAGTGCTTCCTTCCCCCTCCCCTCTTCCTTCCCCCTTCAGCTCCCCCCTCCCTTCCCTGCTTAGGTAAACCCCCTCCCCTCCCTTTCAAATAAAATTATTTAAAAAAATTCCCTTTCTCTTAAAATAGAAGCATCTGTCTGACCTGGTTAAAAAACGTTCAAAAAAGTTCGAAAGTTCGATTGGACGGCTAAAGTGAATTAGGGCCGAGCTAGCTATAATGAAATGCTGCCTTAAATGATCGACAATAAAGTGAATATATGAATTTTGAGTACTGAGTGATAATTACACAGTGAAAAAAATGCTTAAATGTTCTCGCACGCTTAAACAATTCAAATCCTTTTTTTGGAAAATAACTACCAACCAAGTAAGATTAGTTGTTTTGTTCTCCCATTAGAAGTTGAAAAAAATGAATTTAAACTACATTGTGTTGATCGAAAAGTATAAAGTCATAAAAAAGTTGAGAGGTATTTCGGCCTTGTATAAATTTTCTCATAAGTGTTCTGATTGGAGCGTTTTTTTGTTTAAAACTCGCCGAAGGCCAAATCTTTGCGTTTCCAGAAGAAGTATTTGACGTTTTCTGTTTGCATGACGATCTGCATTTCTCTCGGGTTACTTTCTATTTTCTCAAAGCTTGTCAATCGTTGCTTGATTCGCAGCTCTATCGTTATTTGGAACGGCGAACGGGGAAGAAGTTCAATGCGACGGTCCTGAAGCGACTCTTCATGGCCCGCCAGCACCGCCCGCCACTCTCCCTCTCCCGAATCACGCGCTTTCTCAAGTACCCCGGGAACGAGCAGAAGATCGTCGTGTGCGTCGGAACAGTGACCGATGACAAGAGAGTCTTCTCCATCCCCAAGTTTACCGTTGGTTCACTTATTGCTCAGAGTTGATTCAAGGGGTTCCAAATGAGTAAAGTTGGCACAAACAATGAATGACAAAGGTGGCTTGAGCAAGTATTTTGGTCCTCTTTTCTCGGTCCGTAACGTTTTCGTAGCGATTTCCTTGACGCTTCATATGAAAACTTTTATTTAGGCCAATTTAGTATAAAAATGAGCAGAGATGGGACTGGTTTTGATGGGGTTTTGAATGAGCCTAGTATAAGGAGGAGTCATTTACTTTGGTCACTGCTATGTAGATTCAGCCTGAGGAACATTGTAGAGTTATTGCGAAAATAGGGAGGAGTTGGTGTCAAGAACCAGAAAATTCGAAGAAAAAAGTTGAAAACTGTATAGTCTTTGGAAGACGTTGCGAATGCTGGATGGTCAAACACCATATTTTGTTGTTCCATTTCATTTTGAAACTCTGTGGGTAATTGTTTACCGACAGACCTATATATAGAATTCGCTCCTCTCTAAAAAAAAAACAATATGGGTTTTCTTCTGACAGAGTACCACTCTCTGCGGGTCTTTGGGTTTGTAATTGGACGAATGAAGTTATTGATTCGGTGTAGTGTGGGGAGGAATACTGTAAGAAAAGGCTCATGTGGATATTAGCTGTTGCATTCTTACATGTGTTTAGTGTGAAGTTTTTGTTGTTTGAAGTGTTATAAAATATCGAGTGAAAAATAACCTTGACAGGGTTGAAGAATTGGCATAGGGGAAACAGATTCGAAGGGGTTCTGACAGGGTTGAAGAATTGGCATAGGGGAAACAGATTCGAAGGGGTTCCGAGGCACAATTTTATGAGACTTTTCCGGAAATGAAGAGTTGACCCTCTCCATTTCAGTCCTATATGTTGATCCTTTACAGCGTAACTCGAAGACGAAAATAGGCTGAGATGATAAGGAGTACCCCTAAGTGGAGAGTGTTATTACATGGCGGATGCTCAGTTGGACCAGTAAAAGGGGAGAATATGTTACCTACGCACGTCATAAAAATGAACAATTGAAATCTAGTAGCATTGGAATGATTAGAAAACGAGCTATAGAGTAGAGCGGTAGATATGGTAGAGTGGAGCGGTAGATATGTTAGAGAAGTTGGAACGCCAAAGAGATTATCAAACGCTGAACACAGGGTGAGTGAGCTTTGTAATGCAACTTGTAATCAAATCTTGGTAGTTGAACTGTTTACTAGACAAAAGCTGTTCTCGGCAGAAGCAGAATGATACGTGTATACAGTTTTTTTCGGAATTTTTTCTATCGTTTTCTTCAAGAATGGTGCATACGGGCATGATGTTGACAGTTGGCTGCACTCCGCGTGACGGACGCGGCGCGTGCGAGAATTCTGAAGGCGGGAGGCGAGATTATCACCATGGACCAGTTGGCGGCACGAGCACCCAAGGGGGAGAACACTCTACTCATTCAGGTCGTTAAAACATTGCCAACGGTTAGGGGGGGGGGGTCGGCTCGAATTGTATTGATCCGAGAAAAAACGATAGGTTCGTCGGAAAATTCTTGGAAATAAATTTCTCTGTTTTCATTCTTTTTGGAACCGTTTTTTTTTTTTGTTGAATGGTCATAGAAATCATGAACAATTTGATTTTATCGTAGAGATTTGTTGAAAATAATGAGTTGAGGGCTACATTATTTGCCGACCTATAAATTTTATTCAAGGCTTTACATGTCCTCTTGAAAGGATCACTAATTCTCCATCATCTTTCTGTCTTTATCATGGATTGTGGAGTTAAACTCCTTTCATGACGCAAATGCTTCATGAGCATGCGTGACTAGAAAGAACTGTCATCGTGCCTTAGACATAGCATGAAATCGCATGGGACAATGTGTGCTCGGTTGGTGTATTGGTTAACTCTCTACAAGCCCCGGTTAGGCAGCGGAGGTTCGGTCCCAGCCGAGTGCTACTTTGCCCGTGCGATGGATTTCATTCACTAATTTAGTGTTTTAATTTTTGTAATTAAGGAGATTAAAAGTGTTTTTGCAGGGCCCCCGCAAATCTCGTGAAGCACAGCGTCACTTTGGTGCTCCTGGAGTGCCCGGATCCCATGTCAAACCGTTTGTTCGGTCCAAGGGCCGTAAATTTGAGCAAGCAAGAGGAAGAAGAGCATCCAGAGGATACAAGAACTGAGGGAGGGGCGAGCAGTCATCATTGTTCCTTCTTTATCTGTGTCACTATCTTGTTATCTGTTCCCTGTTTACACAATGAATCTGTTCATCTTGACCAGAGTGGCTTGGTGACAAGGGAACGCTTGAAGAATGGAGATGTGGACATTGATTAGACATGTCAGCACTTGAATCTGGAGTCAGCCGCTCTGGAGTCTGGAGTCAATCTGGAGTAAAATCGGGCTAAAGGGATATAATGATGAAAAGGCAAGCGGAAAGTTGTGGTGTAAAACTCGAGGGATCGAATTTTCTAGATGAAATAGAAGTTTTCGAGAGGAAGTCGAAGGTAGGCCGATGATTTTGATTGAAATTCTGCCTGTTGATAGCTCACCGGTAGCATGTAATCCCGTAAAACAACATAAACTTCAGACTGGGAGGCTTTTGTTGCATCAAATTGTGCGCAAACTGAGCGGGTTTACGTGTTTCTGATGCCCGATTCACCGTTTGATTAAAAAAGTAAATTATGTACTTTAAATTTAGTGAGAAAAACGAGAGAAGCACTAAAGGGAAAAAAAGGAGAGTGGCAATCGCCTGCCGATTTGGTTATTTTCAAAGCAACTCGCACCCGAAAACAAAGAGTCGAAATCATAGAACAGACGAAGCGTCAAATAACCTCCTCATCTTACTGAAAATAGATGTGACGCAAATGGTGATGTAAAGAAGATCACTTTTAGCTGATCTACCGAGAAATAACATGTTAAAATTATTAACCACGAGGTTTTACCCCGTCCCCAACCTCTGGATGATACTTGCGAAGTTTCTTAGAGGAAAGCGAAGCCGATCGAGTTCTTGTATTATCAGTTGACTCCTATGTACGTATTTCCATTGCCTTGTTCTCCAGTAACATCAGAAACTGCTTGATGTAGTTAACAAGGCTGGTGTGAGAGAAACAAAGACTTTCAACGAGAAGCTTCACAATGAATGATTCGGTATTAGGCTCCTGATGCTTATGTGGGTTTCCTAACTGAGAAACTTGAAGCTGTCGTCGCATCTGATAACCAAATTCAAACAGCTGTTATTTGCTTCGCTCTTACGAGCTCCTGTTCGTAGTTCTACAACGTAATTCAACTGAACTTTAATATATTATGATCTTTCATATTATGATTTCGCACATGTTTGAATACAGAAATGAGAAAGATGAGATATACAGTAGATACCATAGGTCAGCAATAGATCAGACATATAAAAGTTCATATTTTCATTTTCCCATTCTTTTTTTCGATTGCGCGTTTAACCGTCTCACTTATTCTTTTGTAGCCGAATAAGCATTGATCCTCCCTTTCTCGCTTCACTTCTCATCATCCTGAGCCCATCCCCTCTCTTGAACGACAGTTGACATCCGTTTCTTGGTTAGGCGTAGGTTACCTTTAATGCCTATTTTTTCCCAGGTGCTTTTTTCAAATTTTACCGATGTAAAAAATTTTTTTAAAATGTATATGGATATAAATGCTTCTGCTAATTCAACAAAAATGACTACTGATTTTCAAAACGACGACTCATCTTTCTCTAAGACTAGTCTCCCAATCGGTTCCATGACATTTCGCACCGCGACAACTCTCAACCGGATTTCGAAATGTTTTTTCTATAAAGCTCTAATTATGTAACTGCTCTAAGAAAAGAACGAGGAATCAGAAGAAAGAAGGCGATGGAAGTAGTGACATGTGGTTTAAAGTGAAGTCATGAAGGGAGAGTTAAGGGGATTGATGGTTTCACGGGGCAGTTCAAGAGTGGAGAATGTATACGGTCTTGTACTAAGCCGTACGGATTCGTTAGCGTAATCTTTACCTGAGCCATAAGCATAAATTCCAATGAAAAAGTACATGGAAATATTTCGTTTGTGAAATTTAGGGTTGAGTTGCCATGGTGCGAAATGTCGTTATACCCTTCTTATCCGAATCACATATGTACCTACCCTTCCCCCTCCTTTCTCCCTATACCCCTTAGAAGCTTAACTTGCTGATTCATGGACTATATCATGAGAGTGATTTTCTGAGTAGCATGTGATTGAGGTACTTGGAGACCAGTTTCGGCAGGACCACAATCTGCAACAAAAATTTTATAGAGTGGCCATCTTCTACAGACGAAGGGGTGAATGGTCTCCGCCTACCGTCTGACGACAAACCTCAGTTTCAAACAAAGAAATGTAGTTCTTCTAAATCTAATAACACACCTTGAAATGGAAACAATTTTCTTAAAAGAAAAAGTATTAGTTTGTCTTGTCAAAGCGGGCCTCTGTTCTCAAGTATTCCCGCTTCTGTAGGTTACTGTCCTTCACGGATACATTATGGAACTTCTGATTGCTCATTTGAACCCCACTTAGAGTGAAATCCATGCTCGAATCCAAGAACTTTTTCAGTATTAAGAACTGTTGTTATTGTTGCCCCGCTGCGTCGGAGTTGATAGTAGTAGTAGTAGTAGTAGTAGTATGTGTTAATGGCTTCAACTTATTAAAGATTGAGCAGATCCAGCTGGGACGCAACAAGCAACTTTCCAGAGCTCCTCAGGCTTCAGAGGTGGTGTGGTACGATTCGGGCAAGAGAGAAAGTGACGAACGTCTTGTGGACTGGAGCCGCATTCCGGGCATCGATCAGGAGGCGAGGGTTCAATGCGACTTTTGTAGTTAGCTAGTAGACAAAAACAAAATCCGGATCGTAGTTGAGCCAAACGAGTTCGTATTTTACGCGGTAGGTTCACTTGGGTCTTGCTGATAGAAGGCGATCTTCTTCCAAGCACCACGTTGTCCTTGTAGCCAGTGATGCATCGGTCAACCGTGGTTTTGTGCAGCTCTTGTTGAATCATCTTTGGAGTAGGCACTGGTGGCAGCTGTGCGATTGCTTCTGCGACCCTTCTGGAGCTGAAGGAGTGTAGAGTTTCCTTCAGTGCACGAGGCCGGACAGGTAGGTCGGTGAGAGAGTGACAGGGGTGCGATGGGGCGTGGCATGCAGCAAGATATTGATCTGCCAGGAGCTCCGAATGAGGACAGGTGCTCGACCGGAGACATACGATGGCAACCGGGGGCTGTTCTGAGCGCCTCGTTCTGTACAACTTGGAGCTTCTTGAAGCCCGTCTCTGATAGTTGCGGGGCCCAGTTGATCACCGATCTGTCTATGGCCTTCTATGTGGTCGCCAGTGTCTCTTTCTGTTGGCCCCAGCTTGTGCCTGATAGAGCCCGTAGGATGTTGTTGCGTTTGCGTACTTTGCCTGCTGCCTTATTCGCATGTTAGATAAATTTGAACATGGTGTCAAACGTAACACCTAGAATCTTTGGCCGCCTTTCTAGCGGTAAGAGGGCGTTGTTGATGTACATAGCAGGGTGCAGCCGTGTCTGATGCGTATCTGGCGTGAGAAGCGTGACCGTCGTTTTTGCGGTAGAGTTGATGAGTGAGCGCTCTTCCAGAAAAGAGGCCAGATGAGGCAGGCGTTCAGGCGAGTAACAAGCTCGTCCACGTTAGGGCGAGTTGCGGTGAGAGTGATATCGTCGGCGTAGCTGATCAACTTGATGTCAGCAGGTGGAGTAGGTATATCGCTCATGTAAGCGTTGAAGAGTGCAGGCGATATGACCGAGCCTTGAGGTACTCCTGCCCTGATAACACGAGATTTGGAAAGGACGCCTCGAAACAGAGTTGTTGCTTGGCGGCCTCGCAAGTAGCAAGAGAGCCATTTGGTCAGGGAGGGAGGCGCTGAAGATGAGTTGATAAGACTGATCAGCTTGTTGTGGTTGACTTTGTCAGATCAAGGGCAACAGGCCTTTGTCAGATCAAGGGCAACAGGCCTTTGTCAGATCAAGGGCAACAGCGACCGTTCTGCTGGGTGGTTTACGCTGGTTGAAGCCGGTGGCAATCTCGATCGATAAGTTGAGAAGCGCCGATACGGTTGATCTCATATGGCAGAAACCATGCTGGTGATCTGCAGGTGGAAGGTGCTTGCAGATGGCGGGTAGCAGTAAAGCCTCCAGAATTTTGACCGAAGGGCATAGTAAGGAAATCGGTCTGTGTGAAGCTGCCGAATTCGGATCCTTTCCAGGTTTGAGCAGATGAATTATCACCGACGATTTCCAAATGTCCGGTATGCAGCAGTTTGACAGCGATAAGTTGAATAGGAGGGTGAGAAAGCGGAGGCCGGATGGTCCGAGGTGTTTGAGGTGAGAAACTGTTGAGGTGAAAAAAATAAGAACTGTTACTATTTATTGAGAAGAACTCCTGCTGAAGCTTCTATCCTTCCCATCACATTCCCATCACTCTCTTTTACTGCCGTTACATCACTATCCTAATTTTTCTTGTTTCGCGTAAAACAGCCTTCTCTTACACTTCTATAAAGTGGATGGTTTTTCAACTTAGCTGTCTAAGGTTTCAGGAAATTTTTTTAACAGGAACAAAAGTCTTTTAAAGAACAAGTTCTGCTAGCTCATAGTATCTCTGATGGTAGCTGAACTGTGTGTGCCTGAGAAGTTAATAATGAAATGTTAATAGTAGCTCATGTCTAGGACTTGAGTTCCTACTTCTCTCAAGTGGTACAAAAACTAAAAGAAAACATTAACTTTTATGGCTCATCCTGGCGTCGATTCTTTATCAATCAATATTTGGTCATCTGGACATTGGCAGCCTTGTAAGCGACCTTGATTTCTCCGGGCCTCTTGCTGATAATCTCGGGAGTTCTCTCTCGTCCACTTCCAAGTCGGTGATAGACTGAACGAAGTTCCCGCTCACCTTCAATATTTTATTGAGATTATACAGGGTGGCCCATATATTCGGCAACCAATCTTTCGGCGTTTATAATTAAATTGACAGTGAACCTTGAGCTCCAATTTTTACATATGTTCTTTTCACATGTGTTTTTATTACATGGTAGAAATTTCATTTCAATTTATCAATTCTCAAAAGAATGGTGGCTGCTCATAGAGCACGCTCTGTGATTGTGGACTTGCACAAACTTGGTCGATCAAATACGCGCATCGCTAAGGATCTCAACGTCTCTCGCAATCTCGTCTGGAAAACAATCAAACGGTTTGAACAGGTCGGTACACTTGTTGACTTGCCCCGAAGAGGTCGTCCTCGATCAGTGCGCACCCCTAACAACATTGAGGCCGTGAGGAAGCGATTCGGTCGAAATGCTAGGCGTAGCATGAACAAAATGGCCTTCGAAATGGACTCATCACGCACGACTCTTCAAAGAATCGTTAAAGAGGATTTGAGGCTCACCCCATATCGTACTAAAAAGGCTGCCATTCTAACCTTGAAGAACAAGGAGTGGTCGGTCCTTGAGAGCAAGGCATGTGCTTCCCCACACAATAATTTGGAAAGTTTGAAGTGCGCCCTACAGAAGGCGTGGGATGATCTTGACGTCGCTTACCTGTCCACCACGGTGGGTGCCTTCCACAAGCGACTCCACGCCTGTGTCAAGGAGAAAGGAGGGTTGTTCGAAATTCGAAAACGCAGTTATTTCCCAAACTATTTGAATAAACTTTATGAAAATTTTGTTTGATTTGTTCAATCGGTTAAGTTTTTATCGGAAAAAATACTGTCCACCTGGACTTTCTGTACACCCTGTACATATATATAAATATAATATTGTTGTATGGGCCTTAAAATGTGCATTATCATGTGTGCGTGTGTAGCTCAGTGGGAAGAGCATTCGCCCGGAATGCGAAAGGTCACGGGTTCGGTTCCCTTCACACCACACGTTTTTCGCACAAGTTTCTGCGAACCAATCCGCTCCTCTGCTCGGTATAAAAATCCTTTCCTTGAGATCAACGAGGAGTAGGGTATGCTCTAATTTACAACATACTAAAAATGTATTTACTTTATACTTAGATATATACGCGATAAGATTCAGACAATCGAACAAAGCATGGAGAGAAGAACAAGAAGTTGAGGTGCATGATCACCTTGTCTATAAATCGCATCAGATTCGCAAGCGTTCGAGGCTCACTGACTAAATAGAGAAGCAATACCGAAGAAAGCTTGCCGTTCATTATCACGCGCCCGTAACGGCGAGCTGCATTGCAAAATCTTCAGTCACGTAAGATTTTCGCAGTCGAGCAGGCCTCAAACCCACAAAACACACGCGCATTGGCAAAATAACCGACATAGGCAGACAACGGAGGTAGAATTCTGGATAGGACTCAACATCCAGCCAATGTTATGGTCTGGGGCGCAATCTGCACAATTGGAAAGTGTCAACTGGTCTTCATCGAGCAGAACGTCAAGGTGGATCGGCACGCCTACCTCGAAACAGTGCTACAACAGGCTCTGAAACCGTGGGTCGATGCTCACTTTCATGGATATCATTATCTACTTTTTCAAAACGGTGCCCCATAGCATACGGTGAAATCGGTACTAGACTGGTGCAAAACTGCTCTGCTACGTTCATTTCCAACGAAGAATGGCTTGCTTCCTCACTTGACGTGAATCCTTTCGACTTCGCAATTTGAAATTATTTGGGGGCCGAAGTTTGGACTCCTTTAAGAAAGCCCTTGTTAAATACTTGAACGATTTATCGCCTGCGGTCTGTCGTCACTAACTACCACAAACTTCTCTGTGAGGTCATTCGCCAACGAGGAAGCCGAACCAAATGATATTTCCTCATGTCAATTAAAACAATGTTAATGATAAAATATCATAAGATTTTCTCAATTTCTCTTTTCATTCCAGAAAAAAGGACTGAAGAGCGCTTTGCCATATTTGTGCCGCACCCTGCTCAATCGTGATGAGCAGGGACCAAGCAGCAATCGATATTTTATTCGAGTACCTCAACACTCATGCCGCTTAGATTCATCTCACCAGAGAAGCTGCTGTAAACCACTGTCTACTGTTTTTTTATATAATACTAATTTCATCAGGAAAAAAATGTGCTTACCAAATGGTATAGAAAGGCGTCTAACAAAAACATTATTTTACATAATATTATACTTCTAACCATCCTCTTCTCGTCAAACGTGCAGTCATGAAAAACACTATCCTAACAGCCTCCAAGGTTAGCCCTGCTGAGTTTCATTCTGCCTCTAAAGCGAAGGCTAAAAGCATTCTCAACGAAAATGGGTCCAATCGTTCCAAGAAGCCTCACACCTGAAAGGCCTATCCACAAAACGATCCACAGAACGAAACAGCAGAGCTATCTTTTCTTTACCATTCACCTCTCAAATGATTGAGCTATCGCACAGAAAAAAGCAAGTCCACCGAACGGGATCGAACCCAGACCATCTCGATTCGAACCGGAAGCGCGTGTTACCATTACACCACGGGGACACATTGCTATTCCGTGCGATAGTGTTATATGAAAGGCTCATATGTCTTGTTCTCTTAGTAACGCATGCTTATCAAGCGATTGCGTCATGAATGGAGCATTTTTTTCTGTGCGATAGCTCAAGCATTTTTCATCTTAACCAGGCAGGCGTCACTGCCTTTAAAATGTGTAACTTAGAATTTGAAGATTTATCATCCATCTTCCATCTCTCTTCTGTCCTAATCGTAAATTCTGGAGTTACGCTCCATTCATGATACAATCGTTTGATAAGCATGTGGTTGGTTTTGATCCCACTATGTGGACTAGCTTTTTTCTGTGCGATAGCTCAATCATTCGTCATCTTAACCAGGCGACACTAACATTTATCACTCATGTCTTTACTAGAGATATTCGCTGTGCTGTTCATGAAGTAGTGTTAGATGAGGTTGATGTTTTATAAAGGTCCTCAAGACTTTGTTATGTAGAAATCACAATAACTACCGTCTTTGCTACAGTACAGAAACATATATTTTATGCCCTTCTGCGAGATCCGTTGTCTGGTCTGCAGTAGGTGCAATATATGAGACATCATGATCTTGTGGGATGTTTTATATCGGGCACATAGGCCGTCCAGTTCATATCAGGCCCACGGAACACATATAAAAGTTTACCAAGAACAAGGGCATCTTCCTATACAACTAATGCCTTTTCCCAGCACGGTCTTCTTACTCATCCGATCGAAACAGTTGTACTCAACAAAAAAACTAATATTGTTCGCCGTAGAATTATTCAGGCTTTGCTGATTGATACTCACAAACCTGACCTAACAACAAGAGCGAAATGGCAGAAGAACTCTCTCATCTCACCCTAATCCCTCATCCTTAGGATCATCTCGAACGTTTTTATTCCTTTTGTATTTCTGTTATTTATCTTATTAATTTTTCGGTGGTTCAACTGTTTAATATGTAGATCACAGCCACCTCTTCTCGGCTGTATCGCCATTTACCGGTTCGTCATTTTGCTTTGTATTTCTTTCTCTAATTCCTATCCTTGTAGATATTTTTGATGTGCTCACCATCGTGTTATACTATTCGCTGACGATGCTTTTATAAAGCGAAACGTTCAAAGTCGTTTTCTTTCTAACAACGCATCAACAAGGCAAGACAGAGATCAAAGTTTATCGTCTACTGGATTCTCAATTCAATGCGTTTAACTCAGCACAAATTCTTCCTAGACTTTTTAAACGTCGAGCTATAATCTGCATATAAGTTTTTTTCTTTCTATTTTTGAATTAAAAGAACAAGGAGAGTTAACTGGTTCTAATAAGGAAGAAATACAAGGCGCTAGAGATAATCAGGAAGGGGAGAATAAAACAGGGAGAAAAGAAGTGGAAGTAATAGTAAGAGGCCCTCAATCAACGAACCACTCCATGAAAAATTGTGTTCTGCACAAAATGATAAGGCTCAGATGGAGGAAAACGCTTAGTCAGCCTGTCGTCAAGGTTCTTTTTATCACTGCGCTTGTAAAGAATCATTCGAAAAAGAACTGGATGACTTCTTTTTTAAACTTGAATTTGTAGTTAAGATCAGGGTTGCACATTTTTCGTTTTTTTTTGGTTTTTCGACATTTTTCGAAAAAAAAATTTCGACTTGCTCGAAAGATCAAAGTCGAAAAATTCTAAAAAAAAAAAGAAAGTTTTTTTTCGTTTTTTTCAACTTTTTTGCTCATAAAATTTTTTTCTCTGTTTTTTCGACTTTTTTCCTTCATTTTTTTCGACTTTTTTCATTCTAATTTTTTGGCCTTTTTCGCTAGTTTTTTTCTCTTTTCGACTTTTTTTGAGCAAGCCTGGTGAAGATCCCTATTTCCTCTCCAGTCATATAGAAAAAAATTTTTGTTTCTGTTTTTGGTCTCTAACGTGGTCGGTTTCACTGAACGTGTTCCGATTTGCAATTATATTCGTCAATGGTCAGTAAAAAGTGAATTTGTTCTCAAAACATGGTTTGTTTCATTTTCACGAGACTTGAAAATCGATTTCCGTAAGGACTAGGTTAGTTTTGCGCCTGAAAAATAGATTAAACCTTAGAATTTTAGATTAAACCTTAGAATTTTAGATTAAACCTTAGAATTTTAGGCAGCAATATGTTTAATAAGTTCTTTACTATGTATTGTAACAGGATAAAATAAATTTTCAGAAGAGCGAAGACTCGTTTATTCCATTTTGTACTTTTCTTCGAAAACTATTTCAAGCGATTTTTTGGTTCCAAATAGATAAAATCGGGCTTCTAGTAAAATCTCAGTAATATCTATGAATTCGAAATCATAGCTCTCAAAGTTACAAAGGCAGTCGTCAAAGTGAGACCCTTGTATCACATAGTGAAACGTTTGTGTATAAGAATGATACAGTTTGGTATTTTTTTAAAATCCGTAATGAATACTTTCCTTCCTTTTTAACACTATGAAATAAAGCAGTGAAAACAGTTCTCACATTTTCTGGACAACTTTTCGTCTCATTTTTCTTATCAGAGTGAGTGTAAATGTCTGTGAACTTGAACTTTGAACCTTTTTATGACTTGGTTTATCGCATGAGATAAGTGGGATACAAGAGTAGCGAAAGAGGACTTTGATAGGATAAAAACAGATAATGTTTACATTGCAGCCCTTATGAGTGAGTGATTCAAGAAGAGTTTTGGTGAGGTCAGCGGCGGTTATAATTAGACTGAAGAAGCGAAATATTGAGGTCAGAAAAAGGGAAGAATGGGTTGCGTTCTTGCTATTTTTTCTCTGCAGTTCAAGTGGAATTTTTCGTGTGTTGAAATGAACTTATTTTAATGTGAGCATCTTGAACATATTTCAAGCCAGGCACCAATCAATACTACCATTGAAAAAGCCTTACACGGCAGAATTAAAGTAAAACAATCTTTTCGGACCTGGCGCGTTTCAATTGGCAACGCTTATTGCAACAAAAACGTTTGTGAATACCTTCCCCTCAATTTCATTGCTCTATCTTCTAAGCTCCTTCACCCCCCCCTAAACTTCCATTGCTTCCCCTCTGAATTCTATTGGTCCTTCTCTCCTAAGTTTCGTCACTTCTTATACTGAAATATACTGCCCTTCTTTAAGAAAAGTTCTTCAGATTCCATGTGCCAATGGCGGGGTCCTTCGACTCGGATGACTTGATGCGGCGCTCTCTTTTCGCCTCGCTCTTTGGCTTCCGAAACGCGCCATCACGGACAGTCACACCCTACCCAAAGCGAGAGATATATTCAGGTTAAAACTTTCCTTCTCATTTTGTTAGTTCATATATTTCGCATGATTCGTTTAAAATCAACTATAGTTAAATACATTCGAAAGGAATTTGTTTTCGACAAAATAAAGATAGATAACAAATGACAAAATCATTATTCGAAAGCATTTGTTTCATGAATTACAACTTGCTTTCCCCCCACTTTAACAGAACGGTTCTTCAAGAAATGTTATTGCCTGTTATAAACACTTCATGATTTCATTCGATCTTTTGTTTTTTTCAAGAAGCTCTGTTTCTGAAATTCCCAGTGTTTTTTGAATTATTCTCTGCAGAAGCAGGAAGATCCTTGATCTCACCCACTTCTACAGACATCAAAACATTTCCTCTGCCCCCCGGCTCTAGTTTCTCTTCGTATTACCCGACTTCGGTTGCTGCGGCGGCCTTACATTGTCCCGTCGTACAGCAGCTACTGTTGCATCGAGCTCCTTTTCAGGTTTTTTGACTAATTTATTTTGTCATTGAACAATGAACCTTCTTATTGTCAAGATCAATGTTCTTACATTAATTTAATCAATATCTTTGTATTCGTGCACAATCAACTTTTTTAAAAGAAATTATTGTGTGTAGAGATACAGAGCTTATTGTTAGAAACCTCATTTGTTTGTTTTTTTGTCCAATGACATTAGCTTGTTCTTTCCCTCACCATTCGTTATACCCATGTACTCAGCAAGAAGATGATGACCAGCAGCGACTGAAATCGAAAGCCGATATCTACCGCGAGATCGTGGATGAGTGCAGTGAACTGGAGCGTTCTGCTACGGTACCTTTTAATGCTACGGTACACACTTGATGCTACGGTGAACTTGAAACTACGAAAAAAATTTGTGCTGTTGTATCAGTTAGACGCTGGACTAATGTAACAGTAAGCTATCTTGTTTACAGTAATCAGTAAGGTGGCTTTCAAAATTTTGAAATTGAAAAGAATAGGAGCAGAAATGATGAGCGAAAAGTGAGTCGACCGCTCTCAGCCACGACGAATTGAAGGAACTCTAGCAGGAATTGGATACCTTGAGGCCGTATCGTCCAAACCATAATCGACACTCCAGTCTACATTCCACGTTCTCGTTCTCAACATCAAAAAACTGATAAGAAGCTGGAGTCGTTCGAATCAATGGCGCTTCATGTCCCATGACATCGAGAATAAAGCGTTTGAATTGAATTGATTTGAATATATATATATATAAATTCTAGCCATAGCATATACATATACATATGTACATATCTAGTTAACTATATATATATATATATATATATATATAGTTATATAGATATGTACATTATATATATATATATATATATATAGTTATATAGATATGTACATTATATAGATATGTATGTAGTATATGTATATGTAATCGCTAGAATTGATCAGGCGCTTTAAATTGATCAGAAGTTAGTTTCTTTCTAATTTTACATTAAATTTGTTTTAACATCAAAACTTTTCTTATGCGGTCTCAATAGCCTAAGCCGTACGGCCTCATTAGCGTGAACTTTTGCCTAAGTCTAAGCGTTTTTTTAATGTGAAAATAATTTTACAATAATAATTACGGCTTAGGCTAACAAGACCGCATAAGAAAAGTTCTCATATTCAGCCGAAAGAGCCATCTGAAAGCCGAAAGAAAGAGATCTGATCAATTTGAAGCGCCTGATCAATTCTAGCCATAAAATATACACATATGTACATATGTTAACAATACACCACGGGGACACATTGCTATTCCGTGCGATAGTGTTATATGAAAGGCTCATATGCCTTGTTCTCTTAGTCACACATGCTTATCAAACGATTGCGTCATGAATGGAGCGTAACTCCAGAATTCACGATTAAGACAGAAGAGAGATGGAAGATGGATGATAAATCTTCATATGCTAAGTTACACATTTTACAGGCAGTGACGCCTGGTTAAGATGACAAATCATTAAACTATTTTTACTTCGATAGTTCAATCATTTGTCATCTCAACCACTGCCTTTAAACTGTGTAACTTAGAATTTCAAGATTCGTGTATATATGTACAGTACCGCCCAAAATGTTATAATATATTGAATTATTGAACATAACTTTTTAAAAAAAAAACGAATGAAGATGAAATTATCATATATTTTTCACAAGCCGAATTCACATGTTTCGAGAAATAGAACAAGTTTGGAAAATGCTTTATTAGGTTTATTCGTTAAAAAAATGGAAATAGTAAAAAGTGCTTATAGAGATGTTCAGTTTTTTCGAAGTAATAAAACAAATATTCTAGTATTTGGTGGCATATCCTTTCGAGTCAATGACTGCCTGACATCTACGAGGCATAGAATCAATCAAAGAGTCAATGGTTGCCTGCGAAATCGCCTTCCATTCCTCCTCTAGCTGCTTAAACTTTTCATCAGCATTTCTGCATGTTCTTCCCGTCAATTTTCGTTGCAAATGTTCCCATAAATTTTCGATGATGTTCAAATCGGGAGACTGGCTCGGCCAGTCCAAAACATCCACATGCCGACGGCGAAACCAGTTCTGAACGTGCTGAGATCGATGTTTCGGGTCGTTATCTTGTTGAAAGGTGAACCCACGGCCGAATTTGGAGAGGGCCCAAGGGCGCATAGTGCTTTCCATTATGTTCTCATAGCCGTAACGATCGAGATTTCCGACAATACGTCTAATTGGACCCATGCGGCTGGCGGAAAAACAGCCCCAGACCATCACAGAACCACCGCCATGTTTGACTGTGAGCGACTGGTATTGCGGCAGGAAACGCTTGCCCGCTGGACGTCTTACCCACCTCAGACCGTCACTGCAGAACATATTAAACTTGGATTCATCGCTCCAAACAATCTGAGACCACTCACGGTGTTTCCAACTGAGGTGATCCTTAGCCCACTGAACTCGAACTTTACGATTTTTTTCGCTGATGAAAGGCTTCTTTGCAGGCCGCCTTCCATTCAGTCCAGCGGCTTGCAAACGGCGTTTGATGGTAGTTATTGAAGGAGCAGGAGTCGCGGGCGTTGATATGATAGCTTGAATGTCTGTAGCAGTGCGTTTCGGGTCTTCGCGAGATGCGCGCAGGATGCTTCGGTCCATGTACCTCGAAGTTACGCGGGGTCTCCCCGAACTTGTCTTCACGATGACTCGTCCCTGCAATTTTTTTGTGTTCCAAAGTTATTCAGTTGTAGAAAATTCGTTTACCTGGGTTCGAAAACGCCGGAGGATAAGGGAGATAGCGCTCTGAGTTACCCCGAACTGCTGAGCGAGCTCGCTCTGTGACCGGCCCTGTTTCGCCCCAGCAACAACAGCTTCTTGCATTCTTTTACTTGTATTTCGATGTCCAACAGTTCGAACCATGACTTGAAACAAAATTTTTATGAATGAAGTTCGGTAAACAAAAAAAAATCAACAAAAAAAAATCATGGAGAAAAACTGAAAAATGGAAGATATACCAATTTCGGTGTATTTCCTGGAGATAAATAATAAATCACTCAAAACGACGTCCGGTACGGTACAGACACCCAAAAAAACTTCTGTGAAAATTTGAGCTTTGAATTTTATCTTTGAAAAAAGTTATTTTCAATAACCCTATATATTATAACATTTTGGGCGGTACTGTACATATATATATTTACATATATGTATATGCACATATGTATACATATGTGTATATATGGGTGTGACTGTAATACCGTAATATATATGGGTGTGACTGTAATACCGTAATATATATGGGTGTGACTGTAATACCGTAATATATATGGGTGTGACTGTAATACCGTAATATATATGGGTGTGACTGTAATACCGTAATAACAACCGCCAGTGTTCACCGTATTTTTCATCAGTTGAGCCCAAATTTAATAGAAACGTTTATATTAGTTAGCTTACATACAATTTACATTTGTTATTGTTGTTGCCGGATGTAGACGGATTCGAAGAACGTGTCATGCGATGTGTTAGTTTCTCCCTTTTCTCTTCTTTTTCATATCTTCAAGAATGCGGCGACTTCCAGTGGCTTGGTTGATAGGTCGATCGGATACAGCGCGATAGGATTGCTCGGGCAGTCGAAGAGATGTGTTCACGTTGTGTTGTCCAGATGAGCAGTCAAAACATACGTCGGGAATGGAATCAGCGATTCCATGAGTGTAGTTGTTGAAAAATCCGGGCTGAGTGTGCACCGAGTACTGCGAGGTAACTCCTTCTCTTCTTCCTGAATTTCAGGCCGAAGTTTGCCTCCCAGGATGACCGCACCCTTCATCGATCGGAATTCGTTCGAGACCATCAACGTGATTGCGACTAACTTCCCGTTGTTTGGCTATTTTCTCATCAGTTTCGCGGTTTCGACTGCCTTCTTGCAACTCATTACGAGTTTGTTCTTGATTGCTCGAGGGGCACCGGGCTGTCTAGGAGGCCATGGTGGTTGTGGTCCAACGTTATCGCAAGGTAATGTGAGGAGAGCATAAGTAAAGAGGACTTGGTGCTTATAAACTTCGATTCGCAGTAAATATAGTCAATGTCCGTCATCTGATTGTTGCTTGTGACGAAGCGGAGTCCGGAATTCCGGGCACGTTATTTTTGGCGAAGTCCGAGAGAAATGTGGACCAGGCGGGCACGACGTGGTTGCAGATCATTTGCGAGATGACTTTGAACGTGCGGCGGAGAGTTTCTTTTTGGTTTCCCCTCGTGCTTTCGACAAGAGCCTTCATTACGTTAATGCACTATGTCTTTCGTCTCACGATGTCTCTGGCATGGTGGCTGAATGTAAACATCGAGTTGAACGTGACGCCGAGTAGCTTGGCAGGGTTTACAGTGGGGACGGGCGCTCCGCAGATTGATATTTCCAGAGTAGAGTTGAATTCGCGACTAAACGGAGGAAAAAGCATAAGATGGCTCTTGGTCAGGGAGATGATGAGTGGCCGTTCTTTGAGGAAGTTTTTAATGTTCGAGATGGCCCTGCGCAGATGTTCGGAGGCGGTATACAAGTTACATTCCTGAACAGCTCCTACGACAAAAAAAAACTACGAGAATTCACCGACTATAGTCAAAATTTCTTTTGAGATTAGTTTTGACCAACTACAGTCATACGTGCTACATTCATTTATCACTTAACTCGTTTTATACCTAGTAACATACATGTTCTTTTCAGACAAGTCCTGTGCTGGAAGTCATCCCGGAACTGGCGCCGCTCCAGTCAGAGTATTCTCTCGTGACTATGAGGCTCAATGGGTTGATGAATGACTCTAATAGTCACGGAAATTCTCGTTCTTTGAACAGCACAGCTGACAATCAAAACACAGGAGACGAATTATCTTCAGCCAGTGCCGGTATTTCTTCCAATGTCAGGTTTATCAACAATTGAGGTCTTATGGATACCGAGTCCAGCTTTAAATAACGATCTGCAAACATAATGCCACATCTGTATTTTTTGAAGAAATTTTTTAAAAAAACGTCTACCTTTTTTTCAGTGAAACGTCTACCAATTCTGAGAAACACGTCTACCTCATCCAAAAACTTTTTCTACCTAATGTAGAGACACGTCTAACTATTTTAGTGGAACTTCTACCTAGATAAATGACTCGTCTACATTTTTTAGTGAAACTTCTATCTTTTTTGAACAAAAACTTACACCTATTTTAAAGAAACTTCTTTAAAAAGGAAACGAACACATTTTTTGACACAAGTCAGCCTAATTTTGAAACACTTGAAACGTAAATGAAAAAATCTTTGTTTTACTGAAAAATGGGTCTATTCGGTGCGACTGCCCGATTTGTTGTAGTCTGAGAAAGGCGCTTACATTTCTCAATGTTGTGAGTGTGTTAGTAGAAAAATCATTCGAAGAAGAGAAGGTATTGCTTAATTCTTCTCTTTTTTCAGCTATGCAAAATACTTATCTTTTTCAATTCAAATTTAACTATATGAATGCGAAACATGTGAGCCTACCTTGTTTCCACGGTCCGTTCTAGATAGTAGCCTTTTTTGTGACCTCGAGTAATCCTCTGATTTGTCTTATACTTCGTGAGAATTTCGGTTTGTCTTATACTTCGTGAGAACACACAATCACAATTTATAACTTTTAGGTGGACATCTTCGATTTTTCTTCCCCATCTGAAAAAAAGGTCTTGAACCGACAAAAGGTTTGAATGAGCTAAGCCTGGTATTGTTTAGTGCCTCTTCACTCGTGTGATTTTGTTGCTTTCTACAAAGGACTGCCGCGACATTAATCTCTAAACGATGAGATCATCGGCGCGATGATTATGAGCGCTCACATGACTTTGAGGTCTAAGATAAGAGCTTCCTGGGTACGACCTCGGCTGAATTTTTGTTTTAAGACTATTTCAACCACGCGCTTTAAGAATCTGAATTTATCTGCCGCGACATTAATCTCTAAACGATGAGATCATCGGCGCGATGATCTCATCGTTTAGAGATTAATGTCGTGGCTGATGTATACATGTTTTCTTCATTATTTGCGTGGAGTTCCGCTTCAGAATTTTTCTGCAGAGCTGTTCCTTGATAAGAAATGTTCAGATTAGTTTCCCAGAGCGTGTAAAGAAAAGCGCTTGCCATACTCTCGCGCCCTATTTTTCCGTTTTTTCGCGCAATGTTGAACTCATATTAAAACAACAGCAGAGATTACTCGGTTTCTAAGGCTTGTGAAATAAGTTAAAAGAAATTTTTCAAAAATTGCTCCCAACTCTAGCTTTTAAGCAGATAAGATTTAAGATATCCATCATAGACAGTCATCTGCGAGTGAGCATGACAGTCATCTGCGAGTGAGCATGAAGAAAGCAGTTAATTATCAGAGACAGTCATCTGCGAGTGAGCATGAAGAAGAAAGCAGTTAATTATTATAGTAACGAAGGATCTTATTGCTGAATTTAGCAATTTCTAAAGTTTTTGTAACCGCGCTTCTGAAAAAGTGTTATTTTTTTCCAATTTCTTATCTCTCCTCTCCTTAGGGCCCCCTAACCCCCTGTAGGGCCCTCTCCTACCTTTAGAATCCCCCTCCCTCTGTCCTCCTCTTCCCTTCGCTTAGGTAGGGCTTTCCTCCTTCCTTTAGGTCACCCTTGACCTTAAGGTCTCCCTGTTCAGGTAAAACCCCCTTTCTCCGGCCCTCTCCTAAATCGTGAAATCGTTGATTGGGTAAGCTATTTTTTCATTGAATTTTCGTGTTCATACCTTGACATAAATTATTCATCTGGAAAGAAGAGAAGAAAAAAATCAAAACTGTTAGTTGCAAATGTTTTTCAAATTATGTGGACGTGACGCAAAAAGATTGATATTCCGTTTTTGATAGACGTTTCATTAAATTAGGCAGACGTTTTTTGCTCGAAAAAGGTAGACGTTCCACTAAAATAGGTTCCATTGAAATAGGTAGACATGTCTCTGAATTAACTAGAAATTTTTCTCGAAAAAGGTAGACGATCCGCTGGAATAGGTAGACGTGTAACTGATTTAGGTAAAAGTTTCTTTCGAAAGAGGTAGCAATTTTTTCAAAAAAGTTAGACGTGTAACTGAATTAGGTAGACGTGTAATTGGTGTCCGTTTTGGAAATCAAATTTAATGGTGTTCCATGCTTTTTCATCTATCAACGCGAAAACGAACAGAGCGAATTACGTTTCGTAGCGATAAAAAGTAACAAATGGAAAGTTAATAAAGTTATTGAAAACAAAACTTCGAATTAGATTTTCTAAACCGGTTCAAACAACAACCAATATTTTGATACCAAACCCATGATGGAGTAACCGGAAAAAAGAACATCTTTGATCACTGGAAAGTTGTTAAAAAAATTCAAATTTTCTCAATGTTTTTCTTACAGAATAGCCTCCCTCCAGCGGAGCTCGAATTTCATGGCAGCTGCAATGAAAGAAGCCCTTCATGCAACATCAGCTCATCACTCAACCGAGAGCATCCAGCAGATCGAATGAGGCTTCCCGATATTTCATTTGCTCCTGAGATGAGCGAGCAACTCTTGGAAGTCGAAGAAATCAAGGTTTTTTAACGAAGCAGGTTTTGATAAACTACTTAGGACCCACGAACCCATTTTAAGTTTATGGTAGATGTTCCCTTAGCATTTCAGAGTGTTACAGTTATCAGTCTTTTATCGATCGATTTCATATTTTTCCTTATTTTTCCAAGGACCTAGGTTTACCGAACGCTACCGTTGAAATCAGAAGTGAAAAAAAAGAGTCATGAAATACTTATATTGGAAAACAATGCAATAATTATGACTAATGAAAAATTACACACATGGCGATACAACTGCAAGGCAAAATGTGTCCTCGCCATTTTGATTTTTTGATGGAAACATCGCTGAACTTTGCGTGCTTATTTCAAAGCGCTTCCAGTTTTTTGAACGTATTATCATTACTTCAGAAGACGCTTACGAGTTTCTCCTTCGAGGAATTCCTGAAATATTTCATCGCAGCAGTCAAAGGAAGTGCGGCGAAAAGGGAAGAAGATCCCGAAGTGATCCTCAGGCGGAAAAGGCTCATGGTAAGCGGAATAACCTAGTAGGCCCGAAGAGATCCTCAGGCGGAAAAGGCTCATGGTAAGCGGATTAACCTAGTAGACCCGAAGAGATCCTCAGGCGGAAAAGGCTCATGGTAAGCGGAATAACCAAGTAGGCCCAAAGAGATCCTCAGGCGGAAAAGGCTCATGGTAAGCGGAATAACCTAGTAGGCCCGAAGGGATCCTCAGGCGGAAAAGGCTCATGGTAAGCGGAATAACCTAGTAGGCCCGAAGAGATCCTCAGGCGGAAAAGGCTCATGGTAAGCGGAATAACCTAGTAGGCCCGAAGAGATCCTCAGGCGGAAAAGGCTTATAGACATAGAAAAAGAGATTGACTGAGGAGGCATGTCTTACGACAACTTGGAAGTAGATGAAGTAAATTCAAATGGTTGAACTATCGCACAGAAAAAAGCTAGTCCACCGGGCGGGATCGAACCCAGACCATCTCGACTCAAACCATGAGCGCGTGTTACCATTACACCACGGGGACACATTGCTATTCCGTGCGATAGTGTTATATGAAAGGCTAAAATTAAGTAAATTCAAGTTTTCAAAAAAGAATTCGAGAAAGAAATAATTTATTCACTTGGAATTCGACGCAATCAGAACAATGAAGCTGCCGCGCGGTACCGGAAAAAGCAGAAAGAGGAACGCGTGCGAAAAACGGACGAGGTTTACGAACTGCAGGTCCGAAATTTTTTTATATTCAGTTCCGAAATTAGAAATTTTTAATTATTGGGAAAAGTGAACTTCTTCCGATTGCCTTTTGATTAATACTGGTTTTACAAAACCGAAACGTCCGACAATAAACCAGTATTCTTCCGCATCGTCTCACCGGCACAAAAAAGCACAAGAAAATATCAAAATCTTCACGATGCGAGTAATCAAGCGCCCAAACCTTTTGATTAAATTTGACTGCAAAGGCTGCTTCAAAAGGGTTTTCCTGCTACGCTTTTAGAAATGAAACAATGAACACTGTAGAAATAAACATTGGCTAATCTTATGTTCAATTCTCGATTCTCGAGTTCAGAAAACTAGTTTACATTGAACAAAACGAAAAAAAAAACGTTTTTCAAATTATTGGGTACGTTTTTTAGTGTTTGAGGGCTGTTTTAATGTTGAGTTTTGTTCAATGTAAAATGTTTTCACATGAATGTGTAATTTAAGATTCGGAACCAGCAACTAAAGCAAACAGTCGAAGAAATGACAGATGAAATCAACAAGCTACGAGAAGCAGTTCTCTTCCAATCAGCCCTTCAATAAAACACGAGGCACAAATTTCAATGTCTTAGTATTATCATAATAAAACCGTGAAAAAGCAAAAAGTATTATTTCACTTAGAAAGTTGTGTCCGTAAATAATCCTTTGCCATTGGTGTTTTCACACAAACTCGCCTAACTTGTTACTGTTTGCGTTTATGGCCACCCCCCGTACCAGAGGTTCAATTGGGTCAGATGAGAGTGGCATTTTCTTTATACTGTCTCGTTAGCCTAAGCCGTACGGCCTCACTAGCGTAAACTTTTTCCTAAGCCTAAGCTTTTTTAAAAAAGTAAAACTATAATTTTAAAGTAAAAATAATTTTTAATGTAAAAATAATTCTTTGTAAATGTAAATAAGTCAGACGTATGACCGATGGAACCTCTGGTAGGGGGGATGGCCCAAAATGCAAAATGTGCCCACAACTCTTATATTGTAATAATCACCTGGAAGTCATCGAAACGGTGAATGAAAAATTCGTTTTTGTAGTCTCATCGTTATCTTTGCTCATGTAAGTTACATGCCTTTGGCGTTGTCGTTGTCTGTTTCTGTGAAGAGTTCATTCATGAAATGAATAAACGATATCCACATCTCCCATCAATCCACAAAAAAAAATCACTTTGAAACGTTGAAAACTACGAAAAAAATAATAATAAAATATCCTCAATAGAACACTGAAGTTGTTGTTTCTTTTATACGCACTGTAATTGAAATTTCTAAGCAGCTTCTCGAAAAGAGCTGTTTATAATTACCTATCAGCTATTTTATCCCGCTTCCACCAAATGTTCACTTAGGCCAATATTTCCGTGTTTTTGCCTCTTACAATCCTATACATAACTACTTATCGGAAGTACATTTTCTTATATCAAATACAATAAAACAGCACCGTACTAACCAACTGCAACACAATTGTTTAAAAATTATATTTCGACAAACTTTTTCAGATAGGTAAGCTTTTGATAATTTGAGAGGATGATAATAATATATGAAACTTAAAAAAGAAATTCGATATTTTTTCTAGAATCATCTTTGTGGTCTACATGATATACATAGCACACCGAAGGGCCTCTTTCAAGGAGAGCGCTTCACAATCAAAATTTTTTCCATATGCCTCTCTTCCACAATGGCTCGGTTAAATGATTCACACGATACGACTTATATGTGTGCGGCGTGATCCACTTTGCTCCGTTCCACTTTGCTCTGTTCCACTTTGCTCCGTTCCACTTTGCCCCATTCCACTTTGCTCCGTTCCACTTTGCTCCGTTCCACTTTGCTCCGTTTCCACTTTGCTCCGTTTCCACTTTGCTCCGTTTCCACTTTGCTCCGTTCCACTTTGCTCCGTTCCACTTTGCTCCGTTTTTACTTTCCGTGTCTCACCAGAGTTGTTCATAATCCGAGTAATAAAACGGCGTGATCCACTTTGCTCCGTTCCACTTTGCTCTGTTCCACTTTGCTCCGTTCCACTTTGCCCCATTCCACTTTGCTCCGTTCCACTTTGCTCCGTTTCCACTTTGCTCCGTTTCCACTTTGCTCCGTTTCCACTTTGCTCCGTTTCCACTTTGCTCCGTTTCCACTTTGCTCCGTTCCACTTTGCTCCGTTCCACTTTGCTCCGTTTTTACTTTCCGTGTCTCACCAGAGTTGTTCATAATCCGACTAATAAAACAGATAAAAACTTTACAAATACGACACTTTGCACCCCAAAACTTCGTACCCACGTTAATACGACACTTTGCACCCCAAAACTTCGTACCCACGTTAAAACGACACTTTGCACCCCGAAACTTCGTACCCACGTTAAAACGACACTTTGCACCCCGAAACTTCGTACCCACGTTAATACGACACTTTGCACTCCAAAACATCGTACCTACGTTAATACGACACTTTGCACCCCGAAACTTCGTACCCACGCTAATACGACACTTTGCACCCGAAACTTCGTACCCACGTTAAAACGACACTTTGCACCCTAAAACTTCGTACCCACGTTAAAACGACACTTTGCACCCCGAAACTTCGTACCCACGTTAAAACGACACTTTGCACCCCAAAACTTCGTACCCATGTTAATACGACACTTTGCACCCCAAAACTTCGTACCCACGTTAAAACGACACTTTGCACCCCGAAACTTCGTACCCACGTTAAAACGACACTTTGCACCCCAAAACTTCGTACCCACGTTAAAACGACACTTTGCACCCCAAAACTTCGTACCCACGTTAATACGACACTTTGCACCCCAAAACTTCGTACCCACGTTAATACGACACTTTGCACCCCGAAACTTCGTACCCACGTTAAAACGACACTTTGCACCCCAAAACTTCGTACCCACGTTAAAACGACACTTTGCACCCCAAAACATCGTACCTACGTTAATACGACACTTTGCACCCCAAAACTTCGTACCCACGTTAATACGACACTTTGCACTCCAAAACTTCGTACCCACGTTAATACGACACTTTGCACCCCGAAACTTCGTACCCACGTTAAAACGACACTTTGCACCCCAAACTTCGTACCCACGTTAATTTATTTATTTATTTATTCAAACATTATTCAAAATGTGACAACACATGGTATATAGTAAACATCAAATTGCCACAGAACACATGACAAATAAACGGAGGGAAGGAAACCGAGCTATCAAAGAATCCAATCAATCATCAGAACACATTCATGATTCTAAGGTATAGAGAAGAACAAAAAAAAAAAACAAAAATCGGAAATCAAAGATCAGTTACATTTATATCGAGCAAACTAAGAACATCAACAGAGCTTAGCCTATCTTTAACATTGAGAACATTAGGGGCGGATACTATATTAGACGGTAGCTTGCCATAATATCTCGCGGATCGTAATGCAAAAGAATTAAACAGTGGTAGCCTACGTGAGCGAGGAATGTGGAAAGCGTATCTGGAAGTACGACCATGACAAGGTTTAAGAGTATACATCTTACTTATTGGAATATCCAATAAGCCGTTAAGAATCTTATAGGCGAACAAAATGTCGGTTTTGGTTCTCCGAGACAGTAAAGTTTCTAGCTGGAACATTTTAAGTCTCATGTTATACGCAGGAGGTCGAAGGACTGATATTCGTTTACGGCATCGAATGTACAATAGCCTAGTGAACGTATGTTGAACTCTTTCAATTTTCCTAATCAGTGTAACCTTATAAGGAGACCAAACTGGTGAAGCAAACTCTAGCAGAGGGAGAATGAAAGTTTTGTAACAACGGATATATGACATTGGATCCCTATTGCAAAGAGCACGAAACAAAGCATAAACAGATCGCAGAGCACGCCTTGTCATCTGTTCAATATGAAAGTCATAAGACAAATCTATACCAATGAAAACTCCTAAGTCTCGTATAGGTGAATCTGCGATCTTGAACGGAATCACTTTCTGGGCACTATTTCTCACGAAATATGGTAGACGAGGATTGAACTTTCCTATGTGTAAAACATTGCACTTACTGCTTGAAACTGACAATTGCCATTCGTCACAAAAAGATTCTATAGCTAGCGCAGCCGATGACAATTGAGAGTGGGCGAGGCTAGGGTCAGTCGGAGAGAAAGTTACGAACAGTTTGATGTCGTCGGCGAATAGGCTAGTTGTTACAAGATGCAAATGAGCAAACCTCGATGTTAAACCCGCAATGTAGAGGGAGAATAGAATAGGGCCAAGTACTGATCCTTGTGGAACACCAGAAGAAATAGAGAAAATATCCGAGAGACTGTTGTTAACACGAACACGGGAAAAGCGACCTTTGAGAAAGGATTCAAACCACTTCAACAAGCTTGACCTAAAGCCTACGTTATCTAGAACACACAACAACTTATCGTGAGAAACGGTATCAAATGCTTTGGCGAAGTCATAGTATAGAACATCTATAGCATTCCTAGCATCAAGAGATCTTTGCCAAGCTTGAGTACATTCGACGAGATTCGTCTCTACAGACTTACGAGAACGAAAACCATGTTGACAGCTGGGTATTAGATTGAATACATTACACCAATGCAAAATGAATGGTTTAAGACATCGTTCCAATACCTTAGATGCAACTGGAGAAATCGTAATTGGACGAAAATGTTCTGGAGAACTTGGCGATGGAATCTTGTTAATCGGAATAACAATACTTTCTTTCCAGATTTCCGGAATCGTGCCTAGCTTCAATGAGAAATTGTAAATGAACGATAGAGGCTCTGCTAATACTCGAGCGCAGTTCTTGAAAATGACAGAGGGCACAGAGTCAGATGGTAGGAAACAGGATGCTTTCAAACGCTGAAGTTGCTTGACTACTTCTTGTGGCATTATTAGACAATCTGACATGTAATGAGTATTTCGCAAGTCCATATTGGGAGTGGAACCATTGTCCTGAACAAATGCTGAGGAAAAATGTGAAGCTAAAGCATTTGCTTTTGCCTTATCAGAAACCACAGGAGCACCATTAACAGTTATACAACCAATGCGATTCGACTGTTTCAGCTTATTACTCACAAAACGAAACAAATTCTTGGTGGAGTTCATAAGCTTCAGCTCTCGTGATGTATTCAATTTGTTAATCTCTACTTCGATTCGTTTGCATATCCTTCTATATTCAATAACGACAGGGGCACAGTTGAGTTTACGGAATAAAAATGACTTATACTCTAGCATTTTCAAAATATGCGAGGGATATGACTCGAATGGTTGTTTACGCCTGCGTATTGGAGTATGAGTAGAGATAAGAGGTAGCAGATTATTAAGAAAACGAGCATATAGATCATTTATATCGACGAAGTCGTCAAACACCATGGTCCATGGAATACTAGACAATTCAGAAATCAATGAATCAAAGTCACAGTGGTTATAGTCAAGGCTAGGTTCATATAATGGGAGACATGTATCGTGGGAGACTTTGAAACACACAGAAGAGTGATCACACAGTGGAGAGAAAGGGGGTGCGACGAAGCAGTGAGATCTCGAAACACACTGGCAACAGTGGCCATTCGTGACTCTACAGCCTTAAGAGCCTGTCACGGATGGAGCCGGATCATCCAGTCCAGAATCGAGCGCGACCTCAGGTGGCGGATAGAGGGATGCCTCCCTACGAATAATTCGTGCTGGGAGGTAGCGGGAGAAATCCCGCCGCGGACCAAAACTGGGTAGTATAGCTCGTCAAAGGAGGGCGATGCCGGACCGGCCTGGGCATGCCACCGAACAAAACATCAGCCGATACTCCGCTATACTTTTCAATGGCGAGTCGAGGCGCCAGTCCAATAGCCTCTTGCCTATCTCCGGTCAACGACAGGCGAGACGTCTCTACTCCCACCCAAACCGATGCTAGGCCGGCTTGACCACCCACCCACAAGGCCTATAGCATGAACAGGTTGCTACAACGATGTCCGCCTTCACAAGGTGCAGCATGACAGTCTCAGGACTGCAAAGGACATCAAAACCCTTCTCCGGACGCATCTTGTCCGAAGAACACGAGAACTTCTCTCATTAAAGAGAGTGTTCATAACCGAGTCTTCGATGCGAGATGCTTGCCGGCAACAACAACAACAACAACAAGCAGTGAGATATTGTATTACTGGGTCCAATAACAACATCGAGAGTGTTAGTGCCATGGGTAGGTTCTTTCACAAACTGGACAAAGGAGAAAACGGTCACGAGTTCACTTAATAACTTATGCTGGCCTGTAGCGGAAAGAGGGTTAGACCAGTCGATTGCAAGATTCAAGTCTCCACAGAGTAACGCTGCATAAGGCACACACAACAATTCAGTAATGCATTCAAATAGCAGAGTGTTCTGTTCTGTATTGGTATTTGGTGGCCTATAGACAAGTACAATGCGCAGTGGGTTACTTGAACACGGAGAATGAATATCTAATGCGACCAAGTCCGAAGAAACCTTCTTAGTGAGAGACACAGAAGAAATCGAAATGTAATCACGGCAAAAAGCGACCACTCCACCGCCTTTCTTGCTAGAACGGTCAGAACGGAAAACAGCATAAGGCAAGTTCGCTACCAATTCAGAATCAACAATCTTTGAGCTCAGCCAAGACTCACATACTAGAAGTAATTCAGGTTTGTAAACAGAAAGAAAAGTGTGCAGCTCATGAATCTTATTCACTAGAGAACGTGCATTCACTAAAATACAATTCAAACCAGAAGAGCTGCCTAGGCGATTTGGTTTCCCCGCACGGCAGTTGAATGAGACGAAAGAGGCTGGAAGGTGGCGGCAGGTCTCACGGAAGAGTTTCCAGGCATCGGTGGTGGGAGAGTGCTTCTTGTCCGTGTAGTGATCTCGGCTTTCACCCAAAGTTCGTCTCGGTAGATAACCCATCCTTGGGATGGGCTAGATCTTCTGAGATGGATCAGATGAGCACGCATTCTCCTCCATTCCTCTCTCTGCGATGATGTCATGCTTTTCCTTATGAAGACTCCTTGCCACTCGGGAAGCGCGCGCAGTGATTGTCCAGAACGAAGTGCCCGCAAAACATGACCTCGAGTCGGGAGGACCACTTTTAGTAGGCGAGGATGTTCATTCGGCTTACCCATTCGAAAGACCGTTTGAGGATGAGCTTCAACTCCAAGGGTTGTGAGCAGAAGGGAGACATGAGTGTCATCGTGTGCCATACGCGCGTTTATGTCGGGACTTGGGGACTCCTGAAGGCCACAGATAACAATTGATCTCTCTCGGATGTGCCTTTCGTAACTCGTTTCTTCATCAG